>VYZX01024594.1:179059-223190 GCA_013401335.1 Brachypteracias leptosomus
AGGCTGGTGCTGGTCTCTTCTCCCAAGTCACTAATGATAGGACAAGAGGAAATGGCCTCAAGTTGCGTCAGGGGAGGTTTAGATTCGATATTAGGAAGAAATTCTTTACTTACTGAGAGAGTGCTCAGGTACTGGAACAGGCTTCCCAGGGAGGTGGTGGAGTCACCATCCCTGGAGGCGTTTAGAAAACGAGTAGATGTAGCACTTGAGGCTATGATCTAGTGGTTAGGGAGATGTTGGGATCAAGATTAGACCTGATGATCCTAGAGGTCCTTTCCAACCTAAATGATTCTATGATCTGAGCTTTCTAGTTGCTGTATCATGCAAAAAAAACTAGCTATAAATTTTTACATCTAAATTTCAGCTCCATTCAAATCCTAAAGGAAGGAGTATTAAATTCTTGGGTTGAACTTGGAATGATTTGTGCAAGTAGTTTGCAATGCAGTAGCTTTTTTGAAAGAACTTCTTAGTTCTGGTGATGATATTTTGGGTTGCTTAGTTTTTTTTTTTAAACATTGAGTTGGAACAATTACTGTCAGTAATTACATATATTTTTATTCTATGGCAGGACTGCAAGTTTTACCTGGATTCAGATATCATGTTTTTGAACATGGGAAGCTTGGTCGAATACTATAGCACTCATGTCTTACCCAGCCACGAGAGCCTGATTCTTCAGTCTCCTTATGGTTATTCTAAACCAAGGTGACGTGACTGGCACAATTCACTGATGCTTAGGACAGATGGGTTCCCTACGGCCCTTGGATTGCACGTGGGCTCTGCCACTGTTGGACACCCCATTGTTTGCACACAGAAACTGAGTCTGTTTCAAGCATTTATGCTCATGTGAATTGTTTATAAACTCCATTTAATGAACTCTTGGTAAAACCTTACAATCCAGATCAGTGGATTTTATGCTCTTTTCTTTTAAGAAGATCTGAACTGACTATGCTGTGAAAGCTGTCTGTGATACCTACACCTTCTATAAAACTGCTGCTATTACTCATCTCCTTGGAATGTGGAAGATGGACATGAACAAAGAAGTGGTCTGGACACAACCAACACAGAAAAGGGAAACTTCTGAAAGTGTATCAGAATCCACTTGTGACAGGGAATACTAATACTCTGACTTGAAGGTATTACTTCTTAAGTCAGCACTGGTGCTCACCTGAGAAGTTTTTTTGTTTTTTGTTTGGTGGTTGTTTTTTTTTACTTATATAGTTGACCTGTAAATAATGAAGACTTCTGTGCAAATAATTTGGTTTACTATAGGTAAATGATCATGAAACCATGATCACATCATGAAATGTGGCTTCTTTTTAAGCCCCCTCATACATAAATGTAACTTTTGATCACAATGTCTACAGCAATCAATACAGGGTATTATCCAACTGATATGGTTATGGCATCTGACATATTACTTAATGACGTGCACTCAGCTAGGTATGGAATAATACTGATTTAGGCTTTCATAGGAGCCCCGTTCCTTAGTTCTGAACTGGAAGAGTTGATACCACAAGTATATTCATGGGTATGAGAGAAGAAAAAAGACTACTAAAGATGAAGAGAGAAGGGAGGTTCTTTTGAATACTCTGAATTCTGACCAGCAGTTTTCTCTTACATTGCCATAATCAAAGGTTCTTTAAAAGAAAACACAAAAAAACCTCCTGAAACCATGAGTGTGATGCTGCCATCACCCCACAAATCTTTGTGGCTAGTCTCTTAGGATCAGGTTGTCCTCCCATTGCATTCTGTTCTGTTCCAGGGAAAAAAACATAGTGCCCTTGTCTGCTCTTTGTAGATAATCAAGTCTTTTTCCATTATTAAAACTGCTATGCAGTTTGTAGTCACATGCAAAATAAAATCTGTTTTTAACATGCTGTCACCACTGTCAGTGATAGGCATTAGCAGGGTGCTTGTAATATTTGTTCCCTAATATTTTGGGGACAGGTATCCTAAAATCAAGGGCTTTATATTTATGCCAGAATTACCCTATTCCTAAATTTTAATAAAGAGGAAAAATTTATTCTAATGACCTGTTAAGTAACTTTGTTGATTCAAAAGTACTGTTACAATAGTCTCATATTCTAATAGTGTTTACATGGCTTTTAATAATAGTTGAGAAAAAAGCAAATAATCCTGTCACTCTTGAAACAGGAGAAGGTATCAAGTTTCTATCAGTCTGAATTTGTATCCATAAACTTCACTTTCTGTTACCTTTTAAAAGTTTGTGTCAGTTTTAATCTTGTTACAGTCAGATGGTCACTACTTTAAAACCATAAACAAAACAGTTACAGCATAAGAATTTTCTGTTTATGAAAACAATAAACCATGATATAATCCCTAAGGGATTTTCCTTAGTAAAGAGAATATTAGGACCCTGCATAGGAATCGAGGCAGAAACTCTGCCTCTATCTTCTGCAAGAGACACAGACACATACACGTCAGTCTTTTGATCTCTGTTCCTGCTGTAATAGGTTTTACGTGCGTAAAAAATATGCAGTACTTAAATTTCAGATTCTGTTGAATGGTGGATATTTTAAGTGAAGTAAATTTTTCTCTGTCTGGGAATAATTGACTTCGTTGTGTCACGACAGTCATACAGTACCTTTTCTTTGGGGCCCTATTCAGATATTTAATTTTTTTTTTCAACCATATACTCTTAAGATTTGTAAACTATAAAAATACTTACATAATCCAATACATGTAAAACATAACACTGTCTTTACCTGTGTAATACAAGATTTGCAAATATGTACATTTTTGTGTTCCTTTCCTTTTTTATATAAATGTATATATTTCTGAAGTGGATAAACTTTCAATGCCAGTTCACTTAATTTTGTGCAGTTGTCTTAACTTCATGGATGTGTGTTTTAATGCTTTTGTTTGTGGTTGTGTTAAGTTAGAAAAATGAGTTTTCAGCCCCCTTAAAGAAGTAAATCTTCACATAAGCAACACTATCAAAAATCTGATGTTCTGGTCATCAGACAGTGTGGCTGGGGTGGAAATTACCTATTTTCCATTTACTTCAAAGTTTCCTGAGAGCAGGGTTGAGGGCTGAAACATTCACTTTGTCTATGGACACAGAATGCATGTATGACTGTCATACAAAGAGCATCTCAGAGAAACAGGAATGTTTGAGCAAGAGAGCCAAGTCTCCAACGGTGTTCTTCAAGAGCTTGCTTGGGAAAAGAGGACCTTCTCCTTTCCCAGCACCTAATGGCCCTTCTGCTCAGAAATGTCCACGTAACCTTGTAGGTCAGTACAGGTACAGTAGGCTAACAACCTTGTATGTTTACACCTCTGACATCTCCAGAGTTCAAGGTAAGAGATATAGATAAGGATGTGCTAGGTAATCCCTTCGTCCCTCCAGAAACAGGTAGGAGGGTTTCAAACACATCTATAATCACTTACACTCTGTCCTCCAAGTCATCTTGCTCCTACATACTAGTCTAGTCTGTTTTATGCAGAATTAGATGAAGTTAAATTTCTGTTGTCTCCCCTACCTCTTACTAACCTGGCTGTCCTCTTTCCTTCACCACAAATCTTGTTGCAAGTGTTATGAGGAGCGGCTGAGGGAACTGCGGTTGTTTAGCCTGGAGAAAAGGAAGATCAGGGGAGAACTCACTCTCTACAACTACCTGAAAGGAGGTTGTAGAAAGGTGGGTGCTGGTCTGTTCTCCCACATAGCAAGTGATAGAACAGGAGAAAAAGGCCTCAGGTTGTGCCAGGGGAGGTTTAGGTTGGCTATTAGGAAACATGTCTTCACTGAAAGGGTTGTCAAGCCCTGGAACAGGCTGCCCAGGGAAGTGATTGAGTCACCATCCCTGGACATGTTTAGAAGTTTTGTAGGTATGGCACTGAGGGACATGGTTTAGCAGTGGACTTGGTAGCGTTAGGTTAATGGTCGGACTCGATGGTCTTGAAGGTGTTTTCCAACCTAAACCATTCTATAATTCTAAATCAGCCTCTTGCATACACAACCAATGGCAAGCTCCTTAGCTTTAAAACAGTTTGTGGAGAAGAGCAAAGGCAGTATTTGGTACACCAAAAAAATGCATTGTGAGTTTGGTAATAACCAAACTATTGAGTCAAAATAATTGATAATAGTTTTGGAAAAAAATCTTGCCTTTGCTATCTAGACTTCCAGGAAGAAGTGTTACAGGTGATATTGGGGGTAGGGATTTCTCTTCTAGGAGAGGAATTGGAGTGCTTTTGAAAATAGAAGTTTCAACAAGGGACTGTCAATCAGGAGGCAGCATATCCAGACAATTTTTCTATGACAATAAAAGTGCTTTGTGTCAGCAGTCAAGTATTCCCTAGTTCAGAACTTTGGTTTTTACAAGAACGTAAATAAGCAGTGAGAGTATTCATGGCCTCTGGTGCTTCATGCTTTGGAAAGTTCAAAAGGGGCTGTAAGATTTTAGAGTCTTTGATGTGATTATGTTGAGTTTGGGGCCATCTGCTGGTCAGCCTCTTCTGCGCAGGGTTCCAAGCAACAGGAATGCAGCCACTAAGCAGGTGCACGGAAGTCATTTGGATAGAAAGCAATCCTACATGGCTTCGGATAGAAGCTGGAGATGAAAGCTTAGCTTCAGGTGGAAAGTTGATGGGCCAGGTCTTTGAAACTTAAGACGTCCTATGGCTCATCTTTCTCATATAAGTAGCAATGTTATTTAGCAAAATTGCTCATATGAATGTCTTTTAACCTGGATGATAACGAGGTTAATTGAATTTTCTATTGCTATGTTTACATTATTCTTAAAATATACTTTGAGGCAGAATTTACATAATGGACATCTGAGCACCACCTAATTATCGACATCATGAGACATTAAAAAGTTGTTCTGAACATTAAATACTTCATCTAGCAGCAAGCAAATCATGTGATGTTACAATAATTTCTGTCTTACTAAATAGTCAACCTCTTGAAGTCAAGAAGGATTTTTTTTCTAGTAATGAGAGTGTTTGAGATGACCATGATTACAACCTCTTAAACAGAAGAGCTCATAGTTCTGTTACTATAAATACTCTAAGTACCAAAATACCAAATGCTACTGAAGCTTTTAGAGTAGATAGCATTTGAGCTACCTTTAAAACTGGATGAACTGCTTAAGTTCAGTGGTCTTAGGGTGCATAATAAGTCTTACAGCATAACCAACCCAAAAATCAGGACTTTCATTTCTGTATCTTAATTACAGGATGGTCATTTCCATCCCTCACCTGTACCTCCTTCTTTACAGCACTTAGTTACCAGGGCAGTGGGTAATCCCACTTCTCAGGTTCATGACATGGCCCTAATGGGTGTGTAGCTTAGAGATATCAAAGAATCATTTAAAATGTAATTTTACTCACACATACCTCTACTGGAGTTGGTTTGTGCAGGAATGACTGCTTGCAGGATTATCAAAGAATGGTTTTGGTTGGAAGGGACCTCAAGGATTAGATCTCTGGATATATAAAACCAGGGGAAAGCATCTAACCCTTGAGTTGCTACTTTTTCTGCCTTTTAACAACCCCTTTGTACTAACTCCCTCTGTGCAACTTCCCCTTGGTTCTTGTATTGGGAGGCTTAAATTTGACCTTGAAAGCTGTTTTCATGGAAGGAGTTTTACACCTGTACTGAAGGCCAGGGGAGTGAGTGCTCCACTGTGGCAGCACAGAAAGAAGGGTCTGTTCCATGTAAACTTATTAAAGGGTTTTTCTATGGAAGGAATGAAGAAAGATGTACGAGGTGTGGCCTCACAAGCTGTGTTAGGCTTTGGTGATTGCACTGTGTTTTAATTTACACTGTGCTAATATTCATGCTTATTTATTTTTCCAAGTAAATGCCAGCCACACCTTAACCATGGGAGTACTGCTGAAAATGTGCCTTTTTAAAATTAAATGTGATTTAAAGGAATTCAAAATTTGATATTCTGGCATTACAAAGCCTCTCCCATGACTAATTTTNCAGGGGAGAACTCACTCTCTACAACTACCTGAAAGGAGGTTGTAGAAAGGTGGGTGCTGGTCTGTTCTCCCACATAGCAAGTGATAGAACAGGAGAAAAAGGCCTCAGGTTGTGCCAGGGGAGGTTTANGTTCAGAACTTTGGTTTTTACAAGAACGTAAATAAGCAGTGAGAGTATTCATGGCCTCTGGTGCTTCATGCTTTGGAAAGTTCAAAAGGGGCTGTAAGATTTTAGAGTCTTTGATGTGATTATGTTGAGTTTGGGGCCATCTGCTGGTCAGCCTCTTCTGCGCAGGGTTCCAAGCAACAGGAATGCAGCCACTAAGCAGGTGCACGGAAGTCATTTGGATAGAAAGCAATCCTACATGGCTTCGGATAGAAGCTGGAGATGAAAGCTTAGCTTCAGGTGGAAAGTTGATGGGCCAGGTCTTTGAAACTTAAGACGTCCTATGGCTCATCTTTCTCATATAAGTAGCAATGTTATTTAGCAAAATTGCTCATATGAATGTCTTTTAACCTGGATGATAACGAGGTTAATTGAATTTTCTATTGCTATGTTTACATTATTCTTAAAATATACTTTGAGGCAGAATTTACATAATGGACATCTGAGCACCACCTAATTATCGACATCATGAGACATTAAAAAGTTGTTCTGAACATTAAATACTTCATCTAGCAGCAAGCAAATCATGTGATGTTACAATAATTTCTGTCTTACTAAATAGTCAACCTCTTGAAGTCAAGAAGGATTTTTTTTCTAGTAATGAGAGTGTTTGAGATGACCATGATTACAACCTCTTAAACAGAAGAGCTCATAGTTCTGTTACTATAAATACTCTAAGTACCAAAATACCAAATGCTACTGAAGCTTTTAGAGTAGATAGCATTTGAGCTACCTTTAAAACTGGATGAACTGCTTAAGTTCAGTGGTCTTAGGGTGCATAATAAGTCTTACAGCATAACCAACCCAAAAATCAGGACTTTCATTTCTGTATCTTAATTACAGGATGGTCATTTCCATCCCTCACCTGTACCTCCTTCTTTACAGCACTTAGTTACCAGGGCAGTGGGTAATCCCACTTCTCAGGTTCATGACATGGCCCTAATGGGTGTGTAGCTTAGAGATATCAAAGAATCATTTAAAATGTAATTTTACTCACACATACCTCTACTGGAGTTGGTTTGTGCAGGAATGACTGCTTGCAGGATTATCAAAGAATGGTTTTGGTTGGAAGGGACCTCAAGGATTAGATCTCTGGATATATAAAACCAGGGGAAAGCATCTAACCCTTGAGTTGCTACTTTTTCTGCCTTTTAACAACCCCTTTGTACTAACTCCCTCTGTGCAACTTCCCCTTGGTTCTTGTATTGGGAGGCTTAAATTTGACCTTGAAAGCTGTTTTCATGGAAGGAGTTTTACACCTGTACTGAAGGCCAGGGGAGTGAGTGCTCCACTGTGGCAGCACAGAAAGAAGGGTCTGTTCCATGTAAACTTATTAAAGGGTTTTTCTATGGAAGGAATGAAGAAAGATGTACGAGGTGTGGCCTCACAAGCTGTGTTAGGCTTTGGTGATTGCACTGTGTTTTAATTTACACTGTGCTAATATTCATGCTTATTTATTTTTCCAAGTAAATGCCAGCCACACCTTAACCATGGGAGTACTGCTGAAAATGTGCCTTTTTAAAATTAAATGTGATTTAAAGGAATTCAAAATTTGATATTCTGGCATTACAAAGCCTCTCCCATGACTAATTTTCTCCTGTATATAATAATAATTAAAATATTAAATACTTTAAAATAATTTCCTTATGCTTCTCAGCCCTCTCATTGCTTTGAACTTATCCTGGTATCTTTTTTTTTCCTTTCTTCATTTTGCTCTCCTGGGTCTGTTTTTAGTTCTAAAGTTACTTCAAAAGTTCTAACTTCTGTTAGTGGCACTTTTCCTTCTCTTGCTACTAAGGATGAAGATGTCATTAGAGAGCAGCTAAAAGCAATCTCGGCAGCTCTAGTGACACTGGAATTAGGATAGAAGCAAACCTGAAGCAACCTAGAAGGCACGTGATGCTTAGGAAGTCATAAATGTTGCAATGAAAAGAATCAGCTTTACTTAGAAAAGGATTTTGGAAGAAGAAACCCAAATCTCTACAAAGAGTGGTGGAATGTTAAAAGAGAAAGTTGGTTGCTTGGGTTCCTTTTAGCTAAAGCCATTGTTACACCTTTGGTTGTGTTTAATTGAAACTGTTATTAACTGGTTTGAACCATGAAGCTAGAGATACATTTCACTTCAATCATGTATAAAAGTCTCCCTATGACTCCTGAGCATAAAGTAATTTATTTTTCAAACTTAAAGCTAAAGTAGCCTTGGTTTAATACATTGTATAAAACCTGGCAACATTTACAAAATCACAGAATGTCAGGGATTGGAAGGGACCTCAAAAGATCATCTAGTCCAATCCCCCTGCTGGAGCAGGATCACCTAGATGAGGTTACACAGGAACATGTCCAGACGGGTTTTGAATATCTCCAGAGAAGGAGACTCCACAACCTCCCTGGGCAGCCCGTTCCAGTGTCCTGTTACCCTCACTGAGAAGAAGTTTCTTCTCATATTTAAGTGGAACCTCCTGTGTTCCAGTTTGTACCCGTTACCCCTTGTCTTATCATTGTTTGTCACCGAGAAGAGCCTGGCTCCATCTTTGTTACACTCCCCCTTTATATATTTATAAACATTAATGAGGTCTCCCCTTAGTCTCCTCTTTTGCAAGCTAAAGAGCCCCAGCTCTCNTAGTATCAGCCTGTTCCAGCTGCTCTGCCCTTTCCCCACTTGCTGCTTCAGTTCGCTTTATTTTTTATGTTTTTAAGCTCAAATAAACCTCAGATGTACTTTTAATTGGTTGTGGGGGGAGATGAAAGTAGACCAGAATACTTTTTTCTCCTCCATGTAGTTGTCCCATCGAATGTTTCTTGGATAGATATACATCAAAGATTATTTTTATATACTATTTTCAAATCATTGGGAAAGTTCTCCTTCCTCATATGAAGGAAAAGATAAATGTCCTGATGCCAGATTTGTGACATCAACCAAGCACTGTGCTTCTCACACATAGCTGGAAATGGTTTGGTCATCAAGGGGTGCTAATGCCAGGTAAAGAGGTCAGCTGTGTAAAAATAATTGTCCAGTATTATTTTTCCAATATCTAGTAAGTCAAACTAAAATAATTTGTAAGTGAATACATTCACATTGACTCTTTTATTTGAAGATGTGTGATGTAAGTCGAGTCCAGTGCTGCTGATGCTTGAGCCTGCTCAGGAAACCAGCTTACTGTGGATGAGTCGGCACGTGGAACACCTGAGCGGTGCCACGTCCTGGCACCTCTGGTGGGTATATTGTGCTGTCTGCAAGTATGTGGTAGTGTGTTTTATGAAGGGTCAGTAACCTTCTGTTACATCCAGTGCAGGTGCAGATGTGCATATGGTAAGTGCGAGCCTACTGGCAACAAGATTGTCTTGGTTGTTTTCCCAGAACCCTCACCAGCAGTGCAAAGATCTTCAAGGAGTCAAATACTACAGGCTGAAAAACACTGTGTGGTTCATATTGTACCTTCTGTTGTAGCTGTGATGCTGTAAACCCAGCCAGTAGGAGTTAACACAGACAAGTTCTTTATGTCTTAAATAATGCAGAAGTGCTTTTTCAGATTGTCTTTGATGCCTGATTTCTGTTGCACTGCTGCAGTATGTGTCAGTATGTCTGTGAACCTCCCATCTGCTTCCACCTGTGCAATCCCACCTTCGCGCCAGCACTGCCACTCCCGCAGCTGGGTATAGGCAGCTCAGGAACCTGGTCAGCCCAAAAATGGAGCAAACAAGATTAACACCTTCATGCAGCAGCTTTGGCAGTCTTAGGCTGCAAAGTGACTTGGTTGGTTCAGCAGAAAGCTGGCCTTGCCCCCTCCCTCACCCCCCAGTTTTTCCACCAGATTAGCCAGGTGAAACAAGATCTTCTCTGGCCTCATGGTGATGGGATACCATGCCAGGGGTAGGGGGAAGGCTGGAAGGGGACAGTGGGAACCTGTGACCTTGGGCAGGTCACAGAGAAGGACAGCAGAAGAGAGGGGTAAAGGGACAAAACTCTTCTGCATCACTTCACCATGAGAGCAAACAGATGCAATGATAAAACTCGTCCTCTGATCAGACTAAGCTGCCTGTGACACTGCAACCAGTAGTTACACAAACACTTTAAGCCAGCACTGCTAGTGCAAAAGATGACTCTGTCCTCCCCGAGGGAGAGCTGCTGCTGTCCTCAACATCTCTCTCTTTCTTGCACTGCTGATCTTACAGCTGTGTGCTGAGCTGGAGAGGAAACCCATTACCTTTAAAACCAAGCAGCATTTTTTTTTTGCTAAGTTAGTTTTATCATGGATCCATTCTTCCATTTACCAGAAAAGAAGACAGATGGGTCTATGTGCTAAATGTCATGGTAAGGAAAGAGAGTAAGTGAGGTGCCAAGATGAAGGCCAGTTTTGACAGAGAGACATCTGTAGTCCAAGGCGAAGACAACGTGTGAGGCAGGCAGCTGGACCCTGTTGAGCAGACTTTGAACAAGGACAAAAGTGTGCTACCTTGTATGTAAACACATTCACTGGGTTTAACAGGGCTCAGCACCAGACAGGTGAAGTGACTTCACTGTTTTAGGCTTACAGCAACAGCTCTCACAAAAAAAAGTTCAGACATGAGTGGCTAATTATTAGTAATTACACTAACACATGACCTATTGTGGGATTAAGCAGATCTATCTCCAGCAGCGTCTTGTCAGATGTGCCATAATCACTCTATGGCATCACCTGACAACTAACTTTCATTTTAGGTGGCTGAATTCACACAGAAGTTTACATCTACCTCTAGGGACTGTTTTTCCATTCTGAACAGTGAACAAATGAAAATGAATTGTCAGAAAGTGTGAACTAGGTAAGTGCATCATGTTTCCTTCAGTGAGGTCCATGAAGCAGGCAAGATTCCTCCCATATTCCAAGGGAGAGATGCTTATGACTCCTGAAGGCACCCATCAGGTTCTGCTAGCAGGAGTCTATTTTGCTTCTGATTGTATGGATAACTTAGGGATGGGGGGTATAGGTAACAGAGAAGAGTTTAGTATATCTGAAAGTGTGTTTCCAGACCCTCAACTCTTTGTTAGGCCTGAGGCATGCACTATTTTATACAATAGTTTCCAAAAAGAAGTGTAAAGCAGCAGTCTTAAAATGATACAGGAATAATAGTTAAAATGTACTGAAAATAAAAGACAGCTAACAACAAGTTAGCTTTACAGTTGGTGCTTTATTTGCAGTGACTAACAAACTGTGGGGTTATACTAGCCACACAGCCCTTCAAAAGACTTCGAAGACCTAAAGGGATGATTTATAAAGATATAATCAAGCTTCCCATATACAAGCTATACACTGTATCTACACACTTCTTGAATCAAGCACACAACTTCTCATTAGACTGGCATTTAACATCCAGAGGATTTTAGACTGATTTAAATACCTTCAGTTTAGCTAGATGTATCTAACCCTCATCAGCGCAGTTCTTAAGCTTGACTACTCTCGCTAGGTATCTGCACTTCTGGGTCAGCCTTGACTTGCTTTGAGCTTCCAGCGATTAGATATTGTCACCGCTGCGTGTTAAGGAACCCTTCATCGTAACGCTTCCTTGGCAATTACTTGATTGCCGCCCCTATCTCTCGGCCTGTAAGATAAGCTTCCCAGGTGACGAACTGCTCCCTTCCGAAAGGATCTAGCTCCACAAGAAACCCTTTCCCTGTGGCGGGTGGCTCTTCTCAGCCTCTTCACGGCCGCTCAGGAACCACCCGGAGCCTCAGGGCCTGTGAACCGCGGCCCCGGCCAAAGCTGTCCGCCTCCTGTAGCGCCCACACTACTCCCCACCACCCCATCACGCACCTCCCGCCCACCCGTTCCAGCCAATAGGAGAGCCGCTTAATCGCCGGGCGCGCGTCCTCCAATGGGCGATGCCGTTATTGGCCTGCGGGCTCGGGAAGCCGCACCCTGTCGGGCGGGGGGCTGGGGCAGCTCCGTGGCTGCGAGGGAGGTGGGAGCGGCGCGGCGGGAGGCGGGGCTGGGGCGGCAGCGGAGACAGCCTTGTCAGGGGGACCGTCTGCAGCGGCCCCTTCTTTCCCGCTCCCTTCTGCCGCCCNGCTCGAACCAGCTAGTTTACCCCGGGGCGGCGGGGAAGGAGAGGAGAGGGGGGTTGTTATCTCTGCCTTGAAAACAAGCAGCAGGGCCGGTGGGGGGGGTGTGTGTGTTTGTGTTTGAAAATCAGCTGCCCTCTGCTCGCAGGGTGTCTGCGGTGAGGGGCTGGGACGGGGAGGAAGGGTTTCGGGTCTCTGGCGTAAGGGGGGGTGCAGAGTGAGGTGTTCTTCAGCTGATGAACGGGATGGGGCGGTGGGGTCTGAGCTGCGGGGGGAATTCGGGGTTGGAGGGGCAGGCTCCTGTCAGACCTCACTCGGGAGTAGACGGTGCCCGTGCCCATCGCGGTGGGTGAGGTGGGATGCTCCTGCTGCCACCGCAGGAAGCGGCCGCTTAGCGTTTAAATTTCCGTTGCACCCAAACGATGCGTCTTCTGTCTCTTCTCTCACCGCCCTTCTGCTTCACCTGCCCATTCTAGACGGCGAGGTGACTTGCTGGTTACGCTTGTCGAAATGCGGGCATTAGAGCGTCCAAATAATCGTCCGCAGAGGACGTAGGAATGAAGGAGGAGATGTGGTGCGTTTGTGCGGTGTTACTGATTGGCGAGGTACCAAGAGCAGACGGGCAGTTGTTTTGTTTCCTCTACTGGAAGAGGTATCTGTATTTTAGGATTTCCAGCGTCTGCTTTTGATCCGAAACGTCATATGTCTTTCTGCACGTAATTAGTGCACTGCTGCTTTTGAGGTTGCTTCTTACTCTATGTTGGCTTTAGTTAAAACTAGCAATCAGGGAGGGGGAAAATCCAGTCAAGCTGGAAAAATATCCATGCTTGTATGGAGATAGGGGGCTAGGAATAGCACTGGTTTAAATCTTTCATGAGATACTGCTGTAGCTCAATGATGTAAGCTTATCACTGCTTTTGTTTTATTCTCTTGTTTTTTGGAAAGTTGCTGTAGATCATAATCTTATGATATGCCAAAAATACTCTGTTTCCTTACATGGTGATTTATGTCTTTATATGGAGCTTTTTAAAACATGTCTACCTCGTGGATTCTCGAAATGCAACTACTGGTAGATAATTTCTGTATGCTTTGCTGAAAGCTACAGGTATCTTCTTGCGCACAGGCTGTTTACGGCTCTGAGTTCTTGTAACGTGACCAAATGTGCTAACAGAATACTCAGTGGTTCTTAATGGCTGCAAATTCATTCTTTTTTTATAGAACAAAAGAATTTATTTTAAAAATAAAGAAATGCAAACTATTTCTGAAATAGGCTTTCATTTTTCTTTATTAAATTGATTGATGTAACAGTTCTGTACCTCAATAAGGAAATGCTCTTTTTAGAGCTGTTGTATAATATGTGAGGAAGAAATGCATCCTATGGCCTAGGCTTCTGGAGCAGGTGGTGTTGGTATTTCTTTATATTCAGTAAGCAGATCTGATATGATTATGTAAAAATAGTATTATGTGAACATAATGTTCTATGTAGTTTGCCTCGATTACAGAATTTAAGCTTAGTGTTTTTCTTAGAGTTTTGAGGAAGATAAAATTACAAGTCTTCTTCATTGTAGCAAGATAATATGTACATTAATATGTCTCTGTGTTTAAGTATCTTGTAGTTTTACTGGACTTCTGTTTTTTATATGAGATTCCACACTGAGGATGATGCTTTCTAGCCAAAACCTATTGTGTTGCCTGAATGTTTCCCTTTTATGGTTGACTTTTATATGATGGTGTGAGAAATCTGAATGTGCTTCATCTGGAACAAGCGCTCTTGCTAGTGTGTTGAGGCAGTAAGTTCATTAGAGTATGGTTCAGTAATGCTGTGGAGTGAAGAAGGTCATTTACTGAATTGGTGTTTTTCTGTGGCAGTTCTTTCTAGAGGTCTCCAACAGAAAATGACTCAACTCTTCTCATTCTTTGAGATTTGCCATCAGTATTAAATGTTATTTTGCGTGTATGGAGTTGGATCATTTGATGAGATTATGTGGACAAACCCGTTTGAGCACTGAGAGACTTTCACAGGACTGAGGATAAAGCTACTTCTGCCCCATTCAAGTGTTGGTTTTTGAACCACTGCTCCACAGCATTAAACAACTTTTAACAAATCTCCTCATCCAATGTTCTATGACTTGCTATAGGAGGCAATAGCCAAATTTTGAAGTAGCCCATTTTGTAAGTAAACAGAATAAAATATTACAACTGTGGGTTTCAGATTAGGAGAAGGTTGCCTAGCATGTTGATCGCTAGTAAGCATATGACTTTTATGTGATAAGTACTTTCTGCCTCTGAGGAGGCTGAACAGTAAATCTTTTCTGAGTTTTAGAAATGGTTTTCTTAATAACTGTAACGGTGGTGAATAGTGAGTAATTTGTGAATCTCAAACTGTTGCTATGTAAATGAGCCAGTTCTGCTTTGAGGGAAAAATTCATAGTAACAAAACTTGCCCACTACTTTTATGAGGGAGAGCATATCAGACAAGTGTCACTTTTGTTGTGCAGTGGGGAAAACTGGAGTATGAGGATATGAAGTAAAAAATAAGGCTAGATTTCTGATTTTTGATGTTTTTAAAATTAGAATTTACACTTGGACCATGCTGCATGGCAGAAAGCAATCTCTGAAATAGCATTGTTAGTAATTCATACTGTAACTAGAGGTCCCTTCCAGCCTAGAACATTCTATGATTCTATTTCTTAGACACTTTGAGCGATAGATGCTTTATATTTAGGAAGTGATTGTGAGCAGATATGAATTTAAGTTTAAACTGCCGATTCTATTGTGCAGGTCATTTGACATCTGCTGGGGAACCTGTCTGAAACTCTTCTGTTAAATTATACATTTTCTTTATTAACAGATTCAAAAGCAGGTATTTTTAAAAAATAGTAGAAGTTCCTAGATTACCAGAGTTTTGCAATTTTCATTCATATAATTTAATTGGCCTTCTCAGGGGAAAACATTACCTAGTCTTACTACTTACTCAGCATTTCTCCTCAAAGATACTCCTTTTTGGTAGAGCTGAGGACAGTAGCTGTACGAACCTGTTGGTAAAGAAGGGTGTGAATCATATAAAACAGTTTATTAACTGAGGAAAGCTTCTTTTCATTAGAGGTAGTAATGTTTAGAAAGCACCGGTTATACAGATATTTCGATGTATGGTTACTTTTATTTTACCCTTTTCTATGGTTACTTTTCCTAGCACTTTAAAGTATTGCATGTACTGTAACAGAGTTCCATAGTAATTTAATGGAATGTTCACCATAATTTCATTATAACATCTGTTACCATCTCAGTAAGCATCTGTTGTTTTTTGAGAATAATCTTGATAATCTTTAGTCAAATAGAAGCAAATGATTGGTTCCTTTCCTCACCAGTCAGAGGATGTTAATTACTGTGGTCTTGTCAGTTCAAAATTGTTAGTGGTTAGTAGTTGCACAAACTGTAAGGGCAGAGACTCTGGGAAACACCCTTTTTAGAACTACTGCTTTTCAAATCAAGTATGATTTGAAAGCTGAGATGACATCATCTGTCGTGAGTGTTCTGGTTTAACATTGCAACTAATGGCCCTGGTCTTGAATAAAGTTTAAGTACTGCTGCTACTTTGGATAATTTTAAAGTGTAACTGTTCTTCATTTCAGGGCAGATTTAAGTTTTAGCATAGAGATGGAGTTGAATAGCTACTACTAGTCAAGCTGGCTGACCAGCAGGTATGCTTGCTGACTTTGCTGGCTTGACTCTTAGACCCTTAAGAAAAACCTGAAAATGTTGTCCTTGGAGGTGTAGTCAAACAGGAGTAACAACTTCTTTAGCACCTTCCTAACTTCCTTCTTTTGATCTTGCCTGTTAGACTGTGTTTTGAGAAATGATCTCTGCCTGCTCTGTTGGATGCAGTTATTAATCAGTAAAAGATCAACCTTTCAACCTCAGATCGGTTACATTAGGAAACTGGGCATCAGAAGAGTTTTTCACTTATTTGAGTGATTTTCCCTGTTGGTTAATTAAAAATCAACATACATGAAACTGAGTTTCAATTCAGTTTTAAAACTGGGACATTATGAGCTACTCTCTAAAACTAGAGATTTTGAGTTTCCATGCTCTTCAGACAAATCAAGTATTCATTTGCATTTTTAGTTGACTGATGCATTGGGTTTTATCTTTTAAAATTATTATTTTTACACCATATGTTATGTATAGTTTTCAGAACTTGACTTGTGAAATCTGAAAAGAGAGGGAGTAAATTATTTCAGAGTTCTGAGATTTTTTATTTCTTCCATATTGAATTGCTGAAAAGGGGTCATGGAAGCAGCAATAAGTGCAGTTAATCAGTAACACTTTATAGCATCTTTTATACTTTCACATCAAATGAGTAGATAAAAGTTAAGTTTAGTACATTTATGCACTGAAGATTAGGAGGAAGTCAAATTATGTAAGATCTTCTAGGTTTTCGGTGGGAATCAGTAGACATATGAAAGCAACTTTGGACTAAAAAGTAATCTGACTTGCAGCCGTATAGAAACTTAGTTTAGTTTATTTTTGTTTATTTCTTATTGTGGTGCCTTTTATCTCTTGTTATAGATCTTGAATATCGAGAGGTCAAATACTATTTCAGCTTTATTATAGCTAGTGCTAGATTAAACCAGCAAGTGTCTGGGAAAACCTTGATCCATGAAGATTGTCTTCTGTGGGTGGTTTGGGTTGTTTTTTTGGGTTATATATTACTAAGCATAAACTTACTGTTCCTGTGTTGTGGCTATGGAGGTGAAGGATAAAGCATACTTGGAGTTTTGTCGTCTCTTAATAGATTAAACAATTTCTTTAGGTACTGTCACTACAAAATATTGCTGAATATACTGCTGAATAAAGCAGGTATGCATGTGAAACATCCACTCCATCTGAAATTCAGCAAAAGAAGCTACTGCTGCTGTTGTGCATTAATGGAGAGATGCAGCATACTTCAGGTTTTTTCTCCAAAAAATCTTGTCTAACAAAGCTTTGCATAATAATCTTGAATCAACACAGCTTAAAGTATTCCAAAATTAGAGGGACATACTTCATTTTTCTTTTCAACTTCTGAACCTATTAGCTAAATTCAACAGGAAAATGGTGACTTCTAATGTACAAAATTTCTGCCAATAATGGGATAATCTGATGGCCAAACTTGTGTCCCCACTAAGAGGGGCTCCTGATTGGTTTTGCGAAGCAGGAACATCTGCCTGTGTAGCTGTTGCACACTTGCCTGCCCATTGCTATATGGTAACTCTGACTAGCTTCCTGTGTTTTGTCACTTGCATGGCCAGCCTGACTGCACCAGTGCTTAGGTGAAGGGAGGAGTAAGGATGGGCCCAGGCAGGACGTAGGGCAGAACATGAGGAGTTGAGATAAGAAAGGATAAATAGGGAAGCATAGGAGATGTCAGTTGGTAGGAAATCATATTTCATTACCTCTGTCATCTTTCTCTAGGTGCCTTTGGTTACTGAAAAGTTTTTAATGATTTTCGGGTAAAATTCTACACAACCAAACTGATGCTTTATTTTTACATGTCACTTCAAGTTTCCATATGATTTGAATAACAGATTTAGTGTAAAGCACAAGATTCTATTTTGATTCCAAAGTAAATCTTCTTTCCTTATGTGGGTATCATTTTTAAGCCTACTAGTATATATAACAAAGTATGGGGGGTTTTGTTTGTGAGGGTTTTTTTGGTTTATTGTGGGGGTTTTTTCTCCCTCCTTCTTGGACTTAAGGTAAAATTTATTAGATTATGAGTTTTCAAAGATATTCTGATAATTTTGGTTATAACTGATAACTTGGAAGCATTTCAAAATAATTTTATGTCTTTTATGACTGAATTAAGGATGAAGATGAAAGGAAAGTGACATTTGTTAGTGTAAATTGTTTTTCGTAAACTGTTGGTGGCCAGAAGTATACAGCAAAAAATTTATTTGCTTAGGTAGAACATTTGTGGTACAATATTAAATTATTTTGGAACCTATTACTAGGAAAAATAAATTAATAATGATCTTAGATTTTTGCTTAGATCTCAACTGTACATGTGAAATGAATCTTTTTTCCTGTGAGCTTATACAGAGATTTAAGTAAAAAGTTAGTAAACTATTTACAACTTCTGATAGCAAATGAATCATTCATGATTTGGATGGAGAAGGAGACAAAATATATAGGCTTAATATAAGGGAAAGCTATTGTGTCTTTTATGTATCAAGGAAAGGTGGTGGTTTTCTGTGCCTTGGACTCAGAGAGGACCATCTTGTCCTTTGATTGCTGCTACTTGTAACTGAAAGCCTGTCTGTGTGTTTTTCCCATTTTACTTTCAAGATCAGCACAGATTCTAAAGTAGATTGATACTGCTGAGTTATGTGGATCATCTTGTACTGGGCTTCTCGCCTTTCTCCTGGAAGGAGAGAAGGTTTGTGATTGCAACATAGGATAAGGATTTTGACAGGTGGGATGTCCACTTCTGAATCTACTGTGGTCTTCATTGTTGATCTAGGACACTTTCTTTGACTCAATTTCAGTTTGTTAATGGAGATGTTGGACAAGAAACCCCAGTTAAGATGCCTATACCATTGCTTCACAGTTGTGGAATAATAGTCCTCCCAGTATTCTCCAGTTTTCCCTCACTGCAGCAAGTTGGGGAGGAGCCAAGAGCACAGAGCACAGTAAACAATTTGCTGCACAAATTGAAGAAGGTAGTCTCTGAAACTGTCCAGCCTGCCCAGCCACCAGAAAATAAAGAGCATTTTGGCAGCTGGTCAATGAAAGCCAGAAGTGGTGAACAGAAGGCTCAGAAGCATGGCTAAAATCTGAATGTCGGCCAGAAAAGCTGGACTTGGGCAGCCTTGCAAATTATGAGGGCAGGCTTATTAATTGAACGTTCTGGCTGATGGAAAAGTTGCCTGAGGCTTAGAGTCTTTATAGGTCAATACTTAGCACTAAAGTGGGGAGACACCCCTCCAGGCCTCAAGCAAAGCTCACAACATCAAAAATAAGCCTTTGTAGCTGTGTTTGCCACTTCAGTTGCGTGTTTAATGGACTTGGGATCCTATCTAATGTGAGTGGGCTGAAGTATTGAAACAGCTAAAACTGTTTCAGACTAAGACTACTGTTTTTCTTGCTCTTTAAGTCATTCACATAAGTATGATACTTCCTGGTGCTGGAATAGTGGCTGTTTTCCTAATTATTTTTGAGCATTTATTAGAACAACCCCAAAGTACGAACAATGTTAAAGATTGCATAATGAAAAGAGATTTGAGCAGTTAGTTTTATGATATATACTGGGTTTGTTTTTCATAATGTTGCCTTTTTAAAGAGCTTGATCTTATTTCGGTGGTTTTCAGGGCATTAAGTCATTACCATTTTCACCTTTGTTGTTGAAATATGTTAGTTCTATAATAATGAAGTGTATTTTCAGATATTCCTTACACCCCCAAATCAAATGGGGGCACATTATCACACATTTTCAGTAGCGTAGTTACTGGAATCACTTAATTAAGAATGAGGCAGATTTCAAATGCCTCTTTCTATTTGCAGACCTTTAATCAGGACTGACACCTTCCTAAATAATACTCTATTTGTTATCAGTTACTGTTTTGAAGACTTGTTGTGTTACTAAATGCTTAATGGTAGAAGGAAAATGTGAGATCATTCAGTCTGAAATTTTGTTTTCTACTTATTGTACTACAGTTCTTGCTTGTTTAATCCTTAATTTGATGTGTTAATCATTAATAGGATAAATTCAGTTCATTTGACTGAAACTCAAATCTAACTTTATTCTTTCAAGGATTTGATGATCTGAAAGAGTAATCTGGTAATTTTCCCCTCCCTCTTCTCTGTTGCTATAGTAATCCTAAATTCGAACCTTGTTTCTGCAGACTTTTTTTTCCCCTCAAGTAAGTTTTGCAATAGCTGGGCAGTATGTTCTCAAACCAAAATATTTATGGTACAGGTTTTGTTGTTGCTTTTTCATTTTCATTTGGATGTAACATCTGAAGTAAAGTAGAAGTTAAACAGCTGTAACTTGCCTTCTCCTTTTCTAGCTCTGGGAAGACTTTGTGGCATTAATCTTTGTATTCGTGTTTTAGGCATGTACCATTCGGGGGGGAAAACTAGCAAACAAAAATCCAAGTAAAGCAAAAAAAGACCCAAACCTCTCTCTGACTCACATGAAAAGCTGTTAATAATGACAATTATGGAAGTGAACGTTCAAGTTACGAAGGCCATAACTTAGTTTAGCATCCAAATGTTCTTGCAATTCCAGTTTTACATCAATGTTCAGGGCTTATTTGATGAAGTGATTTCAGCTATTCCTGGCATGACTGAACTTCTGATACAGGAATAAATGCAGATAATTCTGGCAACTGCATAGAATACTTGTGCTCTTACCAAACTTTGATTTTTTTCATATACAAAGAGGTGGAGATGCAACATCTAACAAGGTTAATAGAAAATTGAAGAGGAGCATCAGGAATAAGCAGAAAACCTGAAAAATTCTGATCACCTACCTGTCTTTTCAGGAAGCATGGGGACAATGAAGTAAGACTATAAATAATATAGATAGAAGTGAAAGACTGCATGGAAAGTTTGCCTTAATTTTCAGTGAAAACAGTTTTGAGCACATACACACGGGCAAATAGATCTTACCAAAATGAGATTATAAAAATGTTTTCCGTAAAGAGAGTTGAAGCTACAGGCTGCGAATCAGTGGGACTAAGTATTATTTACTCTGGAATTTTGAAGTAGGTGGTCTGTGTAATTAGAGGCTCAGTTGCAAGATTTGTTGTTAAATGTCAAGACAGAAGGATATTGGATGGCTGGCAAGCAGCAAAAACATTCGCTATGTTTAGAGGAAAAGGTGGCTTGGGATAGTTATTGCATCATTAGTGTGACCTTAATATTCAGGGATTTGTTTAAATTTAGAAAGAGAAGCTGTGCTATATGGAGGTAAGATGAAAATGAGGTATGGAGTGATACAGCTCTTAATAGAGGAAGGCTTTGTCAGGGAAATCTAGTGGTTCATTTTACAAGACACCTGACTTCTTGGAGAGCATACATGGTTGGAATCAAGCTCTTTTAACTCAAGAGTCATATAATGTGTAATATGATTCCATGTAGAAGCTAGAGTGATATTTCTGTGAAAATTGATTTTTAAATGGTGACAGGACATGTTGAGTATGGATAGAACTGGATGACCAGAAGATGATGTATTTAAAGTATGTTAGTAGTAGAATTTGTCAAGGATCAGTTTCAAGATCTAGTATTTTCATTAAAAATATTGATGCATTCTTATGCCTACTCTATGCCTATCTCTTCTACTACTATGCCTAGTAGAAGAAGTAGCCCTACTTCTTAATGCCAATCTCATGTTTTCTCATCAGGTGTCAAGTATCATCGATACAAAATAAGATTTTGCACAGAACAAAATTGAGATCTTAGGACATGACCAGCAGAAAAAGGAATCATACTAATAGCATTAAAAAAACTAAGATGATCTTATAATACTTCAGGATGAGTAGCCTATGGAGGTTAGCACCCATGAAAAGTATTAGGATAACAAGTATACTGTTGCTGCCCTGCTAATACTTGCCTTTAAAGAAGTAAAGAGGTATCGACTTTTTCTGGTACTAGTGCAAGCTTCTCTGGAATATTGTGTCTAATTCCTATCACCTGCCATCAAGTAAAAAGGGTGCTTGGACTGGAAGAGGTACAGGGACTGACTCTGAGCATGACTGAGGGAAGGGAGATTTCACTCTGTAAGGGGCACTCAGAGTGTCTTGTTCCATCTGGCAAAACAACAAGCATGGAAGAAGTTGCTCTTCATAAAAATGAGTGAAACAACACAGGTTGGTAAAAAGAGCTTCTTAAACTCCAGGTATGAGAACAAATGAGTGTAAACTATCCAAGAATAAACCTAGTCTGGAAATTAGAAAAGATGGTTCCTAAGCAACGGAGACACAGAAGTCTGCAACAGCCTTCCCTTAGGAGTAGTGGAATAAGACTGTCTTTCAAGATGGAGCTGGTTAGCTTATATAAGGGGGGAGAGGGGATATAACATGTTTTTCATAGTACCTTGGGATTTGAACTCCTCGACCCAGAATATCCGTTTGATCCCATGATTCCTGTCTTGTTAGTCAAAGATGACACGATGACTTGATCAGGTACCGTACAGATACCAGTAGGTACATAGCGGGTCTGTTCTTGGACAAATAGATCAGTAGCGTTCTGAGCTATGTAAGCGCTTATATCAAGGCATAATAAATGCTAGACCTATAGGATATTATAGATACAGTTTTATGTAATACTCTACATTGAGTCTTATGTAGTGGAGATATATTAGGTTTTGCATGAAGAAACCCTGAATCAACACAGAATAACTCAACAGATCTAATGAGCCCCATATTGTTCTCTTCTCATTCTGTCCCATGTGATTGAAGGAAGCTGGAAGCTTCCCACAGCACGTGCACAGCTACATTGTCTTCATGTTGAGCTGTTAATAAAAAAAATAAATTGTTGCAAGCTCAAGGGTTTATATGGTGAAAACCCTGTATACCATGTTGCTGTGTATTGCCCTCCTCTTCCTGTATACTACACTAAGACTTTTAATCTAGTAGCTGGGAATGTCATTTTTATTCTAATCAGCTTGTAATGTCATGTTTTGAGGAAGCGTTGTGCTTGCATTTGCACTAATGAGGGACACTCCCATATCTCTGCCTAATAGAAGATTGCTGGTTTTAAAGGAGACTTGCCTAAGAAAAAGGGTTCTACTGCCTTCTCCCTGACAGAAAAGCACGAATGGGCAAATTAGGAAATTAATGTTGCCTGAGATTACAATATTATTTTAGTTTATTCAATTGTTATGACATGTTAAATCATGCTTTAATTCCTTCTGAGGTATTTCAGACCCAGGAGGAAACTTGTAAAATGCTCATTTGTGCGATTGTCTTGTCTGTATCAGTAGTGGATGTTACTGGATATGGATTTTTTTTATATGCTGAAATAGAGGCAGAAATATAGTATCTGCATTATTTTTTTTTAGTCTTTAACTCTGCATTCTAGGTGAACATTTAGAAAGAAGAAAGCTTCATTTTTGGAAGGAAGCTCAAGAATGGAAAGTAGTTTGGTTAGGACACGATAGAAATGTAATGATGTTTGAAAGGTTCCTTCCTGACTCTGCTTAATATGTATTGTTGACTTCCCTTCAGCTATTTTGAATTTCCTGTTGATTTTAGGTATAAATTATTGCCAAAGCAGTGTCTAGCCCTATCTGTGTACTTAAATTCAATTTATTTTCTTTGTTCACAAGTTTAATAGTATTTTATGTTTTTGAAACTAGATCTTATTTCTTTAAATCACTGTATCCACACATAGTGATTAATATGAATGGTAAATAATTGCATAGGCATAACATCAGTGGCTTAAATGGCACTTTGCACATGTTTGTTACATCCCAAAATGGAATTTTTGGGGCAAAGTGCTTGACAATTATAATTTTGAAAGCTGATAAATGGTAGTTAATACTTTAAGGCCTGAGGAAATGTTCACTATTCTATGAATATTAGCTAAATTGTATTTAGTCTGCTTTATTATTTAGACATTCTTTTTTGTCATGACTGTTAAACAGGTGTGAACTAGAGACAGTCTCATGTAACCAAAGAAGGAAATCCAAAGTCTGAATCTGCTTGGCAATAGTCTCCAAAGAGTGGATGACTTAGCAAATGTAATCTTAAAGCTTTTATAATGAAGAGAATATATTTAGGAATACTGATATTTTGAAATAATGCATTAATGTATGTGCAGTAAGAAAATGGTAAAAGTTTATTATCTTGACTTTTTGTTCTTAATGTTTTCCAAGTAGACTGTATATGATTTGTAACTGAAAAGGTGTCAGATTACAGCAAATAATTTTATTGCCTTGGAGTGATAGAAATAATAATTACTGAAAAGCCAAGCAATTTTTTTCTAATTTACTTAATGAATATGACACTAGAAGCTTATCAGTTTCCCCATTCTGATGAACCAGGTAATTTGTTTAACAGAAAATATGCTGTTAAACACTGGGGAGAAGAAAAAACTTTTTGGCTTTATATGCTTTTTTAAAACTTTTTTTTTTTAAAATTCATTTATCTGTCAAAGTTGAAGCTGAGTATTGCTCAGTTGTATTAAATTGAAATCTTTTGTTAATCTTTTATTGTGTGGTCTAGAATAGCACACCCTTCAGATGTAGCCTATGCTATAGCTTGTTCTGAAAGGGATGCATTCAATCTTGGAATAATGTATATTTTCATCGGCGTGTTCAGATCTGGCATTTCGGTTTCTTATTTAATATAAGAATCATGTCTGTTAAGTTTTTTAAATACTGTGTCATATTAGCTGGTGACACAGGGTGTTTTAAAGTAAGTATTCTTAGGGGTATATTTTTTATGTTGGCACTGTGCCTCAAACTCATGAAATCTAAACTGTCTTACAAAGGGAAGATGCACATTGATGTGCAGTTTATCTTTGGAGATAAATCAGAAAAAAAACTACTTTCCCCACTGACCATGGAGGGTGAGTGTGTATCCTTTCCAAGACTCATTGGATTGGATTAGTTTCCCTGTGGAAAAATGTTAAGAAATGATTGGTGGAGACTGCAGCATCTACACAGAACAAATCTGCAACAAGGAGATACAGTACAATGACTGTATCATGGGCTGTCCAGATTTTGTTACCATTAATTTCTTCCTGCATTATGAAAGATCTAGAAAACTGAAACAAGTTAAATATGGAGTAACAATCTTGTATAGGTTGCTTGAGAGTTGGAGGAGAGCAAAGAACTTGAGATTGATGTTTAGAAAGAACAGGGATAAGATTGATAATACTCATAAGTAAGAAAAAAATTAATCTGTGTCATTGACCATCTTCATAAAACCATCTGATTTTTAGTGATATTCATAGAGTTTTGTGAGATTAAATGGGTGAAAAAAATTAAAGTATTTCCTGTTTGTTCTTAGCTGTTAGATCTCTGAAATTTGAAAGTATGGTCATAGGAAAGAAAATAGTGGGCAAGTATGAGGGAGGAGAGAAAGTTAAGGTTGGTTTAGAGAAGACCGAAGAAAAAAAAATAAATTGAAGTGAAGTAGAAAAATATCAATACTGTAAAATAAAAAACAGTTTTAAAAACCTGGATTATGTTACACAGGATTTCTCTAGGATTTTTTTTACACTTTTTTTACACAATGTTTAAAACACTGTTTTTAAAAAGTCACATTCTATATTAGCCTATAGGACTTACTGCTATGAGGTATTATCGTCAAGAGTTTAGCACAATGCGAAGTAAGATTATACATTTTATGTCAGTTATACAAGGAATTTTAAAATGTATGTAATTTTTTTCATGGTGCAAAGCATAGATCAATAAATCACTGCAAATGAGAGTGTTATGTTGTTCTTAAAACTGCACACTGACCATGATTAATCAGAATATTTTCAGAGTTAAATCACAAGTTTGAGTTTGGCAATTTTTGCCCTTTTAGATAAAGTTTTGATGTTTGCTTATAAAACCCCAAATGGTTTTTACTCTGGCAGATATAGAAACTTTGTATACAAAAGAGAATGCTATGGAATCTCTTCTTTAGGAAGAGAAGACTAAATGAGCATCAGCCTTAATATTTGAGCATTAGAATTGCTAGACTTTTGATTTGGTTTAAAAAAATAAAAAAAATTCTGAAGCTGCTAATTTCTGTCTCCAAGGTAGCTGAAGTTGAATGGCCTGTATGGACTGCATTTATCTTGTGTGGGGACTTTTGTGAGAGACATGATAGAATATATTGGTGTCTGGAGATGCATAGAAAAATAATATTTTAATGTTAAAAATGGGATAGTAAGTGTCATTTACCCTGTAGCCCCATAGAATACTTTTTTGTAGGATTTCTGTTGGATTTCATAAGCTTCATTGAATGCTTTGTTACTGAACAACTCCAACAAAGGGGGAATTGCTGGTGGCCTAAAGGGTGTTTAAGTATGTGGACATGTTAGATCTTATTGGAATTCCTCGAGAGCAGGAGCTTCTGTGAAAGAGATCTGATTGCAGGTTTGGATGGTGAGGCTTGTTTACAAACTACCTGCCCTAGCCTGTTATCCAGCTCACAGCGTGACCATGCTGACAGTTGTGTAGGCTCAGCAAGGTAGGAGGCACAATGTGTGAATAGCTGTCAGGGAAGAGTTTGAAAATAATACTGTGCTCCTGAGAAAGCATGTTATATTCACAAAATATGGAAATAAAGACTTAGAGTAGATGCTTCTATGTATAAAATAATACTGTTGTAGAAACAAATACCACAATACAGTTCTAATACAAGTGATTATTGTTTTCATTTCACACAGTTGTTTTGTCCATCTCCTTGGAGAGCTGCTTACCTACTTCTAAGGTTTTGTAGAGATCAGTTGGACTTCCTGGGGCAGAAACTGTTGTCATGCATCCGACTGCAGGGGATTAGAATTCTGGCTTGGAATACTCCATGCATGTCACTGTTCTGCAATTTCTGATGCCAGTAGCCTTTCAGTGAACGTGAAAGAACTGTACATGCATATTTCAACAATAAAATAGTGTCAGTAGGGTTTCTAGAGAGAGTTCATGTTACAACTTGAGTCAGGAATGAAAGTACTTTGACAGTGCTGTGTGGATTATTCAGGATCCTTGTCATGACTTCAACTGATTTGACACATCTATGTATCCTTAATGTTCATTATTTTAACTTAAATTTCAGTTTCTGTTTTGGAAAACATTACAGCCATACAAAACTATTGTGACCCTCGGATACTTTGGTGTGCACCTCTGTCTTTAGTACCTAATGTTTGGGAGTGAACCTTAAGAGAGGACTTGTGCATTTGGGACTGGTTCTCTCAAAGCTGTCTCTATAGGAGAATAGGAGGGAGAGCTGGTGAGTGTCCCCTGGGGTATTGGACTGGGTGGCTGGAACCAGACCCAAACTGTAAACGTGTCCAACTTGGGCTCTTCAGTGAAGGCTGCCTTTGTGAATGGGCCTACTTTGTAAGAGCAGAGCGGAGGTTGTTCTGTCCGTTAAGTGGCTTGTGCTGTCTGACACTCTACAGCCATTCTAGCCATCAGGTGTCAGGCTTGAAAGAGTCCTTGGCCTCCTGTGATGCAGGCAGACTCTTTATCCTGTGATTTGTGTACATCCTTTTGTGTTTTGTGAATTTTTCTTTTTTCTGCTGAATCTTCAGTTGAATAATGTAACTGTCTGGAGACTAGAATAGTCCCGGTTAAGAAATTAAGAAGTAGGCCTAGTAGGAAGTGTGAAGAGTGACCATGATTCCTGACATGTTCAAGTCTGGACTGCTGTAGACAATTGTGTTTTGCTTCTGAAAGTAGCTTTGCTAAAATAGCCATTAAACATTGTTTGCATGAATTACAGTGACTAGGGAAACTGGACTACTGCATTTCTCCCCAGATGTAGTTCTGAAACCATGTGGAGCAAAGTAAATAGCATCTTTTTGTCACTGTCAGGTAGAAACAATGAGAGTCTCAGCTGGAAGCAAAGTCCTGGGTTTGCATAATGTTAATTTCTGCAGCCATATTCAGTTATGCAATACTTGCATGACAAGGGAGACAGCATGACCAGGAAGATGATTTTTCTCATGGTGTTTCATCTGTTACTGTGTGGGTGTGCACAACCCTTGAGGTTTACCCAGAAGTAGGAAACATGCCTGCATGATTTTGGGGTGAGAAGCATGTTCACGCTCCCCTGGGAGAAAGAAAAACAGAAATAAGTTCCTCCTAAAATAGAGTTCTTGGGGTTTCTTGACATACATATTTTGTAATATGGAACAAAACAACAGGAATACAGGATTCCTAATACAGGAAAATGAGTTCCAGTAAGACTTTCATCCATAGTTTGCATGTCTTTAATCTGTAGATTAAAGTTGTCAAGAGCATTCTGAGAGGCAGAAAAGAGAATGCTCTTGAATTTGGGAACTGTGTAATGGGATGAACTTTGACTTACTGTAATTTCTAAGACTTATATGAAGATAGTGTTAATATCCTTTATATAGGGCATGTATTTTAAACACTGTCCAGAAATTTTCAGTGTAGGGTGGATAAAGAGTGGTGTAAACCACTTTGTTTTTCTAAGATTTTTCATCTACCTGAAGAACTTACAAATGCCTGATTAACCACCATGTAAAGAAGTTTTTTTAATTTGTATAAGCCTCGCAGTTAGCTGTCTAATTTGGAAATAAAATGATGATACATATGTGAGGCCTCACACTTCAAAGCTGTTTTTTTTGTGCAAGTGCAGTATAAAATTTCACATGCAAGGTTTATGTCAAAGTTAATACGTAGGCTTGCATTCTCCAAATAAATTTGTTTCCTCCTGCTTGCAGGCTTTTAGAATTCTGTCTGATTCTACTGTGTCAAGAGACTAAATTGATCTCATAATTTATCCACATTTCCGTCCCTCCCTCCCCATCAGAACTGAGAAGTACTATAAAAGAACTGGGGGGTGCCACCTAGAAAAACCCCATCTGAACATGAATGAGAAACTCATGAAAAATTCAACATCTCTACTGACTTCATCTGCCTGATTCAAGCCTACTTGAAATCTCCAGTCTTCATATTAGCCTCTACTTCATCTATGTACTTTGATTCACTCTCTTCAAGTGTAAACTTGTAACACACCCATCAACACTATTTGTGCTGCTTACATATCAAACCTGCTGGTTGGAGCATAATGCCTGTATACTCTAATCACAATAGCAATTCCTGAGTTATTTGGTTTCTCTGCTGGGAATTGATGACTGAATTCATGCATCTAGTCGTGAATATTCAGGTTAGTTCTGCCTCAAAAACCTCAACAAACCAGTCCCATAATAGTGCAGGATTTTTTCTCATGGGACATTTTCCATAGGATCTCCAAAGTTACAGGTATATTAATGGAGAATTAATCAAGAAACATTAAGTTCACCTTGTGGCTCTGTTGCCGAGTGGTGGCATACTCTGTTACTTCGCCTCTGCATCCTCCTTTTTGTGATTTCATAATATTTTGGAGCAGCTACACTGGTTGCTTATAACTTTTTTAACA
The DNA here is from genome assembly GCA_013401335.1 of Brachypteracias leptosomus. Lineage (NCBI taxonomy): Eukaryota > Metazoa > Chordata > Aves > Coraciiformes > Brachypteraciidae > Brachypteracias > Brachypteracias leptosomus. Next base: position 208,299 of record VYZX01024594.1, read on the forward strand.
TTTCCTGAAAAGCATAAATAAATTCATGCAATTCTTGAATTTTGTTGTTGGAGTTTATTACATAATTTTGAGTAGCAACAAATGTTGTCAGACCATACTTAAGATTTATGATTTCATTACCTAATCCATCAACAAAAATGGGATATTTTATACAAAAAGAGTTTTAGTTTACCTCTGACTCAGATAAAAATTGCATCATGAGGTATAAGCTCTTAAAAAAAACCCTGTGTATATGTCAGATTCTTTAAAAACTAATTATCACTGTTGATGGATGGACAAGCTAGGTATTTAGTAGGACCGTGTACCTTGGAGCAGGAGCTCAGAACAACACAAGAAGAGTTAATAAATAGGATGTCTTAGTCTAACAAAAGTAGGTATCATTTAGTACAATCTAACATTAGTGACACTGCCTCTTATTATTATATGTAAGGAACATAGTAAAACTTTATTTCCATCTGGAAAGCGAAACTGATATGCTTATGCACTTTTAGTTTGTCCTTGCTTCAATAGGAATGTCTTGTGTCCAAATCAGGACGTTTAAAAGCTGTTATTAAGGTTTAATAATTTTTGGTGAATGAAGAAATCGAACTAGAGTATTTTGATTTTACAGTCCTTTTTGTAGAACTCTTATAGATCCCTGAGCTCTGTTTACAGAATCAGAATAAACGGTGAAGCAGAATTTGATAATCCATGTGTTTGATTTTTAGAATTTCAGTTTCTTAGTAGGCTTCCTTGATAAAAAAAAATCATCTCTCTTTACATAACTCCGGTAAGCCTTGTCTCCACATTTAGATGTCTTGTGGTTAAAATGACTAGAGAATCTTTTCCTGCTTTCCTCTTTAAACATTCCAGTTTCAGCCTCTTCATGAACAGTAGTAGTACATGGAACTTTTTTTCTTTAGGTGTAGTTTCTTCCATGCTGGGGGCAAGATTGAGCAGCAGTGCCTCTGTGTCTTTGTTCATGCATGTCACTGGCAATTCAGAGGGATTGTGGGTATGTCACTCATACAGTTACTGATCTGTGGGCTTCCTGTACTCAGATTGTAAAGTGTGGAGTGATGTCCCTGATCATTTTGGTGACCCTCCTCTGTACACGCTCCAATATNCTCATGCTTGCATAAAGTGGAATTGTAGCTTTAACAAGTCTAGGGCTTTTTTTTTTACTATTTGTTTTTACTATTTATTTGTAATTGAGGGAAAAAATATTCTAATTACTTATCTCTCTTCTGTAAAGAAGTAAAGATACAAAATGTCATCCAGCTGTTTTTGAAGAAGTTATTTTTGCAGACTAGCTTGAAGGGTTAAAAGACATTGTTCTGTTTGTAGCCAATGCATTTCATAAATCTCATCCCTCGCAGTTCAATCTCCATGAAAATAATTGAATCCGGGCCAGAATGGGGCCACTCCACCTATACACTGCTGCATTTCAGTTGCTCCTTTATGCTTCATAGAATCATAGAATTGTTTAGGTTGGAAGGGACCTTTCAAGATTATCTAGTTCCAACCCCCACACCACAGCCGGGATACCTCCCACTAGACCAGGCTACCCAGGACCTCATCCAACCTGGTCTTGAACACCTCCAGGGATGGAGCATCCATAACGTCCCTGGGCAGCCCGTTCCAGTGTCTCACTATCCTCTGAGTAAAGAATTTCCTTCTAATTTCTAATCTGAGTCTACCCTCTTCCAGTTTGAACCCATTACCCCTCGTCCTATCACTGCAGGTGTTTGTGAAAAGTCCCTCTCCAGCCTTCTTGTAGGTCCCCTTCAGATACTGGAAGGCTGCAATAAGGTGTCCCCTGAGCCTTCTCTTCTGCAGGCTGAACAAGCCCAATTCTCTCAGCCTGTCTTTGTAGGAGAGGTGTTCCAGCCCTCTGATCATCTTTATAGCCCTACTCTGGACCCTCTCTAAAAGGTCCATGTCCTTTTTGTGCTGGGAGCTCGAGCTGGACACAGTACTCCAGGTGTGGTCTCACAAGAGCAGAGTAGAGGGCAGAATCATCTTTCTTAACCTTCTGGCCACGCTTCTTCTGATGCAGCCCAGGATACGGTTGGGGCTTTCTGGACTGCACTGGCACATTGCTGGCTCATATTGAGCTTTTTGTCAACCAGCACCCTACTATGTACCCTGCTGTACTATGTCCTCATTTAAATGAGCTCCGGAGTCTTCTGCCTTCTGGTAAAGTTGCTTGTGAACTCCACAGTTCTCGTGCAGCGCTGCAGTCTCATCGCTGCTGTGGGGAAGAGTCTGTGTGTGTGCTCTTCCTCTTGACCTGCTGTGTCAGAAGCATCCCCAAGTTTACGATGGACAGTGGTAAAACGTTGTCCTTGATCACAGGTCTTGACCTAGTTCTCATTTCTGTCTAAAGTGACTGGTGCAGCCGCTGCACGTCTCCCTGAACTTCCTATTCTGTGAAGCAGCAGTAGACTCCTTGTGAGTGCCACCTCTATGAAAGCACAGGGCTTTCCTTTCAGGGGGACCATGTGGAGTACTGCTAAAGAATTTGGGGACTTTCATGACTTGAAGTCCCAGTGTTGTTTCCTCGGAAAATCTGATTTCAAATGCGTGTATGTGAAAATTCTGGAAATATTGGCAAATTAAGTATCTAATTTTGCTTTGATCAGTCTTAGGTCTTTCTTTGAGAAACTGATGTGCGCATTTGTGTTTTCTACAAATCTGGTGTCGGAATTAAAAGCCTAGCAGCTTTTTAACTTCAATTTAAGGCCAGTGTTCATTTTTGGGTCAGAATGCTGATCAGTTTGTCTCAAGCTTTCTAAATACTTGTTGGATAAAGCTGAGGCCTCGCCCTTGGAAAGCTGGTGATCTGATTTGACCTGTGCTCAAAAATCTGAGGGCACTGGCTTATTGCTGTGTTTGGCATGGGGCTTGGGAAGTGCATGTGGGTTCACAGAAATCTAAAAATAAGCAGCATTTGTGGTAAACCTCTTTATTTGTATGGACTCATGACCCTGATGGCAAAAAATAAATGTATATTTGTTTTCTGATACTGCTACCACCATCCATGAATATTAACAGTGGAAAAATATTTGAATTTTACATTGTCTTGGCCTCAGATACTTTCTGCACAATTAGGGAATGAAAATGAAAGTTAGTGACTTGACTCATTCTTGTGCAGTACTGAGTGGTGTATGTAGCTGAGCCTCTGTGACATCACTAATGAAATTTAATGTAGCAATAAAACAGGATGGAAAAAATTTGTCACCAGTGTTTTCTGTTCAACAAATTTTTTAGGTTTATTGGTAAAGCATAGAGAAACCACCTCTCTAGTGCAACCCCTTTTATTCTACACGTGGTTAAACTTGACTTTAAAAAACATTAAACTAAACAATTTGTTTCAGTGCACTAAACTGCTGAATGTATCAAAGCACCCACTGAGACAAGCTAAGGTGTTTGGGAACTTATGTAGTTTTCAGGTGTGCCTGATTGATTCTGACAGGAGATTTGCACTTTATGTTGCAGAAGATCATTAAAAAATAGTAAGAGAGCTCCTACCTGATCTGAGGGGAAATTTGTCCTAATTGCAAGTCTGATCAGTTTAACCTGCGCGCAGGAGAAGGATTAAGGAGGATTTTTGGTACTGCCTTTGAGTACTTGTGCTTTCTGTCTGACATTCAGTCTCAAGCTGTCACCAACCTACCAGCAGAGGAGGGTGCTATGTTTTTAAAGAAAAAAAAAAAAAAGAAGTGCTAGAATACTAGGAGTGCTTTGGAAGCTGCAAATAACATGAGCATATTGTGCCTGTGGAAACTTATTTTTCCCAAAGCCTAAGAAGGAAGGACATGTTCATAGATTTCTGAAGCAGACGAGACTCTGATCTCAGCACAGACAGTAGAAGATATTCTGAAAGTTGGATTAAACTTGTGTTTTATGAACATTTTCAAAGCAAAGTTATTGACTCAGTATTGTATGGATATGGTTAGGAAACTTCATCTCTATTCAAGGGCAAACGTGGCTGATATTCACTCCCCAAGTGCTAAATCTCTCCATACTCTTGTTAGCAGGGCTGCAAGGCCCTGTCACTTCTATAACCTCTCCTGTTAACCAGAGGTCAGGCTACAATAGGTCAGGCTACTAATCCCTACAAGTTAGTCTTCTGCTCTCTCTGGAACGTTTCTTGTAGCCCTTCCTCGAACTCTGATATTTCACATCTCTTTTTGAAGTGTGTACATGAGAACCAGAAATAATATTCTAGTAGTTTTTTGTTGATTTTTTTTTTTTTTTTTTTCCAAAGCTATGGAAGTAAATTTTGCTACTTTATATTCTTTGCTTTATTTTGCAATTGCAGTAGACCACCACAGCATAATCTTTGCAATTCCTATATGGTGATCTGTGACAGCTCCTGAATTTAGTTCTGATCTTGCCTTTTCAGCACTGAGTAATTCTGGTTTAATTTCTGTCTCTAGTTGTACTTCTTTGTATTAGCTGTGTTAAATTGAGTTTTGTGATATTATACTATTAATTACATAATTCTCTGTGGGTTTTACTTGAGAAGCTTATTTAAATTGAAACTTTGATTTCTGAAATAAAATTGCTGACAAATAACTGCTGTGTATTTGGCATAATTTTATTTGTCAGTATAACTATGAGGACTCATTTTGGGGGCTCTTTAAGTCCTGATTCAACACACAGGTTTCAATCTCAATGTTGGAGCAACTTTGTAAAATAAATTTATCTAAAAATCACGATACCAGTCTGAACCATAACGCTGAAGCCCACATTTTTCGCTGAAATGTAAGGAGTTATTTTGGGGGCCAATAGACACCAAAGTAGTGGAAAGGAAAAGTGTCAGTGCCATTACCACCTTAAGATGCAGTGGAAAAATACAGACTAGTTTGCAGAATTCATACTTCCACACTGTGCCTGGAGAAATGCAAAACACCCTGGCAGAATTCCTGGTTTATCATTTGTATGCAAATTTTGAAATATTTGCGAAGCTTTTTGGGTTTCTGCAATAAAGCTAAGGGTGTCTATGGTTTAAGGTACTCAGAGAGTTCCTCTCTGTTATATGAACAGTGTGACATTTTATATTATGATTTATGCTATCACTCTCCTTAATTTCTCATAAATTTATGTTCTGAACATTTCCAGAAATACTGTATGAGAAGTACATGGAACAAGTACATTAAATTAGTGAGTCAAAAAAAGTGAAATCAAGGTAATTTTGATGTTAATACACTGGTTTGAAACTCTTAGTTTTTAGCAAATTCTTGGAGGCTAGAAATGGCTGCTGTTTGTCCTGTAAATGGCAGAGAAGGAAATCATCTGAAGAGGCAAAGGGAAGTTAAAAGGCCAGGACTGGGCTGAAACCAGGGACCTGGTCAATAGGAGAAACAAGTTAACAGTTTCAGGAGTCATTCTCTTTTAATCTTATTCCTACTTTCATTTTCAGATTGGAATTCCTTCCTATTTTTAATTAGTTTAGAATGAGCTGTTTGTCGGAAATTTGCTCTTTCCAATATAAATTAATTAATCACGTCAGAGAGAGTTTAACATAAAAATGGTACCAATGTTGAGCATAGGCTGCAACCATACCTTCCAGTGAGGCCAGTGCCAGATGCTGAGGGGAGGAACAATGCAGTGTGCTGCCCTGTTCTCTTCTTATGCATCATTCTATGCTTCCGGCAGCGGCCAATCTCCAGGATACAATGTTTTTCCAGGTCAGAGAGGGGAGGCGAATGACTATAGTTTCTAGAAGTTTGTTACTCTTGGTCTTTTAAATCCTTTCTTAAAATGAGGGATGTTACCCTTCTGTATTTCAGCTTCTAGTGTAAGTTTTAATGCTGGCTTCTCCTCTCTTCTGTTTGCAAGGACTGAATTATGTATTCTGAGACATATATATTGTAACTTCTGCACAATTTAGATAACTGTGTTTGAAAAATGTTCTAGCTGAATCTGCCCAGGTAAATTCTGGCTTAAATTTTAGGTGAGTTTACACAATGTAGAATCATAGAAACATAGAACAGCCCTTCCAGGTTGGAAGGGAGCTTGAAAGATCACCTGAGCCAACCTGTCATGGGAAAGGAAGCCCCAATAGGATTATCTAACACCCTGCACAGTTGTGTCTTGAAAACCTCCAGTTGATGGGGACTCCACCACATTCCTGGGGAGGTCATTCCAGTTTGATTATTCTCAGTGTAAAACATATCTTTCTTTTATCAAAATGAAACCTCTCCTGTTGCAACTTATGCCTGTTAGCCCTTGTCCTCTCCATGTGGTTCCTTGTGAAGAGAGCAGCTTCATCCAATTTTGTAGCCACCCTTTAAGTACTGGAAAACTTATGAGGTGCCCCCAAGCCTTCTCTTCTCCAGGAAAAAGGGCCTAACACCTTTAGGCTTTCCTCACAGAACAAGTTCTACAGTCTTCGATCATCTTCATGACCTTTGTTTGGACCCTCTCCTGTTTGTGTCTTTTTTTCTTTCCTTTTTTTGTGGAGACCAGTACTGGACACAGTACTCCATATATGGCCTGACAAGTACTTGGTAGAGTGGGTTGATCACATCTCTTATCTCTGCTAGTAACTTCCCTGTAGATGCAACCCAGGATCCAACCTGCCTCTGTTACTGCAGCGGTGCACTGCTGACTCCTGTTCAGCTTGGCCACCAGGACCCCCAGGGCCCTGCCAGCAGGGCTGTTCCCCAGTCATGCAGATCCCATCTGATACCGGGCTCTTTGGTTCTGTTGTCCTCAGTGCAGGACGTTGCCCTTGTCTCTCAGACGGCTCTCCATTCTGACATGTTCACCTGATCATAGTTATCACTGTGCTTTACCTGTGGCTTCTTAAATGTTCATTTAACACAGTAGCCTAGAAAACCTGATTATTAGCAGGATACCAAAAGTAGGTTTTGATATTTTGTTTCATAAACCACGTTATTTCTAAGGATGGGTTTTTTGGGGGGAGGAAGAAGTATGGTGGTTTTGGTTAGGGTTTTTTCCCTCCTAATGTACTGTAGATTATTCTTCCTGTTCTAAATACAGGATCTTTAATTTTTCAGTACAAGCAGCGGATGCCAATTAAGGAAGAACTTAGTATTATAATATGATCTTAAAGAAATATTTTTTGGTAGCTGTTGCTTCTTTAAACAAAGAAAATAACTTTTTTTTTTGGCAATTAGAAAGCAATTTGCTATTTTATGTAGAAGTAGTATATATTGGAAGTAGTAAGATAGGAAATGTTGATGGGCTTCAATACACGAGTAACACTGTGGGTTTAAAAACTGATATAAATCTTAAAGTCCAGTATTTAATTTGCGGCAGCTCTATTAATAAGCAAGATGATGATGCCTGCATTCAGTACGAGATAAATAACTGTACTTGTTCACAAAATAGTCTCTTCCTGTTTGAAAACAAAGAACAGAGGAAAGTCTGGAGATGCATGAGCTAGGAACATTTACTAAAAAAGAATATAATTGTTCATGATGTTAAGTATGTTGTTTAGTAAGTGGTACAGCCATGATTTACTTTCTTTGTTCTTAGACTTCCTAAGATAATGTCAGCTTTTCCTTTTAAAAAAGTTCGGTAGGAAACATTGGAAATGGCAAAAACAAACCCAGTGTCATTGGCGCCAAAATGTTCTCACTGGAAACGATGGAGATCATAGTGCAAATCATAAATGATTTCCCTACTACAGTTATATTTTTTTAAGGAGAAAGTTTGGCAAATGTTATTCTAAAGTAAGGGAAATCTGGAAAAAAATAGAGCAAGTACCAGAATACTGAGTGAAGTGGTGACAGTGGAAATGCATAAACAGGGCTTTTGCAGATGCCAAGTAATAGCGAATCCTTCTTTTCTGTTTCCTCATCATCTATCTCCCTACCAGTTCAATTTTCATGTGAACTCAGTCTGTTTGCAATGGCTCAGATACATCTGGGGTTTCTTGCTGCTCATGATGCTGCACCACCCTAGTGCTGCTCAGACCTTTCCCTTCCTCTTCCTCCTTCTTCTCACTTGGTGGCTTCCCTCTGCAGTAATTTCAGTACCTTTCTAGAGTTCCCTGACTCTCTGTCCTGAGCTATATAATTGCTCTGTCTTCTCTCTGTTCTTTCCCTGTCCTTTTCTGTTTGCATCCAAAAAAGAGCTCCCTTGCCTCGTCCTGCCAGTGCACTGCCCGACTTTGTCACTTATGTGAGACTTTTAGGTAACGTTTCCTCCTCAGACACTGCTGATTGCACAAAGTTAAAGAAAACTTATTTTAATTTGCTATGTCTTTCCCCAGTGAGTTCTTCTCAAATCTGTTTTCACCTCTGTTAGACTTAGTGGTGTCGTTCTGATGTGAGAGGAGATACCTTGTTAAAATAACTGTAAAATAAAATTGGACACAAAGCAAATTACTATATTGTTGTTTAAACAGGTCTCAGAAGCGATGCACTCTAGAAATGGGTACCCTCAATCTTTGTTGCTAGTGCCCGGGATTGTAGCGACAGTTGAGAAGTGCGCTGCTCATTTCTTTTGCAAATTTGACACAAGATCCCATACCGATCTTGTGCTTGCATGCTATTGTGTGCAGAGAAATTATAAAGCTATGAGGAAGAGGGTAGGGTTTGGGTTTTGGTTTTGTCTCCTCCTTCCCCCGCCCCAAAATGACTTGACTTTGTAAGATTTTGATCAGATAACTCTCCTAAAATGAAAACTGCAAGGTTTTTGGGTTGCTTGGGTTGGGGTTTTTTTTGTTGGTTTGTTTTTTTCATTTATTTTTGGGTTTTTGCATGTACTGTCTTATGAATTGGTAGTATATTTTTAATTTTTTAGAAGTCTTTCAGGTTCCCCTGTCATCTTATCACAACCTTCCTGCTTCTCAGAGTGTATTTTTATTCTGAATTGGCCTCAGCAGACTTAAAGCAGCATTGGTGTGAAGAGCTGTGCTCAGGCCTTCAGTGGCAGTAAGCCTTTAGATCAGGTCAAATTCCATCAACTGCAGTCTTAGCAGAAACACTTTCGTATGGGTGTGGAGGAGCAAAAAGTCACCCATGACAAGTTATTACAAATAAGAAGCAACCATTAAGTAACAGCAAAAATTAATTTCTTCCAAGAAATGTAGTTAGCTGGTCTCAGTACATGTTGTGAGACATTTTAAATCTTCTCAAGATTCTCATAATATTCATGATGATGATACAGGTGAGAAACACTTGAACCTATCAACTAAGGTATAAGTATTTAGATCTACCCCAAATTCCAGGTATTGAAATGAGTTCATTAAAGTTTTATATATGTTTACTAACTACAATAAGATCCAAGCCTGAATCCAGTGGGGGTTTTAAGAAATATTTTATCTATTTTTTTTAGATTTTAGGGATGAGGGGTTTTTATGTACCCTTAAGTTATTTGTAGATTCTTATTGGGTATTATTCACTGTCTTATATGTTTAAATTTATTTAACTATATGTGCTTCATCTAAGTCTCCAGACTGAGTACTGAGGAACCTGTCCTCTTTAAAAATTGAGATTTTTCTTGGTTTTGTATGTTAACATGAACAATTTTACAGCATTCACATTCTTTCTTTTTTTGTTTAAACTCTGTAACACCACTTCCTCTTAGGTGAACCCTGTGACGAAACTCTTGGACTAGAAGTGGATGGGGAGGAAGGGGATTTTGAAAGATAAAAGTAAACCCAAATATTAATACTAATTTTAGAATGTTTTCTGTAAACAGCACTCAGTATCTGTAAATGCTCTGTACGTTTTGTAAAGCTGATTTCCTCACAAAAAACGTGTTTAATGAACAAGCTGTTTATGGTACTTGCATGCACTTACTTATGTGTGCCTTGTGATAAATACAATTTGCTGTGTGTTAGCTTGGTGGCTCTCATCCCATGTGGTGGTTTATTGAAATTTCTAGTGCTTATACGTACATGTGTAGAAGAGTGGATGTAATTGCTTCAGTTACTACAAGGTGTGATTTGGATTTTATGATTTTTTTTTCTTCTTTTTCTCTTTAGTAATAGATGCTGTTCCCTCCAACTGTCTCTTTGTATTTTAAAATAGCTGCTTCTGAGAGAAGGGCTTTTTATGCACTTAGAGTTTCTAGCCAGAGCTTTTTCAGTTAAGGGTGTGGTTTTTTCTGTCACAGTCATGTTAGAACAGGCTCTCGCACAAAAACATTTATCATAGCAAAAAGTCCTTTGACATTACAGCTTATCTTACTTGGGTGCTGTAGTATTCTGCATCAGAAAGGAACTGTCTGTTCTGAAGAGTTGTGGGAGTGAAGGTGGTCTTAATATTTTTTTCTTTTACTGCTTGGGCTCCCTGTTGCGATTTTCAGTGTGACTTTCCAGTGTACTGAACCATTGACCATTTCCCAAATGTGTGTTCAGATTAACTATTCAGATTCCTTTTATTTATTTAATGGTATTCATATTACTGAAGCTCTTACAGCTCATCAGGCCTTAATCCCAAAGGGTCTTCTGAGAAAACTCATAAATAAATTTCAATGGCTTGTGCAAAATGTTATCAAACCCATCTATTTTGAATTTAAAAATCAATACCTGTCATCAATGGCTGACAGCCATTAAAATAAACAAATACTATTACAGTAATAAAACAGTTAGTTACTAGACCCCAGGGAGGGGGGTGGGGGAATGCCATTTGGTTAGCTGTAGAACTGAGTTATGAAAATGATTTTTAACCTTAGATATGATTGCTTAATGTTAAACATTGAATTACCTGTTAAATTGTTGCCACTACATGGTGGAGAAGCAGTAATAGCTTCCCAGGGCTGCCTTAAGTGCCATCTTACACTTGGGTGAAGGCATAATAGAACTTTGGCAAGACACTGTGATCCCATTTTAATGTTGCCTGTGCAGGCTGTTCGAGATCAGCTTCTTTCCATTGTGAGTTAGAAACAGTGAAGAGAAGTAATTATGTGTGTAACTCATTTGGAAATAGCTTTTGGTGCTCTGAAAGGAAGATGGATTAGTGTGAATAATTAAGTGCAAAATTATATTTGCAGATGTGTGTACGCTCTTCTTTAAATAAGACTGGACATACACATACACACGAGGTGCAACATTACACTTAAATACGCTCTGGGAATGGAATGCTTCAGCAGGCAGGAGTGGGCCTTTGTTCTCTGCTGGTGGCAGTGGTGGTAAGCTTGAGCTTGGTAGTTTTCCCATACTTTGCTTTAAAGAAAATACACAAATAGGGCTACCTTCAGCAGGATGAGGTGTAAATGCTGAACTAGCTGAGCGGTTCCGTTTGCCTCCATTCCTGGACTCGCTCTTGTGCTGTTTCTAAACACCCCAATTCCTAATGATGAGCAGTGGGCGGTGAAGTTCAGACTAGGATTGGGCCAACTGAGTGGTTATGGTAAAAGAGTAAGCCATATGTTTGGAACTGAGAACTATAATTTTTCAACAAAAACCTGGATGTATGGGTATTAGGATAAGTAATAGGGCTCTGGAGAGGTTTTGTGGAAAGTAGTGATCTTCAAAAGCATTTTTTGAGGTATAAAATGGCCAATGGTGCAAGCTGGAGGTTGTGAGGAGGAAGAGTACTTTGAGGGGGTGTATTAGGGATCAGAAACTGCCAAATGAGAGGTGGCTCCTTTGCTATAACTTCACTTGCTTAAAACTTTCTAGATCTAATACCTTAAAAGGTTTTCCATGCAGATAAAATCATTATTTCTTGTCACTATACCATATATTTCTTCTTCAGTGGAGGAAAGCTAGTACTTAAAAGACATTATAATAATAAGGATTGCCTGTATGTACTTACTTTTAAAGAATTAAAAAAAAAATCTGACCATGACTTTTAAAGCTTAAACTGATTGGTTTAAAATTAAATACTTTAAACAGTGCAGAGGTGTCTGTGTGTATTTATTTAGCAACTCCGTGGGTGGAAATCACTGAGCATCTAGAACTGGAGTGTCTTAAGTGCTAACACAGATTTTGATAGTAGTATCATCTTCTGCTGGGTCAAGGAAAATACTTTTCTTTTGTTTTATATATTCACCTGTCTCAGTTCACTGTGAAACGAGAAACTGGTAGAGTTTTGAAAATTTGGGTTTTTATGTAAGAATTAAAGAGGATGAGATCTGCTAACTCTGAAGTCTTGAAGTAGGTAATTTTCTTCACTGCGATGATTTTAACATAATCTGCACTTGAACATAATTTATGTCAACTTGCCTGTTCGGTGTACATCCACACCTGAGGTGGTTTTTGCTAATAAATATACAAGTAAATTCCAAATCAAATTAAAATCCACAAGGAAATACAATTTAAGACGAATCACTAGAATATCTAAAAATAGTAAAAGAACAGAGGCATCAAAATTTACTATTTATAACATGTAGAAAATGAATCATTACTTAAATGAAGGTACATATAGTCTTTCCTACTGCAGAGCAGAAAGAGTGGCAATGACTTGATAATATCAGCAGATTTTCATGGTAATAAACCTTGCAAAAACTGAAGATACATAATGAAATTGAATGTTTAAATCGGGGTTCTCCTAATTGTGTGAACCCTAAATCTAAGTCAGTATTATTGAAATCAGTCTTTTTCACTTTGTTGGCAGAGAGCTAGATTCTGCTGCTTTATTCTCTTTATTCTTCCACCTCCAGGAAAAGACTTACTGGCTTTTCTAAGTTCATTTTCTTAGTAAAGTTGCTGAATGTCATGATGACAAAGAATTTCAACCTTGCATCTTTTGTGTGTAATAATTGCAGTTTGAACTAGCAAGCCTTCCAGAGTTAAATATTCTTCTTACAGTTCAGTGAGGTACATTTTGTTAGTGAAGTTTTGCTTAATCGTGTACAATATACAAATAAAATATTTTCTGGAAAAGTTCAATTTTAATTTGATATGTCAGATGATCTGGAATCAGAGGTTTGAATCTCAAGGTGTTGTAAGGGTGGCCTGTTGTAACTGGTTACTTGTCAGTGGAAGGCTGCGAAAATCTTCTAAAAAGGATTCTGGAATGAAGGTTATAATATTGTGCCCAGAAAACTGAGATAATGTTGCACAAAGGGATTCTTGTGAGTGAAAATGACTTGTGTATGAGCTGAGTTTGCAACCTTCCTGGTAAGATATATGTAGTTACCGATTACAACATGTGAAACTGAAATGAATCCTGGCCGGTGGGATGGGGGTTGTGTTTGGGCTTTCCAGATTCCAAACCCCATGTGCTAATGTAGTGAAGTGCATGTTGTTGAATGAACCTAAAATAAATGTATTTGTGAAAAATACACAGCAGGTGGCAGAATCAGTGTTTCTGAGTTTGTCTCCAGAAATGTGTTAGCAATCTGAGTGTGTTTTAGCGAGGCTGATTCTTCATTTTAATGAACATGTGTAATATCCTATTTTCTGTAGTGATTTAAATTATGAGTTATGTGATGTTCTTTTTATTACGTCTGCTTTAACTCTTTAAGTAAAAAAAACCTGAACAAACAACAAAACAAACTTAATGAGTTTAGACCTCACATATCTTGAACTTCTCTCTTGTCTGCGAGAAGGTTTAACGGACTACTGTGATTCTGAAAACCAAGCTGTGTAGACAGCTTAAAGAATTGGAGGTAGTTTAAATGGGAACTTCTGTATTAGTTTTGTGTAGCATGTACATACATAGCATATTTGACTTTTCATATATGTTAGCCTGGTATTCTAATCTTCTATTTTAGAATCTTTTTTTTCCTCTCCTGTAAAGTATTGCTATCCAACTGCACAAACATGATTTCTCAGTTTTGGAAGCCATGCTAATTTTAAATGGATTTGAACTGTTACTCTGAAACAAGAAATGTGTACAAAGTTCTTAATTATTTCCTTGCTTGATTTATTTATTCCTCTTCTCTGCCCTCTCTTCTTAGGTTCTGTAAAACTGTGCTATGAATGGTGATTCTGGTGTGGGGGTGGTGACTTCACCACCTCCAACAACAGCCCCTCATAAAGAGAGGTATTTTGATCGAGTTGATGAAAATAATCCAGATTATTTGAGAGAGAGGAATATGGCACCTGACCTTCGCCAGGATTTTAACATGATGGAACAGAAGAAGAGAGTCTCTATGATTCTTCAAAGCCCAGTAAGAAAAGAAAAATGCTCCATCTTTAAAGTGATAAATTAATTATCTCTATTTTTAATAGCCCTATGGAATTCAAATTTTCTGTTATCTTAGAGGCATTTATCTTCTTTCTGATTGGCCTTTCTTTTAAAATATCCTGGTTGTAGCCTTCACATCTGGTTGAATTTTTGTCTACTCACGAAGCAGCTCCTCAGTCTTCTGTTCAGCATTCTCTGTGTAATTGTCAACATTTTTTTGGTGTTTACTATCTATCCCTGGTCAGACATTTTTTCACTTGTTTCATATATTCAGTATTTATTTAAACATTTGAAGTAACACTTTTAAGAGTAGCTTATACAAGGCAGGTCTGTCTTGTGCGTGATTCTGACATAAGACATTTTTTATATATCCCTTTCTGAAAGGGGGCACAGTAGTAAACTATGAATGATTGACATTTAATATTAAAGATGTTTCCCTCAGGGAAAAAGTACACAAAACAAAATTTCTCTCATAACGTTTGTTCGTTTTGCACAAGTTGACGGGTGACTTTAGATACAAAGCATTCCATGACACAGCTTCCTTAAGAATAGGGATGTAGCGGTATATTTAGAGTTTTTTCCACGTGAAATCAACCCATTTTATTTAGACTCACTTAATGATTGGAATACATCTTTCACTGCAGATTCCAGTGTTCTTTCAAAAGCAGCAGCTACCAGCAATAATAATAAAAAAATTTTTTAAATCTTGTTTTCTTCCTTTCAAAATTAAAACCAAAAAAATCTCCTAAATAATAAAAAAACCCAAACCAAAATGGAGGAAAACAAGCAAGCAAGCAAACAAACAAAACAAAAAATGGGGAAAAAGTAAACAAGCACTTGTTTT
>VYZX01024594.1:232560-235060 GCA_013401335.1 Brachypteracias leptosomus
GGTTTATCTTCTGCAGAGGGCAGCTTTAGTTAATGTGGGTGGCTCTGTTGCGTTGAAACAAAATAGAAACTTTTGGGCTATTCTTTCCACCTAGCTACCATAAGCTATAGGAAAAGGAATGGAGAAAACCTATCTGCCCTCTCTTGTTACTACAAGATTTTTAGAAGAGGATAAAGGCCATGCTGTGGGGGTATTCTGTGTGATTTGTTTGGTTTGTGATGTTCTGCTTTTACCTCTGTATCAGGAGTGTATCCAATGTACCTTGAGAGTTAAGGTTGCATGAAGATAGCTAAATGTGCACACACAGAGAGTAGAGCACGTTCACACAGAACACAGCTAGCAGTGGGATTTAATAAGAAGAGAGACTACAGTGATGAGGCACATAGCTTAGCCAGATGAGCCTGCTTACATAACTGGCCCTTTATCACCCCTTTCTCTTCATTTCTCCCATGCTTGCTCTTCCCTTCTCCACTTGACAATCCATTTTCTTCAATCTTGTTCTCTCCCAAATAAACAACCCACGTGTAACGACTTTTTCCCTTTTATTCTGGTTTTGCTATGTCCACATCCAAGCTTGGTATTTATTGTTACCTGTGTGATCTCAGCCTTGCGTGGTATCAGTGGTTTGGTTACCTAGCTGCTGGGCCTTTCAAGAAACTACTTCCTAAAAGGTCTCACTAGTCTTCTTCAGGTCTTTGTAAAGCTTGCAAGTTTCTTGCCCAGCTCCACCCCTCTGTAACTTTTGTTACAGCTTTTTGTAACTTTTTGTTACAGGTTCCTACACTCACTGATTTCTCAAATCATATCCAGTAGCTCCTGATGTCCCTTTCAACTGGGTTAATCTCAAGCTGAGGCTCTGGTCACCTACCTACAACCTTACCATGCACATTTTAACAGTTGCTGAAATAAAATACTGAGAGAAATACAGTTTTCAGCTTCAGAGGTAGATGCTGGATTAAATTGGATTTTTGACAGTCATCTTTAATTTATGAAACATGCTTTTCATTCCCAGGTTAAAATCAATATTCAGGGAGATGTAGTTGATCGTGGAAGCACTAACTTGGGAGTAAACCAAGCTGGTTTTACTTTGCACTCTGCAATTTATGCAGCTCGACCTGATGTTAAATGCATTGTTCATATCCATACGCCGGCAGGGGCAGCGGTAAGCACACTTTTTAGTTTGTCATCTGTCCTGTTCCCCCTCCCCACCCAACTGGAAAATATGTGGGTCCCCTTAATCATAGATTTGGTTCCTCTTTGAAGGTCAGAAAGCCTTTAAGCTTGCCTTCAAATATGTGGTTCTGTCTGAACCCATCAGAACCTCCTTAATTAGTTGGTATATGACTGGTCAGTAAATTGAGCCTTATAATTGGAAAATACATATCTCATATTTGTGTGTCCTTTACCACAAAAGACTATCTTTAAACAGTGAGTCGTAGGAGTTTTAGCATATTTTGTTGGTTTTGTAAAGTGCAATTTATCAGGGTGTTCTTAAATATTTGAAACTTGTCCAATACCTGTCATTAGAGCAACTCGCTGCATGTCAGTTTTACATCTTTGAAATTTTTTGAGAGTCACCTGGTGACTCTTTCAAAATTCAAGTTCTGATTTTTTTAATTAACTGATTAACAGCATTGATACAGCCATTTTATGAATAAATGATCAGATTCCTAAAATTGTGAATTATGGAGTAGGCCTTAAAAATGTTCCTTAGCTTTATCTGCACTGCTGCAGAATTTTTTTTCCTGAATCTTTTCATATTGGCGTTGATGTCATGTAAAAGCAGCTGTACTGAGTCAGACCCAAGATCAATATGACCTTTGTATCCAATCCAAAAGTGAAAAATGGAGATGTTAGAGATGGAGTGTAAGGCCACTAGGTACATGCCTGCACAGACACATATAATACATAAAAATATATTTTAAAATTAGAATTACTTTTTCATTTTTTTCTGTTGCAAGAAGTTGAGTTGTTTTAATATTTCTCAGGTTTCTGCAATGAAGTGTGGTCTGTTGCCAATTTCACCTGAAGCTCTTTCTCTCGGGGAAGTAGCTTATCATGACTACCATGGTATTTTAGTGGATGATGAAGAAAAAGTGGTTATTCAGAAAAATTTGGGGCCTAAAAGCAAGGTCAGTATTTATATCTAGAATTAAAGAAAAGTACGTATGTGGGAGTGGAGGAGGCATGTTCTTTAATCAAGAGCAAGAAAATAACTTGCCTTAATGCTGTTAACTTTCTTTGCAATATCTCTCTAGGTCCTTATTCTCAGAAACCATGGCTTAGTATCAGTTGGAGAAACTGTTGAGGAGGCTTTCTACTATATTCATAATCTAGTGCTTGCCTGTGAGATTCAAGTAAGAATTTTAGTATGTTATGTAATAAAACAGTCTATATTAATCTTCAAACAGACTTAGTTGTGGATTTTGCTGGTTAAACTCTTAATATCAACTAACGTGGTGATTTGTGAAATCATTATATTATGCAAGGACATCTGAAA
>VYZX01024594.1:240060-251449 GCA_013401335.1 Brachypteracias leptosomus
CTATGGTGAAACTCTTGGGGTTTAATAACACAGCTCTGATATTATCCTGCCTCTTTATAACTAGACACTGAAAAAATTTCTCTATGTTCTGAACTCACTTTGGAAAAAGATGGTATTACGGTCCACTCTATGAAGACTTCCAATATCTTGTATTTTTTTACTGTCAGAGCAGTTGTTGGTTATGTCTGAAACTGCCTCCCCTGAGTTAATGGAAATAATTCTGTTCCCTGAGGTCATGGTTTTACACTAGTGACCTGCTTTCCTGTTTTGGTTTCACTAGTTGAAGTTGTGGCCCAAAGAAGTCTATGAATCTCTCTCCATATAGTTACTTTATGTTATAATGTGCTGTGATTGCTGCAGAAACTTTCTGGGCCTTTGGAACTGCATGTTTTTGAAATGATCTAGCAATTAATTTTTCAGTCTTGGAAAGTTTCATGTCTTGTCACCAGTCTACCATCAGGAAAGCATTGAATGCATTGGGGTTTTCTCACTGCATTTCTTTTGAAGTATAAAATTTGCACTGGTATCTTGTTAATACTTGTTCTGGATTGTTTTGCCACTCGTAACTGATGGCCATGTGGAACATGGGAGGTAGCATTATGTCACAGGACAGGCTGTGTGCAGGGGTACTGGCAGGAATACTGAGTTGTTCCAAAATAATTTTGTATGAGGTTGACAGAGCTTCTGCTTTTCCTGACCTACCATTGTAAAATAATAATTACTTGAAATGAGAAGTCGAGTGAAGTTGCCAAGCAGTTCCTCTGTTGTTTGAAACACAAATACTGCTTCATTCAGACTTTTAATAAAACAAGTAAGAGGAGAGAAATAACACTCCAAACTTTTTCCTTTCCTGATGACAAGAATAGTAAACTAGAAGCAGGTACAGATGGTGCAGGATCTTGATACTTTCTGAAATACTAAGTAGTAATAATACCTTGTGTTTGTATACTTGTATGCATGTATTTTTAACATAAATTCAATGTTCTTTTAAGCAGTAAAGTAGAGGTCTTTCTGGCTGTGTGATTTTCCTCATTTATCTTGGAACAAAACCCAGAATATTCTAAAAATAAATTTTGAGTTATGTATTCTTTACCACTGTAGGATATCCAATTTAACTGGATGATACCTAGATTTAAAGATCCAGTTTCTGTTCCCATCTTCTGTATGGAAGGAACTGAGAGGCATTTAGGATGCAACAAAAAGGATGCGAGTACTCCAGAGCATCAGTTTATACATAGAAAAATATTTATGTGCTCTTTTGAGGATATGGTCCTGACTAGATGGCAAAATTGAACGTTTTCCAGTGTTTTACAGTAGGTTCTGTAGGAAAATATGATATTGCAGTGCAATATGACTAGTGGCTGGTGACAGGAGCCTGTTATGGGAAATGACTGGCCAGGTACAGTAGGCTTGTGTAAATGTGTCCTCAGTGCTTCTCTCCTCATTCTTTCCCCCTCCCACCCCGTGCAACAAGCAACTAGGAACCTGAGCACATGGCTTCAAGTGGCCTTTGTGAGTGCAGTTTTATGTGATGGGTAGGGCCATAGCAGTCAACACCAGCTGCAGCCTGTGGGCAGGTTCACCCCCCCCCTTTTTCAAATATGAAAATATGGTTACCTTTTGTCTGTTGTTCCTGCTGACTGTGTTCTGCTGCTTTCCTTTACAGATCCGAGAGCAAAACTTACAAGACATTAAAACTGCGGGGCCTCAATCACAGGTTCTTTCTGGGGTAGTTGTGGACAGGAGTCTTGTACAGGTGAGAGTATAAAATGTCTAAAACTGCTAGCTTAAAGTTAATCTACAATATTCTCTGCTTTCACCTAATATATCACTGTAAACTTATTCTTTAATTGGCAGAGAGTAACTGTTTATAAGGTAAGTCTTAGAGGTAACACCATTGTCTTTGCAAGAGTGCTCAGGGTCAGATATTTAAGAAGCTTCAGCCATGTAACCCAAGCATGTCTGTGGAGGATGCTTCTTGTTTTTTTTGCTGAATGTAGTGCATGAAATCTAGAAGGCTTATTTATATGGGTTAGATTCTTGTTCAAAACTAACCGGGCTTTGCGACAACCTTTTGTTTTCCAAGCGTATGTATCTTGAAGTGTTAATACTGGGCACAGCAGGCTCACTATGGTGCAGAAGTGTTGTGTTAAATATGTTTTTTCATGCTTTGTAATATTTTATTTGAAGAGCAGTTTGGCAAAAAATCTGTTATACATCAATAAAACTTAAAATATATCTGGGTATACAAAAGACTATCAATCGTAGCTCAAAGTAAAGTAAGAATTAGAGCTATACAGTTATACTGTATATAGCTGAGTGACTTTAAGGCTCAATATATCTGAGTGCTTTAACTGCCCCAGATAAGTATTTTGTGATATCCTTTAAAAGGTTTGGCAAGTCTTATCGTTCATGTTGGGTGTCATATTGTGTGCATGTCCACTCATTGTCATTTGCGATTTTAGCTACCAGTTACCGTTTCTTTGCATGTTTGTAGCAAGCATCACAATGCTTTTGGTTGATGTTTTAAAGCCTGGGCTTGGTTTGCTCTGTTTACTCAATTTACTGTTGCAGGATGCTCCCCTCTCAGACTGTACGGAATCTATTGAAGGGCTCGATCTCAAAGAGCAGGCCTTTAGTCCCGCTAAATCTCTGTCTGTTAGAAAGGTACTGCCCTGTCATACTGCTCTAAATACTGTTGTTCACCCTTCATTTTACCTCTTCCTTACCCTGACCTTTTCCCTCTGTTAGCTAATGACTTGGCCAGAAAAGAAAAAATGGATGGATCTCCAAATTATGTATATGCAGCTATATACGTAGTTACTTTACCCTGTTAAAGTATCTTTTAAAGTTTTTTGACCTTTTTCTTTGTCTGTAGAAGCTGGTGAGGAAACACTTTTGATGTTAAGGTGCTGATTAGGTTCTGCATATAGTGGGTTTCTTTGCACACGCTGTTAGTGTTGAATTTGAGATCCATTTTAAGTTAATCTCAGCCTGATTACATCAGTGTAATTCCGAAGATATCCACATGTTCAGAATGTGTTGTGCTGACAAATACTGTCACCTTTTGATCCTGCATTGCTAGATGTCTTGTTTCCTTAAAACTTCCTGCTGCTCCCTACAAGAGTTGCTGAGTAATGCCCCACACTTCCAAAATCAATTGGCTTTTGAACATGTAATCATGCTTGTGCTTATGTAATATGGCTTAGGTATAGAATAAATTGGAGAGGTGTGTATGGTTGGGGTGGGCAGTCCTATGAGGCTGTGTCCACTGGAATGGTTTGCACGTTGGAAACAATCTGTCTTTTGCTGACTTTCCCAGGTTTTGAAGCAGTTTTAGAGGTGATCTAGCAAGGAAGCACAGTGTGTAAATAAGCATCACTGTGTCTTCTGCTCATTTTTTATAGAAAAGACTCTTACATCTTGGTTCAGGTCACGCCTAACATGTCATCATCAGAATAGCTTTTCCATCAGAAAACAGAATACTTTGAATAACGTCATTGTTGCAAACCTCATGACTTTGTAACGCTTTCTAGTGTATGAGCCAGTGTGTATTATAGAATAAAGTTTCCTTTCTGAAAGGAAAAATAATAAAACACTATTTCCACATTTAAGATGAAAAGTAAAACAAAAGCAAATTCTTCTAGGCAGTACATTCCTCTTATTCTCTGCTTAGTACCTTTGAAGAGAATTACTTTTATGATAGTCATCCATTAGTTATCACAGTACAGGCAGTTTCTTTCATCAATGATGTCAAGATATTTTTCAAGTATTATTTTTGAATAATGGCATCAACTTTCTATAAAACCAGTTAAATATTTTACATGCATTTTTGTAGATAGCAAGGAGACAACAAAATATCTGTTGGTTATATGATTTTTGTCTAGTAGTGTAATGTTAGGGTTTAGATGTCCAAAGGTGTTTCCTTTTTGTAGTGTCATCAAAATGTTTTTCTTCTGAAATACTGTGTAAAGTAGATCACAATGTTAATTACAGTAGGACTGGCCCATTTAATAATCTTTTACTACCTTAATATAGATTGTGACTTGAATGCTTCATAATTTCCTCTTGGAAAAAAGAAACACCACCACAAAAAAAAAACCCCAACAACAAAAAAAACCACACAAAAACCCCAATGAATAAACAACAACCGAAAAACCCCAGAGAAATTTTCTAGAAAGATCATGTCAAAAATCATTCTTGTCTTTGGGAACAAAGGAAGTATAAGCAGTCTTATGATGCTCACAGCAACCTCGAATGAAACTTCAAATGAAACTTTGAGGAGATGTGTACATTTAGGACTTTTAGGTACTGGATAATTAAAAGTTCTCAGCTGACAAATTCTTTGACACTCAGTCATGATTAAAGTGAAGAAGTTCCATCTGATTGCAGTGGTGCTTAACATGTATTATGTTTTCAGTTAACATTGAGCTTTATATCAAATACTAATGCACACTATTTGGGATGAAAAGGTACTGTTTGAGTACAGTATGCATGTAATGCTTTGAGTCTTCTGTGCCTATGGCTGCAGTAGTAAACACTCCGTTTTGCCTTGTCACTTGCTTTGTCCTTGTTCTGAGAAGTCCTGGCCATGTTGCAACACAAGCTCCTTGTGCATCATGTAATTGTATTTGTGTTACAGACTTGGTTAAGCAAGCTTCTGCTGCAGTCTTGGCTGAATGAGAGAGGATGTTGACTGTTCTTACCAGTGACCATTCTGCTAGCTGATTTTTTTTTTAAAAAAAAAAAACCAACAACAAAACACATGAATTTTCAAGAATTTAAGTAAAAGGAGAATTACCCCTTTCGTGTGTCTTCCTTTAGAATGGAAATTCTGTGGCTTTGTTCTTCATGAAGAACCTCTCAGTTCTGCCCCACAAGTGGCACTGTCTTTTAATGGTGACTTCTACATGAAGAGTATTTAAAGAATCTTGGTTTTATGGATAAAGGCACTGCATTAATGCCAGATTGTGTAAGAGGGATTCTTAACTTTAGACAATTATTATGAACATACTGTCTGATGGAGAGAAAAACTGGCATATATTAGGTGCCAGTTTTGCTCATATAAATCCCTGAGAAGAAGATGAAGTGCTTGCCTTTTTAAATTGTGGTCACCTCAGAGCAGTTTTGAATTTTTTTCTGAAAGCAAGATTTGGTGGTGAAGTTGCCAAATGACTTGATAATCTAAAATTTCCTTGTAGGATATATGAGGTCCAAGTTTAGTATGTGGGTGTATTGTGTATCATTAGCTATAAAATGTCTTTCACTTTATTGGGTCTTTGTGGGAGAGCATGTCCCTACAGAATTCTCAGGAGTGAAAATATATTCTGTTCATGAATCTAACTTTTCTGTTATTTCTTACAGTGGAGAAAATGCATCAAACTTCAAATAGACATCAAAATAGTACTAGAATCATCATCAAAATAATACTAGCATCAGTATAATCCTGATAAAATCACTAGAACAGGTTTTTTTGCACATCATCCTGTGTTGAAACAGAGTGCCAGTCTTTTATATGGGAATTTATTCCCTTTCTAATACTGAAGGCAACTCCAGACCAATTTTCTTGTTCAATTTTTCTGAATGTTCACAAGAATCTCTGAATGGCATGGACAGGAAGATAGCTCTACAAAGTCTTGTCTATTTTAGTTCACATTTAACAATCTAAAGTATATCCTGTGCTGTCTTTTTAGTCCTTTTATACTTGTTTTTCTTCTGTCCTGTGTTACCCTCTTCATTGTGTTGTATATTTTTGAGTTATTGGATGGCTGCTCTGTGGCCTATTCTGTGAAGTAATTGCTGCTGCTTTCATTTGTACATCTTTTAGAGTAGTCTTGTTGCAGACCTTACTAACATACTGCTTATAATTTCTTTTCCCCATAGAATCAGTCCCTCTGCTCTTATAATTTTCATTAGTGTCCTTTGAACTGCTTCCATATTCCTGATACAGATCAAAACTAGATGTGTTAATCTGGAAACAGCTTTTAGCAGATCAAAAGTTTTGGTTTCTCATGTAATTTTTCTGCTTTTACAACCCAAAAAGCACAAGTGCTCTTTCTTTGTAATACATAATCTGCTTACTGTTGTTGCCTCTGATCTTTATCAGTATTATTTCTTTTAGGTCAAAGATACTCAGGTAGTAGAAATGCTGTTTGCATTGATTGTGGCTGTGGGTTTTGTGTGTGTTTGGTTTTGGTTTGTGGTTTGTTTTTTTAATTCAGTAAGTGTGGTAGTCTTGATGTGCTGCTTTTATTCCCAGTAGTTAAGAAAAGCTCTCTCTTAAGGAGGAGCACACACAGGGCCAGGGCACTGGTCGTGTTGCTGCAGACTGTGTGTCCTGCTGCTTGTCATTGTGAAATCAACAGGCACTCAGTGGAACTTTGTTTCATGCAAAAGTTGTTCTACCAAGTCGTTTTGGATTTAACCTGTAGGCAAAATTCTAAAATTATTAAACATTCCAGGGATGCCAGCATGTACTGCATGTCTTGTTCCTCTGTTGGCTTTTGTAATCCTAGAAATCTCTAGAATCCTGAGATCAGTGCTTTACAAGCCTGTGCTTCTTATTGATGAGTTTTGGTTAAAACTGTGTATTTAGTTTGAAGGGTGGGCAGAGATAGAGAGGGGAATATAAAACTGCCATGGGCACCAATTTTCTGCTGTCATTAAAAGCTGGGACCTGTAGTTTTGGGTGTGTTTTACATTTCATAGAATCATAGAATCGTTTAGGTTGGAAAAGACCTTTAAGATTGTCCAGTCCAACCATAACCCTACTCTACCAAGTCCACTGCTAAACCATGTCCCTCAGCACCACATCTTTTAAACACCTCCAGGGATGAGGATTCAACCACTGCCCTGGGCAGCCTGGGCCAGTGCCTGACAACCCTTCAGTGAAAATTTTTCCTAATGTCCAACCTGAACCTCTCCTGGCATAACTTGAGGCTATTTCCTCATGTCCTATCAAGGACCTGCAAAACAATTAAGATTTGTACAAAGACTGGAATTTTTGTGACTTTTTTAATGTGTTATCCTGTAAGAAAAGCCATGACTATTAAATCAGTTTTCTGGCATTAAGACAGCTGATGCCTAATGGAAATAGTTAAGAAAAGGCTTTTGACATTCTGCTGACATTCTGCATCTGAGATGAGACTTCCTCTTATTTGATGGAGAAATGGAGGTGATTTAGAATGTTCTAGAGATGTTTCTCTCCTGCAGTTCCTTTCAGGATCTTACAGTTGAGACCCGTTGTGCTGTTTGTTCTTCAGGACTTCTGGATGGTGTTTGCTTCCTGAAGAACAGTATAGATTCCACCAGCCAGCTGTTCTTACCTCCCTAGATTGCTCTAGACCAGATTTCTGGAGAAATATCTAACTGCTTTTGCCCTCATTCCATCCGGACATTCTTGTCTGACACCTTTTTGGTGCTGACAGCTCATCCAAAGCAGCTCTTAGCATCCCAAACAGTTCTTTGTCTCATTTCATCTTCAGTGTTACAGTGAAGATCACATGCTTATCGATCAAGTATGGACACGGAATGGAACATTTGTCTCTCTGTTTGGGTGCTATTTATTTTTGAACTGTGCTTTTCTAATACTAGTACAAATAACATTTGAATATGAAGATGACTTGGGCCAGTCAATAACTCATAGTGCTGTGGTAATGGAATTCAGGTGCCTCTTTTCAACAGTGAAGACAACTCAGGTATCACAGTGAGACTGGGCACAGACCACACACATGAGTCATTTCCAGGCTAGTGTCAGTAGAGCTCTGTGTATCGCATGAAAAAAGGAAACGCTTAAAAAAGTCACTTGAAAGATACCACAGCCATCCAGGCAAGCTTCTTTGTACCCAAGACAAGGCAAAGTCAATGGCTTTAGTCTTTACTATATAAGTAGCAAAGAAAAACTAAAAACTTAGTGCTAGAGAATCTTTGATGCAGCTGCTTTTGTCCATTGGAGCTTACAGTACTTAGAATTGCTAATATTTTTATTTTGTAACTTTTTATCTAGCTCGTATGACAAATGTTATAGATGTAAATATGCTGACTTGTATAAGGTTATAGTTAACCTTAATTACTTTAAAATCACTTGTAATAAACTGTTAATCTGGTGTATACAGAACACATACAAGATGGCTTTTTACTGTAACATCTGTTGAATGGTACATAGTAGCTACTAGAAATGGCTTTTTCCTTATTGAAACCAAACCTCCCAAACAAACCACAAACAAAAATACCATGAGCTGGGTCCTGTGACCCTCCTCAGGTATTCTGTGCCCAGATGGCCACAGGTTGGGCCAGGTATCCCGTTTCTTTTCTGGGGAGAAAAAGAAACTTGATACTTCTGTGGCTTCAGATGGAATTGAGCTGGAATGTTTGGCTGCTGTTTGATTTACTGCTTCACGGTGGATATTTCCTGGTGGAAACACTGATGTGTCTGAAAGAGTAATTAATGAGACCTGTTTTCTCCTTTATATTAACCTGCTGTCAATTAAACTTTTTTAAGAAATCTGTAATAGATTTCTTTTTTAATAAAAAAAAATAAATTCATATTATCTTTTTGGTTTTGGTCACAAAAACTTCTCAGGGCTCTTCATTTTACTGCTCGATTGCAGATGAATCTTAATTTTCTTTTATCAGGGAGAACTGGTGACCGCGTCAAAGGCAATAATTGAGAAAGAGTATCAACCAAAAGTCATTGTGAGCACAACAGGACCCAATCCCTTCAACAAACTCACCGATCGAGAACTGGAAGAATATCGCAAAGAAGTAGAAAGAAAGCAAAAGGGACCAGAAGGTTGGTTTCTGTGGGTGTGTTTTCTGCAGTAGACTGTAACAGCAGCAAGGTTGTTACGGATTGGAAGGCGGGTTGCCTGCAAAGACCACAGATAAAGCAGCCAGCTTTTGTGTGTTGCAGTTGTTCCAGCGTGAATTAGAAATTTTAAAAGCATATTGAACATAGAATGTGCAACTGAAGTGTTAATGGAATATTCTGTAAAATGCATGGAACTTATTTTAAAACTATTCCAGTGGAGAAACTGGGGTATTGAGTATGGCCAGTTACTGCCACGTCTTCTGCAGTGTGTGCTCCCTACTTCTGCTTTTTGATAAGACAATGTAGGAGCAATTGCAGACGGCTTGTGTTCAGTCAGTCATACTGGGGTGGGAGGCTCTGCTGTTGTGCCTGTGTAACTGCATACATTTATTCTCTCAGTAACGTTGCTACATCCTTCTTAGATGAGGTATCAAAATACGGAGAGACTGTGTTGCTCAGACAGACACCAGCTGGGGAACAGAGTACATTGCTTAGAAATCAGACCATCCGTGAGCAAAAGATGTCAGATACAAAGTCTCTGGATTTGAAAGGCAGATCAAAAACCTTTCAAGGAACAGATACGAAGACTTTACAGGATTGTGACGTATCATCACTGTCTAAATCTTTAGATAACACTCAGTTTCCTGCTGCATGGGTTTCTTGTCAGACCACGCAGCAAGTCATCACACCTCTTAACCCAGAAGAGCCAGATGGGCAGAAGTCCTCCCATAAGGAATTTCACACTGCAGTGATCAAAGCATTAAGGTCCAATCCGGACCTTTTGGCTGAGGCCTCAGGTATTACTAACATGGTTCAGTTGCGCTTGCAATCTAAGGAGCAACCTCTTTATCTACACCACTTGGATATTCTGTCAGTTGACTCTCATCTGGGTGACTGATTTCACATTTAATTGTGTAGGTGAACTGTACAGAACAAATTTCTAATATTGTTCCTGATACATGATGTACTCTATTAATGCTTTCCTTCGGATCTAGGGCTGTACAAACCTGGAAGCAAGGGGGACCCTCCTTTACTAATAACAAATACCCAAACCGCTCTGAAATCTGTTCTGAATCACTTAATTACTGCATGTTTCTCTGATTATCTGTGCAGTCTTCTTTTGTTTGGGGTTCAATTTCGTTTACTCCAAATTTCAGCAATACCAAGCAAGCAAAAGAATGTTATCTTGTGTAGGTCTGAGAGTGTTATTTCTGTCCCCCCCCCGTATCTGTTCATACCATCTTTGCAGTTTTTCCTCACAAGCTTTCTGTAGAACAGCATGTTAAAACAATTCATAAACAATTATATTATTCATGCCCTCTTATAGAAAAAAAAACGAACCAAATAAACAACAAACCAACCCACAAAACCAACACCATCACAGAGCACAACTGTGACTTGAACAGTTCTGTTAATACCAAACTATCATTCAGTTTTCTTTTGCTTGTTTTGTTATTATTTAATATCCAGGCAGAATTTTGATTCAAAAAAATGTATTTGTATTTTGTGTGCAAGGAGCAAAAGGACCCTTTTGTTTCCTCACATGCTGAAAGGTTTTGTATGCCTTTTTAATTTCTCGTTGTCTACATCTGCAGAACCTTCAGAAGATGGCAGGCAACAGAAAGAGAGGAGTCCCCCTGATCACACCTCAGCTCGCACTCCTCCCAGCACACCGATTAAAATAGAGGAAGGTATGTTCCTCTGATGTGGGGGCCAGGGGGAACCAGTAACTGCATCTTAGTGACTGACGCATGAAAATATATGAACTAGTACCTAATAAGGGTAAATGATTTCTTGTATTTTATTTTTATACTACCTAAAATATACTACATTGAACTATGAGTGTAATAGGACTGATGTTGACAATAATAAAGAAGTGTGCATTAATATAAAGACAAATTTTCATCTCTTCAGAATTGCCTTGCCATCTCTTGGTGTTTCTCACCTGATTTAGCCCATTGCACCTTTTCTGTGGGAAAGCATTGCCCTTATGGAGTGCAGTGTGTCTGCTGCGAACCAGACACGAGCTTAGACCCTGTGGTAAATCTCCTTCACTGATTGCACATTTCT
Source organism: Brachypteracias leptosomus (assembly GCA_013401335.1). Classification (NCBI taxonomy): domain Eukaryota; kingdom Metazoa; phylum Chordata; class Aves; order Coraciiformes; family Brachypteraciidae; genus Brachypteracias; species Brachypteracias leptosomus. The sequence continues at coordinate 250,940 of VYZX01024594.1, forward strand.
TAAACATTATTGTATTTGGATTACACCTCAGTAAATATTTTTTCCAACTCAATTTGAATCTAAATATCATTATTTGCTCACCTTATAATTTTACCTAAATTGAGAGCAGGGCTGGTAAAGTTGACCATTTCCTAAAAAAAGGAAAAAATAACAATCTTGAACAGGTGTAATCTAATTTTTGTCTTGTTTCCTTGACCTTGTACATTGGATATATCACTTGTCTGTTAATCGTCCATTCACTACTTCATCTCATTCCGTTTCCTATAAGAATGGTTGCAACCATTCTTCTAACTTAACACAATGGCTGTGATGAATGCATAGATTCTCTACTTGTGCTTTTTTCTTCTTGTGGCTGCGTTACAAGCAGGAGATGGATATGCTAAAGAGTACCTGTTACCATAGTAAGTATCATTCCACACCTTGACCTGCTTATGTGCTTTGCTTCACTCTTGCATCTTTGTTTACTAAGGTTTTTTGTTGGTTTTGCTTTTTTTTTTTTTTTTTATTAAA
>VYZX01024594.1:251470-296621 GCA_013401335.1 Brachypteracias leptosomus
GACTTTTCAGTTCAGATGCTGATTTCTTTAGTTCTTGATTTCATTAAATTCTAGACAGTTGCAGATCTTATGTTAAAACGCACTCCCCCCTTCAAAAGAGGCTGTGAAAATGACATTATGTGTTTCCATATCTGTGTGTCTGATTCCTCAGATGAAAAAGGAATAATCTGAAGTTGTCTTTTAGAGATAGCTGAAACAGGTCTGAGAGTTTCTGCCCCAACGGCTTGCTGCTGCCCACTCAACTTGGACCTGGCCACGAAATGGAAGGAAATTCCAAATCTATTCTGGTGCAGAAGTCTTCCCACTGACGTTGTTTTAACCTGAACCAGCAGACTTGTGCACAGGAGTGGATATGGAACTATTCCTATGTTAGTCATGTCAGCTGTAGGGAAAGTCAAACTCCAACCAAGGAATACCAGCAAGTACTTGGTGGCAGCAACTTCTCCAGCTGTTTCAGCTAGACCTGCAGGGCTGCATCAGATTATGCTTTACAGGAGTAAGAATCTTTGGCTCCCTCCGTTTGTACGTCCTGTTCTATCCGAAAGTCAGTGTGTTTGCCAAAGATACGGAAGTCAGACTACATCGTAGACACCTGTGGTCTAATTAATAGAATCATAAAACTTGAAAGTAATTTTAAACTGAGAATTATGTTCCACAAACTCTTGTAGTTGTGTTAAGGTTTCCAGGACAAACATACAAAGCTTATTTTAGAGACTAACTGGAAGCTCACGCCATGATGACCTCAGCTGGCGGGAGCTGAATGTTGAATGGCAATGTTTTCTTTATACAGCTCAACATTTTCTCCTCGTATTGTTTCTATTGAAGTGTAGCTCAAGTCAGAAAAGTGTTTTCTGTTAACTCAGTTATAACCTGGTTTGTATGTTTGTTCATGTGTTTGTGCTGAAAAAAACATAAACCTTTATTTTCATAAATAATATGGATTGTAAACACAGACAAGCATTAATGTTACTTCTCAAACCCTTATGCCACAGCATGTGTAAGGGGAGAGCACGGATGTAGATGTACTGCTGAGTTCTTAAACTGTAAATAGGCTTTGCAGCAATTTTTAAGCCTGAAAGTTACTGAAATCCATCAAGCAGAATAGCATGGGCATTTACATATTTGATGCTTTATCAAATGTGGAACTTGTAAATCTCCCTAATTCTGGTAAAATACTACCCTTAGCAAGCTAGATGAACAGATGTTTGCCTGATTCCACCATAATGTTAATCCACTTAGTAAAGATGGTGGTAATGTGACAAACAGAAAAGGATAACAGTCCTGGAAAGATAAAATAAAATGGACTGACCATCTAATATGATCCCTATTCTAAAGCTGGGCCAGCTAAAGGATAGAACAGACTATTTCAGTTGGGAGGGACCTGGAATGATTGAGTCCTGACCAATGCAGGCCTGACCAAAAGTTACAGCACATTATTCAGGGCATTGTCCAAGTGCCTCTTATACACTGGCAGCCTTGGGGCATCAACCAGCCCTCTGGGAAGCCTCTTGAAGTGTTTGACCACGCCCTTGGGAAAGAAATGTTTCCTAATGTCCAGCCTAAACCTCCCCTGGCACAGCTTTGAACCATTCCCACACATCCTGTCACTGGATACTGGGGAGAATAGGTTAGCAATGCTTTCAGTTAATTCCTGAAAAGTACAAGATCCAAAAGAGTCTGGTGGCAGTGAGGAATTGTAGGTGGTGCTTCTTACAAAAGTCTGTCACATACCTCTGCAGGTTAAACCAGAGCTTTAGAAGGCAGCTTGTAATGTTCAGAATTGCTTTCTCTTTACTCCTCCATTTGAAATCCTGCCTGCATTATAACTTCTAAACTGCTAACTGGTGCATTCTGAGTGTTCTGCACTAGCGTGTTTTGTTTATTTAACCCCTTAGAAGTTCATGGTGCTCTAGGCAAAACATGTTGGTTTTCTAGCAGGTATTCACAGAACAGAGTCCTCTAAAATGTGTTAGGGGATTATTAATCCTATTTGGAAGAAATACAAGGGGCACTGATTGTCAGTTCTATGGGAGAAATGGGAAAGTATCAAGCATTTTCTGTCAATTCTTGTGAACGCCTTCAGTCTTTTCAAATTATAATGAACAAGATTTTAAAAGGGGAAAAAATAGTTGTCATTCTTTTGTGCGTACAATGAGGATGGCCTGGATTTTGTTCTGAATTCCTCCTTATGTAACATCAATGGGGATGTTTGACACAGCTAACGAGATACTTCTCAGCTACTGTGCAGTGATGAATGTTGCAGGGAACTTTAAAAAGTGTTGATTGTTAAACACGTGTGCACAGAGAGGGGCTTTGAGCAGACCATCTCCAAGGCACAGTGGTGAACAAGGAAGGCCTTACAGTTCAGGGAGCAGTGGTAACGTTCACCTTTGCACATAAAGGTGAGTGTTCCTCTATACAGGGGTGAGTTCTGCTCCTAGACATCACGTACATTTGGAAAATAAAAAAAGCTGTATCGCATAACCTGCTGAGCTCATTTAATTTGATAAACTACATGGATTTTACTTATAGGATTCCATAATATATACTCATACCTTGCAAAAGAAGTGAAGCCTTTGTGATAGGAAATCATATTCTGAAACACCTGTTAGACCTGATGGAAGATTATTGGAAAAATCCAAGAACTGAGATTAAAAATTGGCATGCCAGAAGTTTAGAAATTAATGGATTTGCATGTATCAGATCACTGCAAACCAGCAACTAGTTTTATCCCACCAAAAGAAAAAAGTATCAAGATATGAAATTTGATGATGCTCTCTTCAATGTCAATGAAAACTGTAGGTTTAATTCCTGCTTAACGTACTAAAACCTCGTGTCACTTGCAAATGTTATAATTAAAACATGAGAGAAGTCTGAACAGTTCCATTCTTGCTGGTTTACACCCACATGATGGAATCCAGCTTTAACTGTTCTGTGGTAAGAAGCTTAAAACCAAAACTTTTGAATATCTTACATCTTTCTCTGTGCCAAAAGGCAAAAGAGAACAGACCTATTACAAAGGCTTTTACGCAAAGTAAATCTACGAGCTTTTTTATAGAGTGCTCACCATCAACTTGCTTCGCGTCCTCTGTCCTGGGGACACTTACATAACCTAATGGTGTCACTGTCTCTCTGCCCACCAGAGACACAGCAGGACCAGACTTACAAAGATGACAGTGACGCTGCAACTTTCAAGCAAACCCTCCCAGATCTCACCCCTGATGAGCCTTCAGAAGCACTCAGCTTCCCTCCCTTAGGAAAGGAGGAAGGGAGATGCGATGAAGATGTGCCCAAAAGCCAAAAGGAAGCACCTGCAGTGGAAAATAAGGAAACCCCGTCTCAGCCCGCCGAGGAGCCCGTAACACCGATGGCCGAGGAGGGGACAGCAGCTGATGCAGGTAGCGACGAATCTCCGGGGAAGTCCCCATCGAAAAAGAAAAAGAAGTTTCGCACTCCTTCCTTCCTGAAGAAGAGCAAAAAGAAGAGTGACTCCTAAAGGCCAAACACACTGCAGAAACACTGTCATATTTCAAAATCCATTAACCACTAGAATGTACCAGATTGTACCAAGTCTTTTGTCTTATTATGTAAATGAATGCAACAAGTAATCCAACCAGCCCCTCAACTTATGGCTTGATTGTTTAAGGTTATAACCAGAAACCAGTGTCCAAAAAGGTGCTAATCCTCTGTTTTCAGCAGCTACCACAGATCTGATCCCTGATTTGTAATCAAATGTAAATGGCTTCCAGGCGGAAGGCCCTAAACAAATATTGTTAATTTAGACCCCACGCTGCTTTATGAAAGACTCAAGAAATATTCACAATTAAAAATAAACCACACATTGCTTACCACAAGAAGTGTTCTTTTCCAACACTGTTCCAAGTCACAAGTAAATTTCTTCTTAAATATTGACTTTCAGAGCAGATTCTTTTGCAGTGGTGTTTTCAAGGGGTTGTGTTCATGAACTGACAGGTAAACTTCTGCAAGCTCGCGATCACAGATCGCATTTTGGCCAGGCTCTGAGGCTATCCATTCTTCCCCCTTCCTCCCCCGTGACTATTGTAACAAAACAAAGGTCTTTTTCACTTTGTTTTTATTTGATAACTGGCTCGTGAAATCATCTTTGCTGTCTAGGACTGAAATAACTGTGGTGTGTGCTGCTCATGTTGTGCGTTGGAAGAGCCCAACCTTTTTTTGTTTTCTCTCTAGTGAGCACAGTTTAAGGGAAATCTGTCTTTCAATCTCACGTCCCTAAGAATCAGTCATATGGTAATTGGGCTGTTTGTTAGAAAAGGTTAAAAAGCAGTAACTGTATTAGAGGTACTTCAGAGGTTTTTTGGCTGGTAGTGGGAAGTGGGGGCAGTTGTATTTCGGGCCTTAGCACAGGGGGTTTTCACCCTCTTCAACCCCCCTCTGGCACAGGGGAGCCCGCTGTGTGTGAACCTGAGCTGCGGCCTTCTCTGATTGTTCCTTCCCACAATGAAAATGTAAATGAATTACACTGAATATTTAACCTTGGTTTATATTTCACTTACAAGAGCTGGCATTTCTTTAATATGTTTTGTTGTTGCCAGCGGTGAAGTACAGAAATCCCAAGTAACCTTAAAGGTGTATTTTCACAGTTTGCTATAAATGTTTGTTTAATATGTAGCATGGTAAAGAAAAAATCACTTTCACCACTGAATTCACTATTTTCCAGTTATTGCCATGCTTCTGTCTATCACTAATCGTAAAAGTAGTTTCAGATCAGATAGGTGAAGCTTGCAAGACTTCTCCAGAAATTGTGTAGGGACCCCAGCCAGGAGTGGGGAAGGTTATAACCCTTCCTGGTTGCCAGTACCAGCATTTCTGGAGGGAAAAGCAGAAGACATTGACACCCTGTGTGGGAGAGGGAAACACGTTGACTCACAGTAAGTGTCTGTAACAAAACAGGAGATGGATGTAACCTTTTAGGACAATATTAAACATTGCAATTGGTAAATAGCAGAAAACTAATGCCTTACATTCATGCAGCAGAAAGCATCAAAGGAGAGGTGGGTTGAGCGCTTGGATGCAGCTATGGATGAAGCCCACGTTGGGCTGGGAGATGCCGATACCTTGGGCTGGTTTCAGGGGGAAACAGCTGAAAGAAGAATTAGAGCTGTAAGGCCTGAAATGAGAGCAGAGGTTTCGAGGTGGTAGCTGACGTGGTGAGGAGTGAGGGTCACCTGTTTGGCGTGACGGGTGGGGGAGCAGCAGCAGTGAGGAGCAGGGGCAGAGCACCCTGGGGAGCGCTGGTGGGTCAGGACTGCATGGCACCAACGGCTTTCGGCTTCTACTTTAACCTTGTACGTCCTCTGTACACTAGGAGCATACAATACTTATTTTGCTAAATTGTGTTTTATTGCAGGGTCGTAATTAAATGACTAATTGCTCTGTGTTTCAGTTCTTTAATGGAGTCCCTCCATTTATCTTGACCACTTATGCAATGACTCCTACTTTCTAATTTTGTAGTTTGTTCCTTTAATTCTTTGTATTACAATATGAAATGTAGTCATGTATGGTATGGTTACACACTTCGGGGCAGAAAAATCCTGTATTTTTCTTTCTTTCTTGTATCATTAAGTTCTACTCACAAATAAAACTCTTTAAAAAAAAAAAAAAAGGTATATTTATGCTCTGTTTTCAAAACCTGAACAGTTTTATTCTACAGCTGGAGCCTGCTTTTGGGGGAGCACCTCCAGAAGGCTCTAGGCACCTTGGGTGGAGTTCTGGACCCTGCCTTGCCCAGAGAGCAGGGTTCAGTTTAGATGGGTGTAACATCTTCACTGTAATTAACGGACTAGGCCAGTGTACAATGTAACAGTTTATTTGTAATGCAGAAAGAACAGTCTTGGTTATCAAAAACATTGCAGTGTTTAGAAATATAAAAAATCTCTCAAAATGTAACTGTGTATTAAAAACAGTCCAGCAGTGCCAAAGGATCAGCCCGGCTCAGGCAGCCTGGAGGAGGCTTCTCCCTTTTGATTTGTTCATCCTCTTTTAAGGCAGGTCTAAGTACTGCTTTTACCAGCTCCACGGAGCACTTGTAGAGATCTTGTGATAAGTGTAGAGAAAGTCCTTGTTAGAGATGCCTGGTGGGTTTGTTCTCTGCTGCCCCAGCCCAGATGCACTGGTCCCCTGCAGAGGCTTTGGTCACAGAGGGAGAGGAGCAGAGAGCATGATGAACATGGTGCAGTGTTCAGCAGCACATGATGGGGTGCAGGGATTGCATTGGGCCATGCTGCTGTCCCACCAGTCTCTACTTCTCTGATGACCTTAATGCTTTGCTCAACTTTTTTTTAGTTTTTTTCCCAGGCTGGCTGGGAGGGTATCGTAAATAGAGCTGCTGGCAGAGAGCCATAAGAAACCTGAAGTCTGTTGTTGCTGCAGGTGGTCATCAGGTATCCCCTTCCTCCTCCTCCTGTTTGATCAGCACAGTCAGGTGCTAAAGGTCTTGTAGAGGTCCCCGGAAGCAGCAGTGCTGTGGTCGCTGCCTACTCCTCCTTTGTCCGCTGGGTTATAGAGCGAAGTAGAAGGAAGGGGATGAGGAACAAAGCGCCACAGACAGTGAAGCAAACTTCTGCCCCTGACAGCCAGTAAACTGCAAAGGAAGTAAGGGTTTGGGGGTTAGTGCCCTTCCATCTATGGGACTCAGCCTTCAATGCTGCCCCATGCCCCCGGAGCCCGCAGCACTACCAGATCTGTTGCTGCACATCCTTGCTGGCACACCAGCTCTACAGCGGCGGTGGCCAAGGGCAGAGCTGGGTAACGTGGTAACTTTAACCCAGGTATTTTCATTCTTGCCAGTACAGCAATGGGGAAGTCCCTGCTCTGGGGACTCTGCCTGTAGCCATGAGGCACCTGCTGAACTCTGCCCCACCACATCCTCCATGGCTGCTCCTGGTGCTACCCGTGCTGCTCAGGCAGGTCTCAGTGGTGGCATCAGTCTCCTGTGAAACACTGGTGAGTCTAGTGCCGAGGGGAGAGGGTGAAGATGCAGCTCTCAGGGGTACCCACTTCTGCAAAGTCACCTTTACATCTGCCCTTTCCCTTTTCCTTCAGCCCCACCTGCGCTGTGGGTTCCCACGTGACGCTGAAGGTAGAGGGAGCAGGAGTTCACACTCACCAGTAGCTGAGAGGATCGGGCCCAGGGCTCTGGCCAGGGCTCCCAGGCTCCGCAGGATCCCCATCACCCGTCCCTTCTGGCTGGCAGAGCCTGTGCAAGCAGAGAGCCGACACTCAGCCTGGAGGCTCTGCCGGGGGCAGGGGCTGGCATTCCCCACGTGCATCTCCCCTCCTTTCACATCACCCTCCCTGCCCAGCTGCACTGAGTTCCCCTCCACCATGACAAACAGGACTGCGTCACTGCAAAAACACCAGGGCTGGGCCATGGAGAACGTGTAGTGCCCCTTCCCCCTATATTAACAAAAAGAGGCTTTGCTGAGGAGGCAGAGGTGTGATAAATACAGAAGGGTGGATGCAAGTGGAGTAAGAACAATATAGAAGTGATGTTCATGAGCAAGGTTGTTCTCCGCCTCAGCGAGCACTGCTGTGCTGGTAACCAACTGAAGCAGGAACTCTGTCCTCCACAGATGGCAAAGCAGCCACACCTGCTCTACAGGGTTACGTAGCAACCACTGCCACAAACCTGGAAGGTTTTAGAAGGTTCCCTAGAAGGTCTTTTCTAAGGAACCTGGAAGAAATGATTTTAGTGCTGGCAGCAATGGCTGGTGTCTCTTTCAGAGGACCCAGGCCCCTCCCTGCTTGGCGCTGCTTGTTGCCTTTGCCCATGGTACACATTCTTTGCCTGCTCTTCCTCATCTTCTTAATCATAACCAGAATTAAGGGTGCTTCAAGTACCCCCATCACACTGGAACATGCTGCATTACAGGGCACAAAACTGAGGCGTGACACCAATGGTCACTGAGCAGAGCACTGCTGCTGTTAGCTCTGAACTGAGTGCTGGCAGTTACCAGGAACAGGTATCAGCCAGTCTGGGGCTTTCCTATGCTCCCTTGTGCAATGTTTCCAAATTTCCCAGGGTCTTCCTAGTCCCAGCAGCCCCACTCAGCTTCCCTTCCATGAAAGAGCATTCCTGATGATGCATCACTAAAGTTGAGGTCAGTTCTATAGTTGAGCCAAGCCTACACCAAGGTCAGTTACATGGCCAAGGGCAGCTGCTGCAAGCAGGAAGGGCACTCACCATAGCCTGACACCACCGCTGACAAACACGGGATTACAATGGCCGCAGCTGGAAAAATCCACAAGAGAGACTGTCAGTGAGCAGCTCAAACCAGTTACAAGAACAATAGTGAAAAACATGTGGCCCAAACCCGTTACTGCTGCAGAGAAATATGCTGAGCTCTGGGGCACTGAACCAACAACGAATCATCAGGTTTAATCCAGTTCAATAATGAAAACACCCCCTCAAAGCTGACCTGCACGAAGAGCCCAGAGCCATGAGTGCTCCCAGCAGATGTTTCGCATCAGTGTCTTTCATGCTGTGAGCCCAGGGGACAGGGCAGGGAGGTCAGGTCAGTGAGCTGGTAGTTTTCCAAATCACTGTGGTCCTGTCAGGTGGAGCAGGGACAGGGAGCCACCCCCATTTCAAAGGAAAAGGGAGGTGGCTGTACACAGAACCACACCATCCCCACACGACAGCTTTACGTGCTCTTGGGTGAAAGAGGCAGCAACATTCTGTCTGGGGAAATGAGACAGTCAAGTCCGAGAAGAGGTTACAAAATTTTTGGACACAAAATCCAAGAGCTGCTCAGCAATCGCTGCCCTCTTACTGAAACAGGGGTCTCTTCTGCCAAGAAGTGTGTGCTGTAAGCATGCAAAGCAGAGCCTTTTCCGGGAAGGGAAGGACAACTGGAGAGCAGGAACAACAGACATGTTGCCTTCACTGCAGGCGTCCTAATTCCTAATGAGCAGAGGGATGAAGAGAGGGGGAAAAGAGGCCCCTGACTTGGAAGCAGAGGTGGACAAAACAAGTATCTCCTCTCGCCTGCCCTTGTCCAGTGGGCTTTCAAAACAAGTTAATCTATAGATAAGATGTAGATTTTGAAACCTGTCAAACACATGGCTGTCCCCAGACAAGCAAGCTACTAAATAGGTGCATTTAGTGGTTTACAGTTTGCTTTTGAATCAAGCTGCACCATGTCTTCTACTTTCATAATTGGTCATATTTGAAGTTTCCTAACTATAGTTAGCAGTGCTGGGAATAGCCTAAATCTCTTTTCCGACAGGCTGCACTTCAGCAGATGAATCCAACTTCATTCACAGTGGCTTCCCCGAGTAACAGCTTCAATGATTGGCAGAATATTAATGTAATGAACACCTTTGAGCAGCACCTGCACTTGTCAGGAACAAGAGGAGGGGTTTTGTCCCTCCCTGGGCTCACAGCTGCAGAGGGCAGAGCTGTGTCCGGCCAGTGCAGCCCATCCACAGCGGTCAGGGCCAGACTGATTCACCCTCACCCTGCCCAAACACACACTCCGGCCTTCAGCCTCACAGCCTGCAGGACTCTTCAGCCACTGGCTAAGAAATAAATCAGCAGCCATGGAAATACAGAGACACTGTCTCCCTTCTGAGCTATTCAGTGAGTATTTTGCTTCTAGGCCTGATAAAAGGGGAATAAAACACCCTCAAGAGCTCCCCAGTGAGACAGGACAACAGGAGCACTGGGGATGCTTACAAATATCACCATGGCAACCTCCTGTGATACAAACAGCATCAGGAAAAACCCAGACACTATTTCTTCCATATTTTATAAATGGAAACATCAACTTTCAGTCACTTATAGTTTGCAATTAGAAGTGCCATCTTTTTATATGAGGAAAAACTATTTGTGCTCAGGTCTCAGCACATTGTGAGCGGCTTACCAAAGGAGTAGAGCAGCAGCCCAGCGCCCAGCACCGTCAGGCTGCCCGCCCAGCCAATTAACAGGAAAGCGGGAACCAGCAACACAATGGCCTGCAAAAGGAACGAGTAGCACGGTTACATTTAAGCCCTGCTTGTTAAAGCCAAACCACAGGTGTCCTGCCAGCTCCCTTCTGCTTTTAAGCGAGAAGCAAAAAGCCCTTTCTTCCCAAGCAGACACTTCAAATCCACCTGGATGGCCACGCATCAGCACAATTTACTTCTCTGCTCTCTCTCAGGACTGCAGACCACATGCGGGCTGGAGTCACCTGTAACACAGCCTGCAGGTGGCCCACCACACATCAACCACTACTGAGGAAAAGATCTTTCTGGTAGAGTTCTCTCTCTCACAGTATCAACTGGTTTTTTATGACATTTTATTTTGTTCTGGTTGAACTGGACAGAAATCTAGTTTCATGTCCTTAGCTGGCACAGGAGATCAAAAAGCTTGTGTGCAACAGGACTATAGCTCCTCTGCCTTTCCTCAGTAGTACTGATCAATTTTATCTTTAGCTTTCAGAGCCCATGCTTCTGGAGCCAAGAAGAGAAAATTGGGGGGGGGAATTGGCATTTGAAATCCAAAGCCCAAAAGAAAAAAACCAAACCATTCTTCACTTCCTCCAAGAGCCTGGACTTCAGTTTTCCTCTGATGTCTCTCCCTCATACAGCTTTTGCAGAAAAGACAGATCAGTTAAGATCTGTTGCACATTTCATCAAAGAGGGCGTTCTCTCCCACCAAATGTCTCATTTTGAAGATTCTGTTGTAAATGAGCTGCTGTAATCACCACGCTAAAAGAGGGGCCACAGTTGCCATGTGATCCAGATTCACACACAAATGTCCAGAATAACTTCAGCAAAAGGGGGAACTCCCACCAAAGACAAGTACATCCACAGAAAGGGAGCCCCAGGGCCAGTGGGTTTCTGTACAGTTCACGTGGGTGTTTCTGGGAAGCAACCAGCCCAGCCCACCTAAACCCAGCATTTCAAGGTAACCACACTTCTCAGTGCAGGGAAGAGGATAAGCATTAGTGGTGACAGCAAACACGGCAGGCTGGTGGAGCACATGGAGGACACTGATGCAGAGGATAAAGTGGCGCTAACACAGCAGCAGTGGGTTAATTCCCAGGGAAATGCTTCCTCTGTGACATGACAAGCGTGCCATGAGCTTTTGCCTGCCAGGAGCAGGGTGGGGATGGTTTCACCAGCAGAAATAAATTTAAGAAAAGCCGAGTCAATTCAGTGGAATGCAGTGCAGTTGGGTAATCTTTTTTACTGTGTCACTGTTGAAATCACACTGGCCTCAAAATAATGCATAATAGATAGATGGAGGCTTTAACAGTCCCAGCATACCTATTACCAAGCAACCAACACAAGTTCAGAAACACTTGAAACCTGCTTTGTTTAGTTCCACACACAAATGTCGATGACAAGACTTAACTACTTGTCCTGCAGCTGCTGGGAACTGGTCCCTGTCATCCCAGTACAGCAGCAGCATCTCTAAGAAGAAAGAGGCGGGCAAAACAGAGACACACACACTTCTGTCTGTGAAACTTTGGTACGTGCTGTCATTACATGTAATACTGATGATCAGAGGTCAATGACTGGAGGAAGAAGCTGCTTCCCCTTGCCCAACAATGAAATATACTCTAGGGAAACCCTGTCAAGCACAGAGATGTCCCAACTGATGATGCCCCTGGATCATAATTTGCCAGAAAGAGTCAGAGATCAGCTCTGAAGCAGCTTCAGTAGTTTCAATGTCTGCACTGCATGAGAAATCACCGAGAGAAAGCACAACCATCACAGCATTTTAGCTGGCTGGCACAGATGGACACTCGGTTCTCATCCCTTACTGTAGTTGTGTGTGAAGAACTCAAACTTTCAATAATATCATTTCTGATATGGTAAGAAAGGACTCTGATGTTCCAGAGCTTAGTTACACTGGTAAGTGCCCAACTACAAGCCTTGAGAAGTCATTTAGCTGGATTAATGAGAAACTTCTTTCGACTTGACAAGCACAGTTATAGCCTCCAACTACCCTGCGTTGCACTCAGACTGAAAATTAACATATCAGATTTACAAGAGGAAAAGAAAACAAAAAGTTTTTTACCTTTTTTACCGTTCTGATTTCATTTCCTAGCTTGATCCTTCGAGCGTAGCCTCCCTGGACCACAGCCATCGTTACTCCAATAAAGAAAAACATCTTGCCCTGCTGCATGCTGGAAGGGAGGCAAAACCACCGGTTATGGAGTCATGCACAGAGCATTCCACCGTGGGACTTACAGGTCCCGTGCAGACCCTTTCCTGAACCAGAGAGAGAAGATGCTTTGTGGTGCTCACAAGAGCAGTGCAGAGTTCTTAATATGCTGATATTAGTTTCCATGGCAGGCAGAGAGCAAGAAGATAAACCTCTGAGTTCTTATGTAGAGATGGGACAGCTGCTGGCAAACACTGCAATCATCTCTAGACTGCTGGGATGTAGTTTAGTTGTTTCTGGAGAGGCTCACAAGGAGCTGACACATTAATTACTCTGTGCCATGTGCACAGGAGTTGGTGGTGTCCAAGGAACGAGTGTTTTGCTTCTTCACAACCATTGCCACCACTCATGCAGAGTTTGATTAAGGTCACCAAGGCACAACATGGTAATTAACTGGCATGGTGGTGACAATGTATTGCCCTGGGAAGCTTGCAGCAGCACTCCCTGCACCCTTAAATATTTCCTCAAATTTCCCTTTCACCTCTCTTAGCTACTAAACTATGTGGATATTCTCAGCTGAAAGTTCTCACCTCCATAACAAGTGTTTTTGTCACACGGCCTGCACTGTTGGCACGGAACTGTACCTCACTACATCCCAGCTATCCCAAAGGACTGTGCAGAAACAAGCTTAACACACTAGAAAACCTTTCCTTGACACACAATTAGTTAAGCCACAAACTGTAATGAAAGACAGGCAGGGAAAGAGGAGACAAACCCCTGAGAATTACTCAAAGGGAAGGGCACACATAAGGAATCAAGCTGCAAGATCGTGTTCCTGGCTGGAAATCTTCCTATGAGCTGGAAGGAAAAGTATTTCAAGCTGAGCTGCTGTCAGTGGATTCTGTTGTCCTTCTTCTCTGGTGTTTGACTACAGGAAATCAAGCTCTGATGTAATGACTGTACACCGAGTGCAAGGCAGAACCCTGACGGGCAAACACAATCACACCACTGTCCCTCCATCCTTTGCCTCTTTTGAGCTTCAAGATTTGTCCTAATACTGAAGAACTCTTCTGGGCACAAAGAGAAATGGTTTTATTATAATAAACACAACTAGCCCAGCTGTATGTATTTCAGGAGATTTCATTTAATCTTGTATATTATTTCCTCTAGTTATTAGAAGTTGTAGATTGAGTATTTCCTTTCACAATAAACAGTGTGCCTGTATTTTCATAATTCTTCCCACAAAACCCAAGTATAACTGAACACAGTGGTTGCTTTCTGAGTATATTTTTCTCCTCATAAAGCCTCTCTTGAAAATAAATGAGGAGGCCGTAAATTAAGATTTTGGAAAATAACCTAGATAAAATATACAATTATCTTCTAAGTGTGCAATACCTGCTGAACTGGAATCTCTGGTGAGTGAGAAAACTCAGTGTATATTCCAAGCCGGAAAACAGGAAGAGGTACAGGAAATAAGCCAGGCCCAAGATTTTGAGATTCTGAAGATCTAAACAAACAAACAACAAACAAACACCAAGGAGAAAAAAAAAAAAAGATAGAAACACGGGTGGTGTTTTTCAAGCACAGCTTGAGAAACTAACAACAATAGCAGAGCAACATTTATCAACTGTACAGGGAAAGTTCTCACCTCAGATGTTCATTTTAAATATCCATAGGAGACACACCATGAAATGACTTCTGCCCCCTACCTCCCTTCTTATGGGGGGAGGGGAGCCAGAAAATCTAATCTCTCTCTGGGTCACCCTGCTCTCGCTCACCCAATCCACCCCCTCTGCCTGACACTCCCACCTACACAGGGATCTATTTCCTTATTTATTTATATTTATTTTAATCAATACCTGTATTCCACCCCACACCTTGATGTTGCTCTTGGGATGATACTGGCACAGGATCCCTTTCTAAGCTACAAGTGGTCTGGGACATATTACCTTTCTTATTTTTCTGCCAGTGCAGGGTTTTAGAGGATTTCTCCAAAGTGGCAAATCTTACTCTGTTGCTGATACCGCAGCAAGGAGGATTGAATGCTATGACAATGTACCTGGCAAACACTGATTTATTTCTACAACTTAAATGATTTCATACAGAGAAAAGTCTAGCTCAAATCCCGTATCTCCAAGTCCTGCATTGAGAAATAAAATTCCAGTCTGAAGTTTCCTGGTGTGCAGCTTGAATAAGCAAACTCATGTCTCCCTTATTGATGCCTTGATCTGTCTTTTTAAATCACTTCACTTACTGCAGCCTGCCCCTTGCTGTAGCCAGTGCCTGAAGAAAAAGCAAGCTGCAAGTCAGAAATCTTCCAAACACTGATCTCTAAAACCTTCTGTTGCGAGTAACAGGACCAGCGTGCAAGGAAATTTGCAATTCTGTGTTCCTAAGCTAGTACGGTGAGTTTTCCTTGAGTGAACATGGTGCTGCTTCTGCTTCTGAAATGGTTTGAGTAAAGTTTTCACTGAGAAACCACCTCCATGTACAAATCACATGCAATATGAACATGAGAAGGCAGCCAGCACTCACTCTCTGCTGAAGGGGATTCCTTTCCTCGGGTGACTGCAGAGAACTGAAATAAAGCCAAAGGACTGAGCAAGTCAACGGCTGCCTGAAATCCAGATGTCACAGAAGAGACCTGATGAGAAAAACAATGAGGTTTATCTAAAAATGTGACGTAATAACTACTGGAAGGAACTGACAGTAACAGTCAAATGTGTTTCTATGGCTACACAGATTATCTGAGATGGAACAGAGCAACCAGCATTGGGGTTTGACTGGCCCCTAGTAACAGCCCAGACCTTCTGAGCACAGAACTGGCTCCAGCACTAGGACTGAAGGTAGAGCACTGACAGCAGCTTTCACTGAACACAGAAAACTGGCTCTTCTCTGGGTTCTCAAAAAGTAGAAGAGGCTCATTCTCCACAGCCTTGAAGGTGGCTTTATTTGGTGCACTTTTTGCATCATCCCTCACACACAGTGAACATTTACTGGGAAAATAACAGCACGTCTGCCTGCAAGCCCATGGGAAGCTGGAGGTTTGCTGGTGTGCTACAAATCTGAGAACAGTGTGTAGCACATGAAACCACAGCTCGTGTGGTACTGGTTGTTTTTTTAGCCAGCCGGTGACACCTCCTGGGGAAGAAAAGGAAAATATAAGACAGTTTTTTGTGAGAGATTTTAGAGATTCCTAGAGAGGTTTTGTCCAGCCATGTTGTGTGGCTTTTAAAGAGGAAAATTTATTTTGTAGCACTTCTGGTCCTTGTATTCCATACATCTCAAGCTAATTACACACCTAGCAACACTCTCCCTGCTCCTTACCAATGGGTGCAACAAGACGCTTATTCTTTAATCTGTAGAGAATTTCATTTTTTAATGCATTTCTTTTTTAGTCTAAGGTATAGAAAATTAAAGAAAATACTAAAGAAGAAATATAGTCTAAATTCTTAAGGAACAATTCCTTTTAAAGTAGAAGAATTTAGACTGTCACTTTACATGGCAATCACAGGAAGAGAAAAGACAGACTCAGGAATCCTGAATAATCACACTTAGTATTTCAGATCTTCAAAGCACTGCACAGACTTTATCTCATGAGCTTCCTCCTCTTCCCAGATAGGGTGAGAGGGAGGGGCTATTACCCTCTTGAGGGCAGAGATTAAAGATCAAATTATCAGTGGAACTTAACCCCAGTGCATGACCTGAGGACTCATATGGCCTGGATTTAATAAAGCTGTAAACAAATCAACCTTCAACACAGTATTAACATAACCCCGTCTTGTTTTGATAGTCAGGGCTTCCGAGTATCCAACAACAGAGCTCTGGAGCCCACCAGTCTCACAACAGCAACAGTTCAACATACCAGGCTGCTTCTGTATGAAGCCATAAGGCTGCAGATCCACATGGAACAAACTGGAATATTTATTTCCCCTTCTACTGCAGGTAATGCAGAGAATAAACAGACACTGCCAAGAAGAAGTTTCCTTATGGTTTTGAAAGGCCTGTAAGAGGATTTCCTGAAGCTGGCTTGTAGCAATCCTCAGTTCCTGCATTTGGTGGCATGACAGTGTTTACTCTACTGCACAGAGAATCTGGTAACAAGCAACTCTCTTCAAGCATGTTTGCCAGTAATAAAAAACCCCCCTGTAGTTTGTAGCTGTTCTGAATTATTATCCACATCAGGGTGCCCAGCTGCTTTGTACTATAGGGCTGATTTTAGTTTGGTCTGCAGGATATACTTTATTTATGTTGAAAATCTCAAGTGTTTTATGAAATATATATACGTGTTAGTTTTTTTGTAGCATATGTCATTGTGCATGTAAACTGCTATGAATTTCTCTTATCTTTGCCCTAGAAGCAGTGGTCTAGAAGTGATTTCACCCACTGAGGGATAACGAAAACCTTGTCCTAAAACTGACAGAGGTGTTCCCCAAGTAACAAAGTACACACTGCCAATACCAGTCGATGTCACCAACTCCGTGGACTTTAGATTCTTCACAGGTTCAAAATCTGCAACATCTAACTTGTATTTCATTACTATGCTTACAACTTATTACTCCAAAATTGCTTGATTTCACTTCATGATCACCCCAAAAGTCCCCTACACTGGCAGACATTTTTCACCATGTCTTTGTTTACTCTGTATTCCTCTAACAAAGAGAAAATAAGTAAAATGTCTTGAAGGCACAGTCAGTCTAAACCAGCAACAAAGCCTGGGCTTTGCAGGCTGCAGCTCTGCCCTTCAAATCAGACACTGTTCAGTAGGCATAGAGCACAAGTCTTTTATTTCCATAAATCTTCTACTGATGCTGCACAGCCCTACACAGTCTTACATGCAGACAACATAAAAAAAAGTTGTGAGATCCTCCCTCAAGCTCGGCAGCCGTGTCCATGACTAGCTTAGCTAAAAATCAGCTCAAAAGCTCTTAAAGGGGACAGATGCCACTAGAGACCTTTTCTATTCCTCCCTTCTCTCAAGCAGGTCACAGCAGGAGCTGTTTTGGCCGCCTCACATAAGAGCAGTGTCTCTGACAGGTGAAAGGTACAATTCTCTGGTCACTCTTCACCTGATAAGCTTGTGGAACAGATGAAAAAAGGGCAAGAAGAATAGCGAAAATTCTCTTCTCTCTGGATGAAAACACATCCCTGTTCACCCTGTTTCCCTCCACCTTCCCCTTTCAACAAGTTAATTCCAACATGAATGAATATGAAACACTGTTTCTTCTCTCCTGTGAAAGGAGAACTGATGGAGAAACAAGAACACCATGAGAGCACAGCACATTTCAAGGAAATGTCTGATCCCACTGGCACATGCTCCTGCCAGTTATCGTTATCGCTTCCCCTCTTTTTACAGCTTTGTCCTTCCAACTCTGGGAGCACCTGCTCCAGCTCAGCCCGGCCAAGTCCCAGAAAGACAGCCCACATACCTGCCTCTCCTCATCCACAGGCCAAGAAAACAGCCCTCCCTCCCACTTGGAAAGTGGAAGGAATTACCCAAGAAAAGAGCAAGGTAGCCCAATAAGTGAAATTACAAACACCCTAGAACACATAAATCACAAGGGTCACTGCCCAGATGCTCCTGATGAAAGGAGACAGCACAAAAGCACATATGATACTGATCACAGGAAGCTCCAATGCCAGACAAACCACTATCCCACCAGCAACCAAACACCTTCTGTATTTTGCATGACTGGGACCTGACCCTGAGAGGCACCTATTAATGTACCACGGGCAGTACCCGCTGCTGCTGGGACAGAGCCCCAGAAACCAGGGACCCAGCACTCATTTTTGTATCAAAATTCAGCCATGTTGTGCTAACACAGACTAGATGATGAGAAGAACTCTCAAGAGGATAACAAAATGGGAGGGAGGTGTCGAGTCATCATAGAGTCCTAATTGGCACTGAAGTCATTTATCCCTCTAGGGCAAAGGTGGAATTGTTTATGGAATATAGATTCGCTCCGCAGCACTTCCCTACATCAACATGTTGCCACCACCCCAGAGTCCACAGCTCTGACCAAGAATAGGATTTTATCCAGAATGTTTAGAAACAGCCAAATAGGAAAGGGGAAGAGATGACACATGGAAGAACTGTTAAAAAACCCAACAAAATAACTGTAGTGCTTGGGGAGATAACGTGAGCAACTGATTTCACGTGGGACACAACCTGCTGGAAACATTCCGGGAAGGTCTGAAGTTCTGTCCCAGCAGAACTTCAGACGAAAGTTTCCTGAACAGTTCTGAGTGTCAAACGGGTTTGGGTCTCCAGTAACCAAGCACATGTCAACAGCTGAGTGCTGCTGAGAAACTGGGATGATAGGAAAGGCCCAGTCCAGCTGAAAGCCTAAAATCGAGTGCTTCACACAGATACCTAGGGCTGAACTCAGGCTCCCTCTCACTGCAAAGGAGACTGTTCCAAGAGAGTTTTAATTAAATGTGTCTTGGACAGTGTCTGACCACAATCATAAGGTTAAAAAATGTTTGACCCAAAAAATCCAAAGAGTCACTGAAGTTTAAAGCACATGTGAGTGTTCTGTACCTGTAAAAGACAGCACAGCTCAGAGATGAGAGTCGTTTGCTACTTCAGTGCTCAAAATAATCAAGCAAAGACAAGATAACAGTTAAGAAAATTTCTAACATATTCTGGCTAAATCTGCTGAAATTCCTCAACAGGGAACCATTGCGATCATAGTTTAAAATTCAGCCTCTCCCTCCTGAGTTCCCATTAGGCTTAGGAGGCTATTTCATACTAGTGCCAGGAATGAGCTAAATTCCTGAGACACTGGCTCAGCCTCTTCCTCATTGCTTCCAGTATTTCAACAGTTCTCAAATCCTACTTTTGCAAGAAACATTGATCTTCAGATGGATAGTCCATTTACCCGTTTTTCTTTGGGAAGCGTCTCTGGAAGCAGGAAGAAGATGAAAATGAAATCAGCCACAGCAAACATGAGTGCTAGCAACGCCGAGCGAAGATAGAAGACTTCTCCTTTCTCTGTCTCCATGGCTAGGTAAGCTCCAATCATGGGACCCAGGGTGAAGCCAAGGGAGAAAGCCACCCCAATCATTGCCTGCAGTGATACAACGAACACAGACGTGGAGCGTTAGACACCAGTTGGTTCAGGTAGTTCAGTTCTAAAACAATTTGGATTTCCTAGCATTTGCCTTAAAGAAACGCAGATACAGAACCTAAGCACCCTGAGGATGTAGAGCGTGCACAGCAAAGAGCATTAAGTGGGAAAAAACCTGTTATTTCCAAATAACTGCTTTTATTTTCTGTCTGGTCAGGAAAGCAGCAGGAACAAACTGCAACATGGTGATGAGTGAAAGGAAGCTGGGAAGGGAAATAATGATTCTCACTGCGGGGACTGCTCAGCCAGCAGAACCTTCAGCCACAGAATAACCTTTTGTAGTGTGAAACTGGAGAAGGGAGGACAGCACCATGGTAGGAATTCATAATGATGTCTACAGCTTCTGAAAGGCTTTGGCAGTTTCTGTATTTAAGAATTTATGTCTTGCAGAGCAAACAGGCTGAGAGGCTTCCCAGAACAACCTGAATTTAGTGCATGTACTAAAGATGATTTTTTAGCTCAATATGAAACCAGCACATAGGAAAAGAGGCAGAGCCTGTACACACTGGATGGGAGATTAAAAGAGCACTGAATTGAGTAATCAGCTCTGTGAGATTGCTTAAGAGTACAACAGTGCAGGATCTGACTAATTTTCATTAAAAGGACATTCAAAGACATACATTCACATGTGCAGGACCCAAACATGCATCATTCCATGACATGATCCTCCTGCTTTCCCAGGTCTACTTAACTATATCTATAATACTAAACGAAACCAAACCAGGCCAGTGTACACTCAGTTGTCACCTCAGTCTCCAGTGTGTAACTCACCATGCCTTTGCTCCGTGCTTTGGGAGAGTGCAAGTCAGCAATGACAGCTGTGGAGAGGCTGACGTTCCCTTTGCTTATTCCACCTACGATCCTGGACAGAAGAAAAACACCAAAAGTCCTAGAGGCAGCCCATAGTGCGTATGATGTTATCAAACCCACCTGCAGAAGCAAGAAAGAGATATTTAGGAAGCACAGCAAAGCTGCTGGTATCGTTTCTGCATATCTCCTAACTAAACATTTACTTTTTTTTTTTATTTGCTTCTTTTCAACAGCTGCTCCAAAACTGATAGAAAAGTCTGGATATACCAATACTGTACTATGTGCTGGACAGGGATGTAAAGGAAGTAGAAACAAGTCCATACAAACTTAATACAAATGTGAGGTTACTACTGGGAGCTAAATCAGTCCTGGGCACAAATCCACTTTTGTACACCCTATTCGTTTCCAACTTCATGAGAATTCCGATTTCCAAGTAAGAACAATTCACAGTTCTAGCCCTTAAAATTTAATTGTTCATAAGAACACATTTATTAAATTGACTCTCCAGCAGCCCACAGGCTGGGGGGATTAGTATATCATTTGCTGCCAAGTTCCTCCCTGTATGTAGGCACTTGCTCTGCACTGCTTCTGTAATTAGAACTCCACACCAGCAACAGAGAAAATGTTCTGGAGAATGTTCATGTTCACAATATACCACATAGGTCTATAGTCCTTCCTAATCAACAGTTCCCAGGCTCTGTGAAATAGGTCATGAAGTAATCAGTCCTCATTAGTCACTGGGGAGCTAAAGCATATAGGGACTAAGTTTAACACTTGCAAACAGAGCATGTGAAGTCATATTCCTGTACACAGGGGAAAGGGAGATGTACAATTCTGGATCTGGGAAGCTCTCCTTAAGCACTCACGTTTGGAAGTGTGGCCAGTGACTTGGCAAGCAGCAGCCAACAACAACCAGACCTAGAATGTTCCATTTCCCAACCCTCTGTGCTAACCACAAGACCATAGTGCCTTGAACTGTGCATGGAGATGGCGTGACTAAAATCAGTGTGAGCCACATACCACTGTCATCAGGATGACAGGCCTTCTGCCCAAGCAGTCTGACACAGCACCAGTAAGGGGAGAGGAGAAGAACTGAAGGATGGAAAAGATTGAGCCAATCAGACCTAAAAAAAAAAAACTACCATTACACTTGTTGCTTTCATCTTAAATACAAAGATAGCCATGTGTTCCAGACATACCACTCTGTTATGTCCTTTAAAAGCATGCAACTAAATGCAAAACAACAGCTATAAAGAACAGCTTTATGTCTGAAACTAAGCCACTCTCAGTATCTTGCATTGTTATTTAACTGAGGCAGCAAATAGAGACAGAATAAAGTAACATGAATAAACCTGATGATTCACTGGTTACTCAGTGGTGAGAAGGGGTTTGAAACTCACTGGTTGTAATGGAATATCTGTTCTCCAGTGCTTCCCCAGCTGACTACATACATCTTCTGTTTTTAAAGTAGAGATAATGCAGTCTTTAGCAGTCACAGTTCTTTTAAGATTGTTTCGATTGTTTGAGCCTGATTCTGTCACACATAATTAGCTTTTCTTTCCTTCTTATCATGGAAAGAAGGACATAAGCACCGCTGTTACTGAGGCACCCTGAGAGGTAGGAGTAATTCCAACAGACTCCAAGTGTCTTTTGAAATCTGCCTCCAGCTTCTGTGATCTTTAATTCCTCTTTTCTCTTGCCATTTCTAGCTTCACACACTTATTAATTTGCACCACACTCTCAACAAGCAGGCAAAAAAATTCCTTACTGTCATAGTTTTTCTCTAAAAGAAAAACCGGGTTATGTGTCTCAGATCATCCAGCTATCAACTCTTTAAATGTGGAGGAGAGACCAGAAATTCTGCTCCCACCAACTCTGAGGGAGGCAGGATATTGATACCGAACACCCTGGGGAGAAAAGCTGCTTGTGATAGCTCGAAAAAATGAAAAAAAAAGAAATCTTATAGATTGGTACACTATCTGTAAATGTTTACAGTTTATGGCAGTTTAAAGTAATGAGACACAAGCTTTCTTCCTTATATTTCTAACACTGTAAAAATATCCAGATATGCCAAACACTTCACAGCCAGGGAGCAGCAAGAGCAGGGCTGTTCCATGTGGTGGAAGGAGCCAGGAGCTGAGTGTGACCACAACACTGGCAGCGCCCTCACCAACTTGGGTGCAGTCCCACATGATCTAGACAGCCTGGGCAGAGCAGGCTGTCACTAGCAGGGTCCACTGAAAGTCCCAGACAAGGCAAGGATTATACTTCAAGTACATCCAGGGAGTTCAGCCAAGACCAAGAGGAAACAGGGTCAGAGAAAGGAGTAGAAACAAGACTATGATGTAGGTCTTCTCAGGAGGTAAGACACCTGCAATGCAGGTCCAAGGTCCAAGAAATAGGGCCAGAGACACTTTCCACTATAAGCGTTTCAGATGCAGTCAGACAAAACAGGCCGAGAGAGGAGCGGACTACAGCTAAACTAGCTTGCCCATCTTGCCCTGCTTCTCAAGCCTCGGCCAACTCTCCAGTGAGCTAATTCAACTCAACCTGGCAGAAAACTAATCCCAAAAAAAAGAAAACAAAGTTTTCTGTCGGTTTAGCAAATTAAATTAAAAAATTACATGGCTCATTAAGAAAAGCTGTCATCAAAGTCTGCAGAGGAGATGAGAGTCAAATTTGACAGATACTGGATTAATTCAGCCACCTTGTCTGCACTTTCCCTGCCTGCGGCTGCCAGGAAATCAGTGAACATTCCCATCACTGCTCAATACTGCTTCTAAATAATTTTCTCTCAATACTTTTCTCCTAGAGATACCAGCTTCCCTTCCGAAACAGTGTCTATTTTGCTTGCATGTTCCCAGTTAGATGTTGTATTTTCTTTAAAGGGCAAAAGAGTCTGTTGGACTCCTCTGGAAGATTTCTCATTCCCCCTGAAAGCAAGCAAGCCAAGTGAAGGGATTCAGCACTCCCCAGAGTGCAGGACACGGCAGGTAAAAGGAAAGGCAACAAGTTCCACTCGACTGTGAGCTCCCAGCCCCTTGTTTAAACAGTCTGAGATAGAGAGGAGGGACAAGATGGAGGCATGAAGTCAGGCCTGAGAGGAGATAGAGAGCAGCTTCTGAGGGATTAAAGAAAACTCTTTCCTACCATTCAAAGCCAGTAATCTGGCTGAAAATGAGCACAGAAACAACAACATGCCTGCAAGGACGCTGTGGGAAAGAGGAAAGTCATTGATAAACTTTCTAAATGTCTGTTAAACCTAAAAGTCCTACTTTAAATAGTAATAATACATTCACATGTATTCCAGTAGAGCTTTCCTTTAATTTTAGTTTAAAAGCCTTTTGGTTATCTTGGGAGAGGCCTCAGCTCACTAAAAGGACAGGATCTAGACATTTCCAATTAAAATTAAACCAGACACCCTCACATCTTCATATTCTGAAGTCCCAGTTTCCTCACAGCTCTCTAGATGGCAAGGAGCTGGAAGAACCTCTGATGTGTAAGATGACATACAGGCTGCTGGATTTCCTGCACTGCTCCCCGTGCAGCTCACCCACACCAGTGCCCTAGTGACAGCAAGTGCTTCTGGACCCTGCAAGTCAGCAGCTCTCCTGATTTTAATAGGACTAAAGAGATTTAGAAGCAGCGCTGAACTATAGCTGCCCAGCAGGGAGGTGAGACTTGAACTCACAGGCTCCTAATTCCAGTGCTTCCTGCTGATTGATCTCCAGTCACGTGCGGATCAATTGTTAAAGGAGAGTAATTTCTGTGACTGTGCAGGGCCTGGCCCAGCAGGCTCCTGACCCTCGGCTGGCACTCTGACAATAGAAACAGCAGGCCTGTGTTTCTGTACCAATCTGTACAGCAAATTGGGCTAGATCATAGGATAATTCAGGTTAAAAGGGACCTCTGGAGGTCACCTACTCCAACTGCCTGCTCACAGGGTCAGCTATGAGGTCAGACCAGGCTGTTCAGGGTTTCATCCAGTTAGGGTCTGACAGCCACTGAGACTACAAAACCTCTCTGGGCAACCAGCTTCACTGGCCATCCTCATTGTGAAAAAGTTCCTCCCTGTTTACAGCCTGAACCTACCTCCCTTGCTTCTACTTCTGCCTGTTGCTTCTCCTCCCGCCATGCGCCACAGAGAAATGCTTCACTGTCTTCTCAACCATAGAATGGTTTGCGTTGGAAGAGACCTTAAAGATCTAGTTCCAACACCCCTGCTATGGGCAGAGACGTCTTCTACTACAACAGGCTGCTCAAGGCCTCATCCAACCTGGCCTTGAACACTTCCAGGGATGGAGATAATCTCCCATAGGTACTGGAAAGCTGCTAATGGCTCCAGGCTGAGTAAGCCCATGCTCCTCAGACCTTCTGCCTTCCTGGCCCTCTGCTGAACTCATCGCTGTTTATGGATGCCTTTCTTGTACTGGGGGACTGAAACTGGGTGCAATAGCTGTGGTCTAACAGGTGCTGAGTAGAGGGACAACTGCTTCCCTTAGTCTACTGGCTCTGCTCCTCTTAATACAGTACAGGCACTGTTGGCACTTTTGCTGCTCACCAGGATGCCCATGGCCTTTACAGCAGAGCTGCTCCCCACCAGTCAGTGCCCAGTCTGTATGGTTGCCAGGGACTGCTTCTTCCCAGGCATAGGACTTCACATTCGTCCTTACTGAATTTCATAAGGTTCCTCTTGGCCTATTTCTCCTGCCTGTCTAGTGTCTCCAAATGACAGAGATGGGCTGTCCAATTCCTCATTACTATCAGCATGATGAAAACAAAATCATTTATAGCCTACTGTAAGAGACCTTTTTCTCTTATTTAAATCTAAATCTAGTATCAGGCAAGTATGCTTTTTGTATTTGCCATTTTTCTTATCATTCCTCACATCAACACTGCAAATAACTTGAAAACAACCCTTTTTTTGTCTGTTAGCTTGTTTAATTTCCATACCTCCAAACAAGACACTGTTGTATTTCCGCTCTGGAGGCATCCCGACCATCGCTGCAAACCAGTCCACACCACGTTGCAATGACAAATAGAATCCATCCTGCAAAACAGATAGCTGGGAAATAGAAGCAGGAAGACAGTTCCGCTGTTTCATTTTCAAAGACAGCATCAGACCTTAGGGAACTAGAGGCAGTGTTAGATGATTCCTTCCTCCAGGAAAAATTTCCTTGGTGATCAGTTGTCATGGACTAAAAATAGCTTAAACTGTGAATGTTAACAGGCATCAGATAATTGTGTGTGTATCTGGGAGGGGAATGTCTGAATTGGAACTTTTTTTAAACCATCAGGCCCACTGCTTGCTAAAACTTGAACTAAACAAATGCGGCATGTTCTGAATCCTTCAATTAATAAAGCAACTTGAGACACACACTACCCTTCTGCACATACACTATTTAGAGTGGGAGAACCAGTGTCTTGTGGGTCCAGAAAGAAGAAGTGGTGTAAAGAAGAATGGTTCCTGGGAAGAGGAGGAGGAGGTCTTGAAAAGGAGCAGGCCCTGAAAAGAAGGTGAAGATTCTGGCTACAGGAAATACACTGGAGGCGGGGGAAGATCCTAGAGATCAGAACCTGCAGTTAGGGTTAGAGATAAGGTTGTAAGAAAGACAAAGCCTGCAGCTGCAGATGAAGTGGAGTAGGAAAGGGGCTCTGAGGGAGAGGTGTGGGCTGCAAAGATAATTCTCCTCTGAGAACATCTTCATCTTGTCCAGGAACATCTTGAGAAGGGTTAATGGCACAGCAGGGAACCAACACAAGTTCCAGACCAGCAGCCAGCTCCCTGCTAAGAATGGAAGTTGAGACCTAGTGAAAGTGATGTTGGGCTGGGAGCAAGTAAGTATGTGAAATACTCGAGTAGGGTAAAAGCTCTTATCATTTTGGTTCTTAAATAAGCCCCAGTATGCAGATCCATTATGGATCGTCGTTCACTCTGTCCCACCAGTGACATCAGTGTAAGTCACAAAAGCACTGGTAATTACAAGGACTAGCCCCTAAGACATACCTGAGTTTTTCCCAAAACAAATCCCTTGTTTCAATGAAAAACCAAGAGGGAAGAGTCTCATGAAGGTTCACAAGCAAGTTCAGTCCATGCACCATTTAAATGAGCTGGATATTATTATTCTACCTACAGCGAGCTGGTTTGCCCCAAGGCAAGGGATTCTTCTTTCATCCTTCCCTTAAGATCTCCTACCTACAATTTTCAGCAGACTGACTTTCCCTGTTACTCACCCCAGTCTGGCTGTAGTAATCAAGGATGGAAGGAAACAGTGGCAAGATGAGAGCGAACCCCAACAAGTCGATGAAGAGTGCCAGGAAGACAATTGTAATAACACGACTGCAGTTCTGTTCTTGCTTGTCATGGATGGAGCTGCTGCTGACTTCTCTCTCTCGCAGGGCCATGTTCCCAGGTGCTCTGTTTCTAAAATAATTACATTTATATCCAGTCAAGAGGAAGCATTTTGCCAGACTTTTGTAAGAGAATCTTGCTGATTCATTCTTGCTTTCACAGAAAGAAGTATAAGCTATGGCTATACTAAGCTCCTTGGTTTTCAAGGGAACAGGAACCTCAAACTCTCTAGTCTTGGTTTCTAGCTCAGAATCAAGTTTGCTCACATCAAGAACAGCACTCAAAGGCAGTAAGATAACTATTATAAGGGCGTCCCAAATAAAGCACAGAGCTAAGGATCACTTAAAGTTTGTTAACATGTGAGCAATGCTAATACACACTTTCTCAAATGTTTTCAACTCAGCATTACAGTAAAACAGATCAGAAAGTGCATTCTTGTTTTGAATATCCACATTCAAGTAATTCATAGATTATCTATGCCTTCAGTGTATATTAGAAATTACTAAATCAATAACAGTTTAACAAAGAAAAAAACATGGGCTTCTTAACTATTGCAGGAATGCTGTCTTCAAGATAAATCCTGGAGATTTATCTCAACCCAAGAAACAACACAACAGAATTTTGATTTTTATTTTTTCTTTCTCTGGCTGACAGCCACTAATACGTTTTATGAGTTGGGACATCAAATGATTAAGGCAGTGTCTCAGTTTGTCAGAAATATCAACTTTCTATGATAATACTCCAAAAAGGAGCAACCTAAACAAGGATGCAAGGCCATATCCCACCCAGCATTTAACAAATAAAGAAGTTGGTCCATATCCTGAAAAAACCTCTACTTCAACAGATATAAAACTAAAGGAGCAATACACACACCATGAAACTGCAGACTTTAGATTTGTAAAACGTAACAGGGTATCTCACCCACAAAACAATCAAACTTGCACTCCCTTCTACTGCAAAAATCCCTGAACTTCTGTTGCATTAGGAGAGTAAAAAAGGAGACAGAATTTCATTTGAAGTCAATTGATACCAAAATATCCATTGACTTTGATGAGTCAGGATTGAAAACAGAGCTATCCTGAATATAAATCCTATTCCAAACAAGACATACCATATTACATATACAAGGCACTTGTACATTTAACATCATATTACACTAATTGAAGATCATAATACCTTGTTACGCTCAGCAATAAATATTATTGACATTTCTTTACTTGTGGATTGAGTTCACTAGCAGTGAAGTATTAGTAAAGTTCAAACGCCATGAGGTAAACATGGAAGGAGGCCATGTGCACTTATTAAACTCTTGGCATAACGCTCTTAAATCTGCTAGTGAACAGAACAGTTTGGTTGTGTTCAGGATCCTTTTATTTAAAATGGTAAGTCATCATCACTACAAATATTTAGATTATTTGTTTACTCAAATGATACAAGAGCACTCCAAGCCAAAAAAACCATTCCTTTAGTCAAATCCTCCCTGGCCTCAGGTCTACCCAGCCAACAGTTGAGAGATGGGTTCATTGTTGCAGATGTTATCTTGGTTTTCCTCATAATTTGTTTATTCACCCACTGAATTGTATGACCAAGCTGAACTTTATTCCAGGGTTATTTACACAGGGCAATATCCTTTACACCTTACCCTCACGGCCATTTTGCCTAGTGTGCAGCTTGAACCTATTGATGCTAGCACTGACCTTTCATTCAGCTCCATGGGTGCAGTTTCCCTTACGCAACATCCCAGGGTACTACATGTTTCTGCCTTTGCGCTCCATCGGTTTTGTTGTTCAAACCTCTCCATATTCTTTGCTAGGCAGGAAACTACCAAACCTTTTATAGGCCCTGGCATCCAATCAGCAAAAACAAGACACTTCACCTCAACCCTGACATTTGATTTCTGTGAGGCTTGCTTGATGAGGGGGAGGATTTTCCATTTGGGGAAGCTGTTTCTCTGGACACTCGTGTCCCTGACGCTCACTCAGCTCTGCCGGGCTCTCCCCAGCCTCGGGACTCCCTGCCTGTGTCTCACGGCTTCGCTGCTGTGTCTCACCTTCCTTCTCAGGGAGGGATCAGCACAAAGCTGGCCCTGCCCTAACGCAGACTGAGATTTGTCATCAGCCAGCAGGAAGAATTTCATACTCCTCATGTTTTCTTACCAACCTTTCCCTCCCTCTAAAACGTCCTAGGCCCGGCTTTACCTGTTAAGCCTTCAGAAGGCTCCTCTGACTCCTTCACAAAGTCCTGATTCAGGTCAAGAGCTGGAGTTTCAATCAAGGGGAAAATAAATAAATAAATAATGATTTAAAAAAATAATTAAAAGATCGGCAATTTCCCAGAGCAGTCAAAGCCTAGAAAACAGAGCGGGAAAGGGTGGGCCCTGGAAAGCCGCGGTGTCCGCAGCGAGGACGGGCTGTTCCCCGCCACAGGCACCCTCTGCCGCCTGGGCAGACCCCCGGTGCGACCTGCGCCCGGCCCCGCCCCGCTCCTCCGGCCGCCCGCCGCCGCCGGCAGAGCCGGCGTCGCTCCGGGCCACCTACCGCTGTCCGGGGCCCGGGCCCGCAGGGTGCGCGGGCGGGTATCCTGCGCCTGCCAAACGCCTTCCCTCGGGGATGCTGCGGGCGGGCGGCTGCGGCTCCTCCCCGGCCCTTCGCAGCGCCCCGGCGGCCTTCCTCTTCCGGCCGGGGATGGAGCCGCTCCCGCCGCCCCGCACCGGGCGCCGCCGAGGAGGGAGCCCGCCGGGCCGCCGCCACCGCCCTCATGGAGCAGGCGAGGCCCCTCGGCGGCGGGAAAGCGGCCGTTGCTCGGGGCTGAGGGGGCGCGGGGGGCCAGAGGGGCTTGGACCCCGGCTGAGGGAAGCGCTTTGTCAAGGCAGCCTCGGTCCTCCTAAATTAGCCGCTTAAGGGGGTATCTCGTACCTCAAGCCACAACCGTCCCTTCTGGCCTTGGTCTTTTTAGTGAAAACACTTGTTCCGTGAAGAGAGGGATGTTCTTTTGTTGCCACACAGCCGGGTCACAGCAGCAGTTTGCCGTGGTTTTGATAAACGGAAATTTCCCGGTATCTGACAAACAGAAAAAAGTAGTTGCAAAAGACCTAACTCTTCCTAAAACCAGTAAGTTTTTTAGCACAGAGAACATGGATAGACTTTTTATTGATAGAACCAATAGCACT
This sequence comes from Brachypteracias leptosomus, assembly GCA_013401335.1. Lineage (NCBI taxonomy): Eukaryota > Metazoa > Chordata > Aves > Coraciiformes > Brachypteraciidae > Brachypteracias > Brachypteracias leptosomus. Next base: position 281,068 of record VYZX01024594.1, read on the forward strand.
GCTCTCTTGTCCAGCCGTAACTGGTGTCCAAGCTGCCTAATTGTATTTAAGTGGACTAAGCAGACCTATCTTCATAGTCTTAAATTGATGAGGAACTGCCAATGAAGTGTTTAAAGCAAATTAATACAGGTGTTGAAAGGACTTCAGGTTCCCTTCAAGTCAATGCAGCCCCATCAGTCGTGTGGATTTATAGTAGCACTTGGATGAGGACCTTTCACTCAACAGTGACATCTCTGTCATGGATCCTCCCAACTGATCAGGTTTGAAGGACCTTAGTATAACATCGGCATTAACATGCCAGTTAGATCAAATAGTAAGCTGCTCCTCTCATGTTTACCTGAGCATTTTATGTACTCAGTTTGAGGTGAGAAAAGGAATTTGGTAGATAATGGTACGTACTCTGAAAACTGAATGATGACACAAGGATCGGTGCTGACTTGGAGGCAAACTTCAGCTTTGAGGTGCTCCAGAGGAAGCATGACTAATGCCTGGAAAAAATAAGATATATTAATCTGGCTCTGAATCATTGTATATAACTGACCAGGCACCATCTAAACTAAAATGCATTTTATAAAAAAACCCCCAAAAACCCAAAACCCCAGCTCTTCCTGTTGTTAAATCTACCAGCCTAAAGTTTTTGCAGGTAACTGAGGCCAGCTGTGTTACTGCAGTCAACCATGTCACACAATCCTGCATGTAAACACTGTTTCTAGAACTGGATAGGTCATTTCCCAACCCATCCCAGTGGAAGACCAGTCCAAAACATCACAGGTCTGATAGATAAATTAAGGTTTTGCCCCCCTGAATATGTAACACCTCAGAGTCCCAGAGTTATGATAAACCTGCCAAATGTTTTATGTCATAGCTTTTATTTATCTTTTCCAAACGCCCACAAGGCACACCAAGAAGAAAGCAGCCCCACTGGTTCCTATGGCTGAACAGGCTGCAGTAATGGAGACATCAGCCTCTGCCCAACAGAGCTCCATTTTTACTTCACAAACTCCACCTGCTGAGCTCCAGAGCAGCCTCAGAACCTCCACATAGCAGAAGCTGATTGTAAAAGCGATGGCTTACATGGAATGTGGTTACACCACGGTGGGTGGTAACTTCTGCAAGGCACAACTGAGAATATCAAACTGAATACCAGCTTTCAACTGACAATCAAAAGACCAAACTAATGAGGAAGCTTTTCATGCTGTCCTAAATAAGGTAATTTATGCAATTTATAGATGAACAATTTTATTCTCATCCTATTCTTTCCAGTATTCATATTCAGGGTAGCTATTCTTTGGGACAGCTGATGTTGACAAAGTACCTGAACTAAAGGCAAAATGGTGGTTTTCCTTTTTTTGTGCCTCATGACTTGACTGTAGTTACAGAATAGTTGCTTTTTTGGCTAATTAACAACAGATTTACAAATAACAGGACAAAAGGCCTGTTAAAACATTCCTGGTATAAGAGAAACACAGAGACAAGAGAGCATCATAGAATCAAGGTTGGAAGGGACCTCAAGGATCACCTGGTCGAACCTTTCTTGGGAAAACTACTGTCTAGGTAAGATGGCCCAGCACCCAGGTCACATTCATAATTAGCAAATGTTGTTCTGTTGAAGAAACTATGAGAAAGGGTTTGCTGAGTCTCAAGCTTGTCCAAGCCTCTTGCAGTCCAAATGACCAGACCTTCCTACCACCACCAGAGCACCACCACTGCCTAGCCACTACAGTAGCCAGGCAATGGCAAAACTCTCAGAGCATGTTGATCAATAAGCTGAGACAAGACTAGGTAGTCTTGCATTTCTAGTCATGTAAAATACTACAGTAAGCATCACCATTAGTCCCAGGGTTATAATATTAAATCTGATTTTAAACCTTGACAATTTGTAGAAGTGCTGTGCAGTGATTTTCATTCAGCGTGATTTCAAGCAGCTACTCTCAGTCTGGCGTTCCAAAACAGTCGTGTAAGTTTATCAGCTGAGGTTTCCCTGTCCTCTATCTTTGTTCATCAGCATCACAAGATATCCCTGTTCATTTTCTTGTACCCAAAAATGTCCTTTCCCACAAACACTATCATCTTGTCTAAACTGTGCCTTTCCCCTCTTACTTTCTTACCTCCCTTACTGAGGAAAAAAAAGCAGCTGCAGTAGGTATGAAAAATCACCACCCCAGGATCAAAGTACAGCTGTTAGCTTCTCTGTGATTCTAAAACCCTGCTGGATAAATCCTCTGAAGCTACTAGCTGTTGGAAAAATACAGTCAGATAAATAAAATATAATACTTTTTTGACAGTTTATCTGTGCAAAGGAAAAACATGCTGGGACTAAAACCCTAAACTGAAAGTGCTGATTTGTAGCACAAAATAGGAAGTTAGCTCCTTCCTCATTACTTCAGTCTTATGTTCTTGTGTTGAAATATATAAAAAGTTTTTGTTTTAAATATAATTTTATTTATTTATTTTCAAGGAAAAAAAAATCCAAACTGTGACAAATGGAAATAAAACAGGAGGTATAGTAATCTTCTGAGATCCCTTTGATGGATTTACTGAATTTGGAAAGGCTCACTAAAAATGTATTTTCAGAAGCATGAATGGATTTCAAACACAGAAATCTTACTAATTTCTATATGACATGAGTATCTCCCCCACATATACAGATTATCTAGCCTATTTTAACATGTAATACAACTGGGTTTGCAAGCCAAAAAAGCTGATGATAGTCACACATTACTTGCCTTGCTACAGTCGTACTGAGATTCAATAAAACCCCTTTTCTTCAAATAAAGTGCTTTTCTCTTTTAAGAAACATAGATAAACCTTTAGTAAGACTTACCTTATAAAGACAGTTTTGTCAGAATTTATATATTAAGCCTCAGTGTTTCAACTCATATTCATTTAGTCCTGCTTCCATTACAAGTCTCATTTGAAAAAAAACAAGCCAACAAATCAAACGAACAGAAAAAAAAAAAGAACAAGGAAAATATTCTAAGCCAGTCTGAAGCAACCAGGCCTAACTGTTAAATCACATTTACCATGTCTGAGTTACCTGCTGGCCAAAACACAAGAGATCAGATGTAGGCACAAGGCTTGAAAATGGAAGAGGTTTGGGGGTTTTGTTTGGTTTTGTAAAGAACTGTGACCATTAGTTCATTCTGTATAGGATCTTCTTTACAGTTTGCTTTTTAGACTGAAATTTGAATGTTATTTTAAAAAGGAATTTCATTTTCATAAGAGTTTTCCAGGAAAATATTATAATTTTCTTCAATGCATAACAACAGTCACTTAACTTATCAAATAGGTAGATTATGATGAATACCTAAATAGTGAACCTAATTCAGACTAGCACCTTTAAAATAACTGTGATACTCTTTACCCCGTTACAATGTTATGAATACAGTACCGAAAAAAAAGTGTTAGAAGTATTTATAGGCTGTATTTGAAGAGCAGATGTTTTCCAAAGTCATGCTGGGCAGTTATCAGTAACTAGACATAGATGATAAAATAAATAAAAGAGAGTTAAGGATTTCACTGTCCACTTAAATCAGACATTATGAACACACCATCCTAGATTATTAAGGATTTATTAAGCTGTGCTTAATTCAAAACTTACTGAAGAGGTGAATGGATGTACAAAGGACTTCTACTTGAAAGCTGATTCCATTACTCCGCTGAATACATGAATTAGAATGTCTCAATGCTACAGACTAATTAAAATGTTACTGCCTAAATTGCTAATATCTGACCACGATGAGAGCTGCCTGCAATTATTAATACTGAAATAACAAAAGGTTTCCACTGTACAATTTTTTGTGTTTGTAGTTCAAGTTAGACTAAAACCTGGTTGTAGACCTTAAGAATTCTGATTATTCATCCAAATATTCTCTATTATTAAAATAAACAGAAGTATACCATGTTCAAAAGTGTTTTTATTTTCCTTATGAAAACCTGTGGATTTTTCCAATAACCAGGTTCACTTTTTCAGACAGATCTGCTCATGTTGTCTCCTCAAAAGGAATGCATCCAAAAAATGCAATTAAAATCTCTTCAGAAATCATAGGATTGGGGTATTTCATATGGCAGTAAAAACAGTTTCCTGCTGTAGATAGTCCCAATTAATTCTTCCCTTTTTTCCTTTTCATTGCTTTCCATTCACCTTCCTGTGTAGCAAGGCTACCAAGCAGCTCTTTCACTTTTCTTTTTCTGGCTGAATCTCTGTAAAACAAGCAAACAATATAAAAATATTTCAGAAAGATTGTATTAGTGGAAAAAGTAAGTATATTTAATCAATCATTAATTAATTAATTTAAAAACCCCAACTCTTAAATTTCACCAACACACTCTAAATAAAAACAGTCTGCATATTCTTAAGCCAGAGAAATGAAACTGCAAAGCTGAAAACACTTTAAATTATCTCTTTTGAAAATGTTTGGTTTCCTCCAAATTGTCCAATTTTATTTACATTTAGTCTGGTTGATCATTGTCAGTTTTGGCATGCAGCAAAGAAATGAACAGACAGCAGAGCAACCTCCAAACTGGTGCTGAAACAAAGGCTACATTACCTCTCCATGATTTCTGAAAGCTGTGCTCTAGCCAGAAACTGGTTATCTTTCCGAATCTCACGAATGGCTCCTTTCAGCTCACGCCTGTGCTTCCGAATCAGCTCCTTCCTTTCCTGCTCCTTCTTGTTGCCTCCTTGCATCCTTCCAAACTCTAAACTGAAATGGGAGTGCACATGTGAGCACAGAACATCTTAACAAAAACAACTTTATCATGTCTTTGAGGAGTGATTTTCTGTATGAATACTAACTCAGTATTTTAATTCCTGCAGATTAACTTGCAAAATAAGGAGCTGCCCTAATGAACACACTAGAATAACACTCATCAGACCTTCTAACTGCATGTCACCATCATGCAAATGACAAGCAGACAACATTTACACTTCAGTCCCCCCATATGTAGCCTGTTTTGAATAGACTGAAAAAAGCCAGAGTAGAAGAATGAAAGCTATCTGGAGAAAGATGGAATCGCCCAATGTATTTTAAGTTTTTGGCAGACCTTCTCTTCAGACAAAAAATGTCTAATCAGCTACTTGGGGATAAATGTGTATAGCAGAGGAAAGCTCTCCTCTTCAATTACCAGAATAAATAAGACACACAATTTATGCCCCTGCAGATAACCAACATAGCTAAATAAGTCAGCATCCAGTATAAAGCCGACTTCCTGAATCAGAATACTGTTCTATTATCTACAAAACCAAAGTAGTGTTATTAAAATTTATTTCCAAAACAGAATACAAAAATGCACATAGTCATTGCAAGCTTTGTAAAAAAAAACCCTTTTTTTTTTTTGCCATTGCTACTGTTGGAAGGTAGAAATCTGCTTGGTTGGGGGAAAGAAGGAATGGGGCAAGTAGGTACACTTAAAGGAATGCTTAACCTGACTGATTATTTGCTATGATCTGTGATGCAGGGTGCAGGAATACTGCCTTAACTTCTGCACTGGTGAAGCACCCCTCAGTACTTTCCTCATCCATGCTTACCTTCATGTATATAACTTTATATATATATACGAACTACGCCCTCTTGTTCTTCAGACTTGAGAGCTTGACAGAGCACTCAGTAAAGTACCTGGCTAGGTAGTAACAATCTCTTTTAGTCTTCAAATTTATTAATTTACAATTGATTATATGGGCAAGAGTTGATTTCCAGTGCTATTTTTTCCACAAGATAATCTTTGCTCTATTTCTTAAGAGTTCCTCCTTCCTTTTTCTTTCCCTCCCTACCACCCAAGTGGCTGATCCATTGTGATTCATGCACAAAATCTAGCAGAATCCCAGTTATCTGTTTTATGTCCTGCTTTCCAGATCTTTTTGGCTTGCTGAAAATCTTAATGTTTAAACACTTTTCCTTTGCATCAAGTGTTGCTTTACTTACACTTTCACGATTTTAGGTGTATACTGTTTCAGTGGCACTGGCTTCTTTTTCTCACATATCAGCGGGGTATAGTGTTTTACTTTGTTCTCCAGCTCTTTCAGAGCACTGTGATACCATTCCTGAAAATGCAAATCAAATTACAATTTTAAAAGCACATCAAAGAAACCAAAATTCACAAACCATTGTAAATTGAATCACCACTAATCTTCTCCCCACATGTTCTTTTTCTGGGTAAAAATCACTGCTATTCATGAGGACATTGCCAACACTGAAATGATGCCAGCCTTCCAGGCTGGATAAATTTTAAACGCTTTTGGAAGTCTATTAAGATGGTATCCTGGACAATCAGAGAAGTCTGCAGGTAGTTTCACCTAGCAGAGGAAACTAACACCAGCTTAACTCAGACTCTGCCTTTCAGGGTCATTTAAAGAACGATTGTTTATTTTGTTTATCTCAATGGCAAAAAAAAATAGGCCATTTTGCATCATTTATGTTACAAAATCTTGTTCTTCAAGGATATTTCATGATGCCTCTTTGAGGAGAGGACAATTCTTCTACATTCAGAAGAGACAGATTAAACATTTAAGCCTTAAGTAAGGCTGACCAGGCCTATTGATGTTAGTTGTACTCAGACAGTTATAAATATTACCTCATCAATTAGGTACACTTATTTGGTTGTACCAAGGTCTTACAGATTCATTACAAAAGTACAAGAGCAACAGGATGACCAGACTACTATTCTTACAAATTAAGTCACTCATGGAAAGTTACATTACAAGCTAAGTGCTGTTCTGCTCAATTAGAGGGGCAAGACAAGATACATAACGAAAAAGTATCTTTTCTAAACATTCTCTGCTCTTTCTTTTTCACAGAAACACCGTATGATCTTTGAGGAGCGTAAAAGGCAAATGCCTGACCCTTGAGAAAATGTCACTGATGCTTATACTTGTTTTCTGTTTAAGCACAGATGAACATCAAATAATTAATTAATTAAACAAACCTATTATTTCATTCTTGAGGAACACATACCTGCATTTTTTCAGGATATTCATTCACTGGCATATGTTTTGTTAGAAGAGTTCTGACAGGATGCATAATTTCATGGAACGATGGCAAAGACTCATACAGAGCAGCACATTTTTTAATAAGGTCAAAACACATGGCTAGACATGATAACCTGTTAATACACAGAAGAATTAACAACTTCACTTGCTAAAAATGTAGCGGTTTTCACAAAAAATGAATCTAATTAGTTAAATTTGGGAGTGACAGCAGCATCTATTATTAAGACTGCCTGAGAGAACCAGTTACAAGGCTGTTTCTAGTTGTTGAATTGGACTAAAAATTTCACTCTCCTATGCAAATAGCCAAGAAATTCACCAGCAACAAATCTTTATGTCAGCACACAAAGCACAAGCCAGTGCTGTGTCTTTGCCACTTATGTGGAGTGAGAAGATTTTATACTGGTTCTAAAAGTGTTCTGGTACTGCTTCTGAAGTTCTAAAACTTCACCGAAATAGAATTAGTAATTTTGGGTTTTCTTTCTTAACTTTGTAACAAAACGCTTACTCACTCCTGAAGTAAGTTATACCCTAACACATGCACAAGGTGAAAAATTAGGCCAAACATGGTTAATGAACATGTTTAATTGTAGTCTTTCCCAACTTCAGTGTTTTATTACTTCACACTTTCTAACATAGAGTTTATAAGTACATAACAGTTATTTGCTTTTGAAGTTCAAAGTACCAAGCACCTTCCTCTGTCTCTACCTCACCCTCCCCAGTTCACAGCTGTACAGAAGAGGAGTGGGAGGGCTGAGCACTCCAACAAGTGCTCTCTGGCAGATGAGCCATTTCACATGCTATGCAGTAGTACCATAAAGCAGAACAACTCCCTACTCCTATTTTTACTCCTAAAGAGCATTTTCACTGAGATTACCCAAAAGATGATGAGGTATTTCTTCTGCTTACATTTCCTACATACCTGATATGGTTCAGTTCTGTTGTGCTGGTTTCCTTTAATCTAGTCACAATACTTAATGGCAGATTCTGCTTCTGCCAACTTTCCAGATCCTTCTTATCACACACCAAAAGCAGTTCTAAGTTTTTCCCCACTGGTGTAAATGGATGCACTACAGTATAGCCTAAAACCCAAGAAGATAATCATTAAGCAAGATCAATTCTAAGCATTCTTTCTGATGGATGAAACACCAACAATTCTTTTAAAGTTTTTAATCACACCACCTTAAAAAATACTTTATCAGTGTTAGATTTTTCTAAAATAATGGGAAACACTGGAGCATGGTTAGTGCTCTAGACACACAGCCCAATTCACTGACTCCAAAGGCAGGGACTGGGAGAATGAAGTCCTGCCTGCTGTAGGAAAAGATCAGGTTTGAGACCACCTAAGGATGCCATCACATTTAGAAAGTCGTGGCAGATTGCTGAAGTTCCCCTGCAGCTAGAAAAGAAGAAAAATAACCTGTTTTTAAAAAAGTGAAAAAAGGAAGACCTGGATGACTGCAGGCCAGTCAGTCTCACCTCTGTGCCCAGCAAGATCATGGAGCAGATCCTCCTGGAAATCATGTTCAGGTATATGGAAAACAGAGGTGACTGGTTAAAACCAACATGGCTTCACTAAGGGCAAATTGTAGGTGACAAATTTGATGGCCTTCTATGACAGGGTTACAGTGTTGCTGGATAAGGAAAGAGTGACTGACATCTACCTGCTCTTGTTCAAAGCATTTGACATTGTTCTGCATGAAATCCTTGTTCTCTAAAAATGGAGAGACATGGATTTGACAGACGGACCACTTGGTGGATAAGGAATTGGCTGGATGGTCAAACTCAAAGTGTTGTGGTCAACAGCTCAATATCTGGGTGGAGACCAATGATGAGGGGGGTTCTTCAGGGGTCCATATTGGAACCAGTATTATTTAACATCTTTGTCAGGGACATGGACAATGGGATTGGGTGCACCCTCAGCAAGTTTGCCAATGACACCAAGCTGCGTGGTGTGGTTGACATGCTGGAGGGAAGGGATGCCATCCAGACCTTGACAGGCAGGCCCATGCCAACCTTGTGAAGTTCAACAAGGCTAAGTGCAAGGTCCTGTATCTGGGTCTGGACAATTCTAAACATGGATACAAGGTGGGTGATGAGTGGATTGAGAACAGCCCTGCGGAGAAGGACTTGGGGGTGTTGGTGGATGAAAAACTGATTCAGCCTGGAGAAGAGAAATCTCTGGGGAGACCTTAGAGCAGACAAGTACTACTTAAAAGAAAGATGGGGATTTCTCACTATACTCTTGATTAGGGAATGTAGTGACAGGATGAGGGGTAACAGTTTTGAACTGAAAGAGAGTAGATTTGCAATAGATACTAGCAAGAAATTCTTTACGCTGAGGGTGGTGAGACACTGGAACAGGTTGCCCAGAGAAGTTGTGGATGCTCCATCCCTGTGTTCAAGGCCAGGATGGATGGGGCTTTGAGCTACCTGGTCTAGTGGAAGGTGTCCCTGCCCATGGCAGGGGACTTGGAACTAGATGATCTTTAAGGTCTCTTCAATTCAAACTAATTTATAATTCTATGTACGGGGAGAGAGAAGACACATAGCTGTGTGCAGGGAACAGGATTCACAGTTAAACTACCAGTGAGGATGGAGTACTGGATATGCTTAAGAGGAAAGGGCAAGAATAGGACTTTTCCATGGAGTTACAAGTAGAAGACTTTGACTAGAGAGTGGTCAAGCAGTACAGTGAGCTGAAGCAGGAAGAGTCCACAGTTGTACATCACTGAGCCTCCCCTGCAACCTCTCAGCAGGGGTTCTCAGATACATGCTAGAAAAAGTCTTCTCCCACTGCAGCCAAGTAGTCTTAAAACAAGAGTAGCATGGAACACAGACCATGTACTGAGGCAGGGCAGAATCACTGGGCTTCTGATCATAAGCTGATCTGTGAAATGGTACTTATAGAGCAACATGAAAGCAGCCATGAAATTCCTCAGATGCTAAGGGAGAACATAATTTGTAGCCTCTGTACTGGACCTTTTTCTTTTGTTTTCCTTATCTCCTGCAAGCTTGCAAGCAAACTTATTTCAAAATTTTTTCAAACTAAGTTGAGATCATTTACATGCTCTGGAACCTGTACATGGCTCTTTACAGACAAGCCAGAAAACAGTATGTTTACATAAACATTCATAAGCTTTGAGACCCAAGGTTGTGAGAGATTATGACATACATAGGCATATGCAAGATCAGGAACCAAGATACGTAAGCTTTATTATCTGCTTTACTTGTGAGAGGATAGCAGATCTCATTAACAATCCCATTAGCTAAGGCTATCAACAATGACAATTCCTTCCCACTCCCTCCACCTCCAGTTTTTCTCTTTTTGAAGTAATAATCGGTTTTTTTAAGTCTAAAGCAGACCATTTCACTCTTTTATGAAGTTATGTTCCATATAATTTCTTCATTTGAGAAATTTATGGATCAAGCTCATAAAATTAGAACAATAAAGTTCTTTTGCTGATAGAAGTACTATTTGCTGATTCTACTCACTGTCAAAATTCAACTCCAAGAAATTTTTTGGTGTGACGGTGTATCAACATTCCAGAGAACTGGATGTGTGCTCATTTTAAAATATTCTGTGTTGACAGCCTAATCATCACATTAATCAGTAATACTTCCATCATGAATATTTAAAAACATGACCGGATACTCTGATAACTTCAAAACATCAATATTGAATGAAATAGTCTCAGAGAACACTGTGCCTCTAGCTTATCTTTTATTGAGCTTTTCCTCAGTGCTAAAAGAAACCAACACCATGTAAACTAACTAGTGCAAATTCATTAGCAGAAATACAAAGGAAATTAAAAAACCGCAACATTACCACTTGATCATCAATTACCACTACATACTTTAGTTTCTTATCTGATTTTGAAGAATCTTATATTTTAACCATACTAAAAACATTTGTAGATCAAACATTCCTAAAAAAGTGCACAAAGGAGAAAATACTTGAAGTGCTATGTAACCCACCCACTCTGTAACTTCTTCCCAGCTCCTTCTAAGAGTTCAGCTGCTGGCGTTCCGAATCCAGAGCTTAGCTCTGATGCAGCCCAGCTGCCTAACCTTGGCTCACACTTCAGAGGAAACTGCTAAGCTGTGAGAAGCAGCTGGGAGAATGCCTGTAGGGTGCAGCCATACAAGATGATAAAGGTGAAACTGTAGGACTAAGCTTGTTGAGAAAAGGATCATTAATAGCTCAAGAATTCAAAAGAAAAAAGAAAGTGCCAGCATGGACAGGCATAAAAATCCTGAAGAAAAAAAAAAGAAGGGAGCTGCAAGACCACCACACTCAGTACTGATGAAGAGGTACTGGAATAGTGCAACATCAGAAGCTGAACCTTCCTCACCACACTGATGACTACCTAGAGAACAGAGACTCTTCAGGTGTCTTATCAAGAGTGACAAACATATTAATACATAGCTTGTAGTTCCTTAAATCCCAGATGTCTTTTGAGTTTACCAACAAATAATTGAATTTTTCACTTGAGAATATCCCTCCTGCAGAGTCTCTTCACATGTGCTAAGTGAACGTGACACCCAGAGTGACCCAGAGAGAGACACTAACACCTCAGTTAGTTACTATGCTATGACAAAGCCAAGTGAATTCTTGTCACTGAACTTGTCAACAAAAACCCTCCAGATCTAGAATAACTTTAAAACTAGAAATGAATCCAAAAGAACAAGTCAAAGAAAGAAGACTGGCAAATAAAAATAATTTGCTAGCATATGGATCAAATTGAAAAGATCTTTATGTTCTCTCTGTTGTATGTACAAGTTGCTAAGTTTATACTTTTATATACAGCACAGACCAATCCTGCTTGTGGGCAGAGCTGCCCTCTGTTGCACTATAATAAATCCATGTCAAATGAAGGAAAAATACCAACTGTGTGATATACTCTCATTCCTCTCGGTGATAGGCTATTAGCTGAAGAGAAAGGGTATATGCATCATTAGCTGTTGCCTCACTGCAAAGATCATCAGGAACATGACTTTTGGAGCACAGCCCAATCACACTATTTAGACCAACAATATTGCAAAAATACAGCACTGTGGGCAACATGATTTCATTTCCTTCAATAACTTCAGTTCTTTCCTTCCTGCCAACAACACTAGAGGATCTAGTTTGTAACAAGATGCCCAAGAATCAAGGTTGTGTGCAGCTAACTTAGCAGATGATTTTGGTCTTTTTTTCAAAACAATAAATTCAGTGTGAAAGATTTTTCTTGAAATTTAAAAGATGAACCCTAATACTAAAATTTATTACTCAATTTACTCCGAACAAACTTACCTTGGGCTTGTTTTCTGGGTAGAGATATATGAAGTACTCCAAGAAGAAAATTGATGAGTTCTGGTACAAATCTTCTGGAGAAAGATACGTATTCCAGGAACAAACAGCATATAAACAACCCTTTAATAACATCTTGCAATGTTGTGATGCGACACTAGAGGGAAAAAAAAAGCACAAAATATTAATAATTAAAAGTCTATACATTACAAATACAGGATCTCCAAAAAGCAGAAACATTAAATAACTTGTATAGATTCAAATTCTGTAAAATTACACCTTTTGGACTTACATGAAAAGTGAGGGCTTTCCCTTACCCTCACTAAGGAGTACATGCAGAATTGAGCAAGAAGTCTGTCAGAACTGGTTTAGCCACTAGAAGGTGCTAAACAACAAACAATGAGTTTTTCAGAAAGGAACCAAGGAAATTAAAGCCTCAGAGCAACTTGGATATCTGACAGCAATAGAAAAACAAGCTCAAGACTTAGAAACATATAAACAGGCTATTTGGATAGAAGAATAAGGATGTATTTTAACTGCACTGCAATGTACTGCATTAGGTACATTTTCAGGGAAAACAAATACTGCCAATTTCTACATAAACAGGTTTCTTAAGTAGGAACAAATGCACTACATGGAAGAGAAATCACTAATGAGTGATTTCAGACTGTATTCAGTCTGTTCTATTAGGTCTATGTAATTTGCCATACTTGGGTGACAGTTGAAAAATGGTTTTGTGAGTTGTACTTTACTCTGCAATGGCTTTTTCCTCTTCACTTTTTCTTCCAATTACTATCTGTGACTACGCCAAGCACAAAGCTGCCTTTTCAGTACATTTCCAATATATACATTAATGCTAACACACATATTTGGAGTTCTAGGAAGAAACAAGGAAATGAAGTTATATATCGAGATACAACATTGTAGACATACCTTAGTAAGTAGCTGACTCATGTAGATAAAAGCAGGTGTTACAACTGGATGCCAGAAGTCAGAAGTTGGAAACAGCAGAGATGTAATTTTCAAATAAATAAGCTGATAGCACATAAAACAGAGTAAGGCAAAATATAGTTAAGATAATATTCCCAGTATCTCGACTTTATAGATACGTAACTGATCAATGAGTAACTGCCATGCAGTGGTCTAAAAATGCAATATACATTATTTTGAAAAATCTGATATGATATATGACCTGTTTATTAGACAACTGTTTAAGTTCCATGAGAAAAAGGAATACTCATTATAGGTGTAACATTGCATTAATTCGACAAGGCAGCTGAAAGAGCCACCACGAAGGAACCACACCTCCCGACCCCATTTACTCCGTAAGAAAACCTGACTCCCTTCAGCCCACCACAACCACACCCTCCCACACCACAAACAAATAAGCAAGTGGTCACCCAGGACCTGTGACACCTTTCAACAGGTCCTCAGCACAAATAGTTTAAGTGACCAGGATCCTCAGGCACTAGCACATATCAACAAACAACTCTCGCAGCCAAAAGAACTAAGCAGGGATCAGGTGCACTTTTACTGAAGGGGACTTGTTAGGGAGCTACGAGTGACCTCCTTTCTAGACAATAAGGATGGTAAATATCAGGAGTGAGGTCATTCTGAAAATTATCCAAGTGGACATTTACATAGTAAGCTAGATGCAAGTAAAGTGTTGTTGTTTCAGCTGTTTCTCTCTATGAAGTTTCTGTTGTAAACAAATATTCTCCTGAACTGTTCTGGTTACTACATACCACAACTGGTCTATGGAAGGTTCATTCAAACAAGTGCTTTGAGAATAGAAGAATGATATAACTCCACCCTAAAAGATAACGATGGCTTGAAACCTAGAATAGTCTACTGAAGGAAATGAAAGTCAGAAGTGTGATTGCTGTCATAAGGGTGACAGTGACAAAATAAAAATAGAAGTTAAAAGCTCTCTACAATACATTTCCTGCAAAATTCAAAACATCCTGAATACAGGCTCTTCAAAAGAGCTCCATATAAATATTTTCCAAGCTGTAAGAATCAAGTCTTGTAAGCAAATCCTTCAGTCTATTTTCTCTCAATAGTCTAATTATTCCATTAGGCAGCACTGCTTCATCACCCTGGGAGACAGAAAACAAGTAGCTCCCTTTGGATTACCAACTTAAAAGTTTGTCTTTGAAATTTTTTACTACTATAAACAAATACTCATTTTCCATACATCCATTCTTGAATGTCCTAGCAGCTGTTTACCTAGCCACTGAAAAAGGATTAGCATGGCTAATGTGATATTTGAAATATTATATATAAGAAGGAAAGGTAAATACTTTGAGCCATTCATTTAGCAATTATTATATATATGAAGTTCTAAGAAATGTTGTATTTTTATACCCATAATAGTATTTGATTGTTATTTTTGTTAACCTAGGAGATAGTGCACTTCTATGGAGCACTTCTTTTTTTAAACATTTGCACTCAACACAATTAAAGAAGTTGGGACATAACTGACAATATACTTTCTTCCTTGAACCACCCATTTAAATTTCATCAAGAAAACAAAGAATGTTCTGCTATGAAAACTGGAGTGGCAATTTTAAGATATTTTCCCCTTATTAATCTTACATACTCACACTTCTATTTTGAAGAACGTGTGTGTGGGGGGTGGGTTGGTTGGGGTTGGGTGGTTGTTTCTTGGGATGTTTTGTTGTGTTTTTTTTCTTACAACCTATCTGCAGAGAGGCAATTTAAAATACTGAGAAATCTAAAAAGTCATAGGTGTTAATAATTCATTACATACATTGAAATACAAAATTAAATGTGTCATCTCCCATCTNNCTGTCCTAATGGAAATCAAAGGGACCTTCCCAGCAGCATGCATTCCCTACCGTGTCTAAGCCTGGAAATGTTGCACGGCCTCTGACTTCAAGGACTTCTTCCATATCATGTGCAGCATCTCGAAGGATAAACTTAATACTCTCACTGGCTGCCTCAGGAAACATCTGGCAAAGATTGTACAATGGCCTGTTAACAAAAAATGTAAGTTATAATCAAGTTACACCATTCATGTTAATAAAACCCTGAATTTTAAAGCACCTGTAGGAAGATTTCTTGGGTTCCATCTACATTATAACAGTAACAAATTCCATGAAACAAATAATTCTTTTACAGAATTAGCCACCAGGTATATAGATTATTATTGTAACATTTCTGGTTTACAGAGACATGTATTTTTCATTGGGCCTGGTGAGATAATCTTTTGATTTTCTGATCTCTAAATCTTAAATAAATAAACTTTAACAT
>VYZX01024594.1:312314-330660 GCA_013401335.1 Brachypteracias leptosomus
GCCATGATCGGGGCGGGCGGTCGATGCCTGTGCCTTGCCTCCGCCCTCGGGGAGGGGGAGGCCGGTGCCGGGGCGAGCAGCGGGTGATGGGGAAGAGGCGAGCGCGGCGCTGAGGTCCTGCGGGGCCGGATGAGCGGAGGCTTCGCGTCGCGGCGGTGGCGGAGCTGGAGGAGGGGGCGAAGGAGGCAGTAGGGGCGGCCTCCGCGCCGGCTGCCCTGAGGGGAAGGAGCCCCCGACCATGGAAATCGAGAACATCGTGGCCAACACGGTGCTGCTGAAAGCCCGGGAGGGTGAGAGTCGCGGGGCGAGGCGGCGGAGGCGGCGAGGGGGGAGGAGAAGCGGGAGGGCGAGGCGGGGCGGGCCGAGGACGTTCCGAGGGGCAGGAAAAGGGGCTGAGGTGAGGGGGAAAGGGGCCAGCGAGGAGGGGGGAGAGGAAGTGATGGAGGAGGATAGGGTTGGGAGGGAGGAGAGGCTGCCGGGCAGGGGGGTCCGGGCGGGGCGCAGACCCCCTCGGGGTGGAAGCCGGAGCCCTTTCCGCGGCATCGGGGCGGGCGGCGTGTCCCGGGCCCTGCCCCGAGGCACCTGCCCCGCTCCTCCCGCGGGATGGATTTGGAGTTCCTGGCTTGTGGTTTGCTTCTGGAAAGAAAACCCTTTCCTCCTTCCCCCTCCGGGCTCTTGATTCAAGTGCTGTTTTTACCGGATGTTTTAAGAAGGTCGTTAATCTGTAGTTCTCAGTTTATTTTTAAATACATATGCATATGGATATAAAGGACGAAGTGACATAAATCTTGTCTGGAAGAAGCTTGCATTTTATCTTACTGAAATTCCTGCCTGTGAAAAACATAGCTGGTGAATGCTACCTATATTTTGCAGCCGAATGTTTGTATTAACCTAATATTAAAGTGTGCTATTTTCTATTAAATTAATGGTTAGCAGTGATTCCTCAGAATATCTTGACTTAAGGATTCCTCCCCCAACTAACAAAAATTCTGGAGAGATAATGAAATTTATTCTGGCACATGGTTGTTGTTTAAAAAAAAAAGTCCTGAAATAAGATTGTCCTGCTGCTTTTTCATGTATCTAACTGTCCATTAAATGGCCACTTGAAAGTCTCCCTGGATTACCACTGTATTCAGTGCAGAGTATGTTTTCCAACTATAAAACGTGCATATTCTTTTTGGCTTGGATCCTACTTTTCTTAATTGTGTTGAGAAGTCCCATTAGTTTAGCTGGAGCTGTTTAAAGTGAGTAAGAACAACAGAATCTGCCCTTGTATGTTTTGCAAGTTCCTCCAACTCTAAATGGGTTTGGCACTTACGCCATATGTGTATCCAGTTAAATTTGCCTTAAGCAGCAAGAGAGGAAAATCAGCTTTTTGACTTTGAAGTGGGGTTTTAAAACCAGAAGAGTAATCACAGTTTTGGGCCATTTCCCAACCTTAGCTGAAAAGACCACCTCAAACTAGAGGACATGTTTTGGCTGGTTTCACTGACGGTAACATGTCTGTGGTGGTGCTGCCTGAATTTGGAGTTTGGATTTAAGTGATCTGAGAAACACAGGGAAAGTGGAATCTGGCTCAAAACTTTACTGTGCCCAAACCCTCACCACAAAGAGTGGAGTGGTAATCTAGAAACGCTTTTAAGTGGCTGCTTAATGTCAGGTTGCCTCTTTAGTTAAGGTTTCACTATGTTTAAAATAAATTATAGTGGTAGAACTGACCAAACAAGATATTTTAATGAACTAAATGAAAATCTGACAGCAGCTGATGTGAAGAAGATCAGTTCTACAGGATGTGAAACTTATAAAAGTGATGGTAACAAGCTGTTACTCTTTTGTACCTTCAAATTGGCCTGTGCTCTTTTGTGTGAACATGCATAAAAATGTGATTTCTAGCTTTGAAACTCTAAAACTGCATTGATCCATTGGTAGGTCTTCTACCTCTTCAGGTATGAGTTCCTGTGCTTGGGGTACTTTTTACATCACATTTTTCAAAATGCTTCCTGAAATGAAATATTTTTAGTCTGTTGCATGCTCTGGCTGGTCTGGGAATGTCTGGTTTACTCCATCTGTTAGGACCATTTCATAAAGTCTCTGTCCCAGCTCTATTCTTATGTGCCTGGTAAGCTCCAAGGGAATGAAATAAGGAAAGTTAGTATGAGAGGTAGATATTTTCCTGAAATAAATTCTTTGCTAAAAGGGTCTCATGAATGGGACAGAAGAGCAGACTTTGAATTGACCTTTCCTTTCCACATTCTAGTTATCTCACTGTTGAGTGTGTATGGAGAGGTGGGATAGTGTGAATTACTGTTTCTCATGGAAGAAGGCAAAATCCTAGGCTAATATAAAATAGCAGCTTCACTTATTGTCAGGTATAGTAATCCGTCCAATCACATCAGTAATCACATCAGTAATCCTTCCAATTCCTCAGTGTGTTAAAGATCGGATAAGAGAAGGTGTTGACCTGGATAAATATTTCAGTTGTAAAAACAAAAGAAATAAGATGTTAACTACTGCATTCTTACAGTTTTCAGTGGCATGTTGAAATAAATCAATGTAGGCTTAATTATGACTTACATGGATCAGTCTCAGTCTAACTTGAGATTCCTTCGTGATGAAGAAGAGGGTAGAAAAAGATTGTGACCTTGAAAGCATCTTACAAAGTCTTGTAACCCTAGAGATAGGTTAACTTCATTTTGAAAATATAGAAACTTCAAAAATGTTGTGTATTTGTCCTCATGTGGTGAAAGGACATGGCAGAGGCTTAGTGAGAATTCAGAAATACCTGCTAAATAGCACCAAGTCTAAACAAATCATACCTGAGCACATAAACCAGGCCTAATAGTCAAAATTATGACCCCAGTTTTGCACTGATCACTTTCCTGTCATTTCAGGTACTCCAATAGCTGTGGATGTATTGTTAGTATGTGAACATCATTTGGGTTTTACATTTGTAAGTGTGCAGAGTTAGCACATGTTGAACAGCTAAGTTCATATCTGTTTAAATTTTATTTGATAGGTAGGAAGTAAATATCTATGTAATTAGCCAGAAACTAACAAGTGTGCTTAGACAAAATGCATCTTTTACTGCTACCTTCTTCTACAGAATAAAACCAAAGTGGTGTTACTGCCTGTTTCTAAACTACCTACCTTCTACCTTCTCATTAATAGTTTTACTTTGAGTTTATTTCATTAGAGGCATGAATCTTCTAATTCAGTTTGCATGAGGATAACATCTGTTAGACACATCATATGTGTTTACTAGTCCCATTTTTCAGGCCAGATCAAACCCTGGCTTCCCCCCAGCCTCAAAACTTCGTTTTATCTTAACGATGCTACTCTCTAAGAGGGTTTTTCAAACCTTTTCATAAAGCAGATTCTTTTGTAGAAGCCTGTCTCTTTCCAATAAAAACTTGTAGTATCTCTGTAGCAACTACAACACTTTTCTATGTGAAGAAGAAAAGCTATGAGGATTCCTTATCTTTTAATGTGACTTCATAAATAGTCAAATGCCAATTCTTCACATATGTGGGTATTAGTGATGGCTCATGACTCTTGCATGTACCTACTAGAAAATATTGTGACGACACAAAGTACCCTGTGGCACTTCATGGATGAAGGAGTCAGGAGCTATATTGAGAGTTTTTTCTTTCCTCGTCCACTTTTCCAGTTGACCTGCTCATGCTGAGAGCTAACCTGTCCATGGAGGGATTTGCCTCTGGGTGAAAAATATAGTGCAGAGTGTTCTGGGATTCCCCGTCCCAGTTTTCTGGGATAAGTGGCCCTCTGTGCCAATCCAGCTCTTTCCTCTTGTGCATACATTAGTTTTTGTGGGAAATCTGTATGTGAGAAAGAAAAACAGAAAACTTCCTCTTAAGGTGAACCCAATGGTGGAACAGGCACAAGTGACTCAGTAGAAAAACAAGAGATTATAAAGTGAAGTTGATCTTAGGAGCACTGAAGTGCAGCAACTGAGATAGAAAGACAGGATAAGAGTTAAATGATAGGGATATGAGACGGTGTGAAGGCTTGAAGCTTCGTCATCTTCTTACTCAGATTTTCACACACAGGGATTTTTATGTGTAAAAGAATAATGTGCAGCAGTATGACTTTTAGTTTTGTATAAAAGCACAGGAATTAACTCATTCATTTTTTCCTAGCAGAAATATCTTTGTCATTAGTATCTCTTGAAGGACATTGAAGAATTAATGCTGTAAATGGGGACAAATAATAAACTAGGTTGTTCCCAAAAAACCCTGAAAGTTCACAAAAATGTATTTTTATGTTATATTCACTTTTCTCTGTTTACAAAAACTAGAAGATACAAATATAATTACTTTAATCGCACTCAATAAACCCTTTGAGTATATATAAGCCCTAAATTCACTTAAGCATCCAACACATAATCTGTGAAGTTTTGAAGGAAAGAAATTAATCATTGTATGTTTTCAACTGCTTAGGAGCTTTCTTTTTTCATTGCCTAAAGTAATAGTCTCAAAAAGTATGTCCAAAGGGTAGATCCTTTGAAGTCAGTAGCAGTTTACTCCAGTTGAGGATCCATGCCAAGAGTATGTTTTAAACATACCTGGTACATTTGCATCCACTTAAACATTCATTTGTACTGGTCCGGCAGGAACAGTTTGTGAATGAGAATTTGGTCTGCTGTTAGGCATATAATATAATAACCTCTATGTCATGATTGATTTCAGCTAAATTAAAATCATGCCTCAAGCATATTTCCCCCAGGCTCTTGGTTGTTATTTGTTCGAGCCTGTGGTTGCAGAATGGGTAAGATAGTTTCCAGTTGGACCCATGAACTAATCTAGGGTGTGTGAGTTGTCATGGTGGGTTTTCTTCTATGTTGTTGGGTGGTTTGGGGTTGAGGTTTTCTTCCCAAAGTTAGTTTTCAGATGGACCAGCAAGCTCCAGCAGATTTGATAATTGTTAGGGGCAGCCCAAGATAGAGTTAGTGGGAACCTTTCAGTAACATAATGTGATCACACTTTGGCTAAAGCAAATCCTGAAAGATCCTTGTTTCATAATGGAAACTGTGTTAGCGTAGCACTCTTCATAAAAAATGAGCAGTCCACTCAAATTGTGTGTTTTATCTGTCTGGGTTTAAAACCAACTGGAATAATTCTGCAAGCGAAATATATCCTAGTTTTGCATGTAGCATAAGGTAGCAATTCAGTATGGTATTGGTGATGATACACAGGCAGATATCCTATAATGTGTGTATTTGTAGCTAGGAAGAAAATTCTGAGGAGATTGCTCAGATCACTGCAGTTTGCCTATTGAACGGGACTAAAATCTTTAATTATTTAAGAAGTATGGACAAGAGGGAAACCAAGGCACTCGTACCTAGAAAGTCCATTCACCAGCAGCAAATACAGATTAAAGTGAGAGTGCCATGAGTTTTTGCAGTTGCTGTTATTTTTGTATGTTCTTCCCTTATTTGCCTCCTATGTTCTATTGCACTCCCTTATTGCATTGTGCTTTAGGTTGCTGTAAACTCATTGTGGCAGGAAACATGTCTTCCTGTGTTTGTACAGAATTATGCACAATGTCTGCCTTTTTGTCCTTTATTTAATGAACTGTAAGAAGAATGCATGTGGGCATGTTGGAATCTAAATAATTACATTTACTAAATAAACACAACATGAGAGGTCTAGTTATTGATACACTCTGCTTGGTTATTTCAAACATGGCAATTATGACTAGAGGTTTTACAATCTACTTAAAGGAATTTTACTTCTTTTCTATCTGTTGTAGTGTTAATTTACCATCGTGATAAAAAAAAATTGTTTATCAAGTAGTTGTCTGGAAAATAAGAGTTTTCTTACTGTTGTGTTTTTTTCTTTAGTAAACCCTATTCATGAAGTTGTTATGGACATCAAAATGAAATGTATACACAGATGTTACATTGTTTGACTGCAAGATTAGATTAATAAATTCTGGTTCAGATTAGTTCCGTTTACTTGAGTTAATACAAGGCTTTCAGAGCTAATTTCTGAAGGAGTACAGAAGCCGTTTGGCGTGTGTGCACCAGCATTCTTAATGTGTGCATGATTACTGGGCTTGTGTATGGAGCTGATGTGAAGAACCAGTTGTTCAACTAGTTGTAGCTGTGGGAACAACAAATGATTGTACATATAAACAAGCTGCACAAATGTTCACACAGATACCTGGGGTTTGAACTGCTTACAGTTCTGACAGGTGAGCAAGAGGACTTGAGCATTACCTTTCCAGAGTCCAACTCTAGGCACTTGGATCCAGGAGTGTGAGGAATATTATCTTAAAAATGCCATAACAATCTGTAATCTATAGGTGTCTTTGATGTGTCTGTTTGAACTGCTTGGAGTTTTGCTATTTCTGTTTGTATTCAGCAGTGCCTTGGTCTTCATAGCTCTGAAGAGTTAGGTGCCTGCCTTGAGCTGAAACCTATCAGATGATTCTGGTAAACATGCTGAGAGCCAGCCAGATTCTGTGTATCATACTTCTGGAAGAAAGTCTTTCTCCATATAAAACACTCTGTGTTAAGCTGCGACCAGGCTTGTTTTTCAAGGAACTGAGATGTCAGAAAATATATCTGACCTGCACAATGGAGAAAGTTGCAGAGTCCCTGCAAAGCAGTACTGTGTGAGTTGTCTCTAGAACTGGAAACATGGCAGCCTTCCTCAAGCGATGGTGTGTGTGACCTTGTCTTCTAGCCTGAAGTTGATGACAACCAACTTCAGTATTACCACTCTGGTCTAAGAACCTGAGGTACTAATTCTGCAGTCTTTTGTGTCTTGAAGGTGACTCTTGCACAGTAAGGGCACACCATCAAAATTTGTTACTTAATGGGCTGCATTTACAAATGTCTTTGTAGCGTAAGGCCACAGTTAAAAAGCAATGTTTTGATTTTTCAGTGAAAGGTTTTAATCCTTATCATGAATGGTTTGATGGAAAATTTGTCTCTAAGTAGGAGAAGATTTTTGTTCATGTGAGTTTAAAATCTGTTAGGAAACTTGTGTGCTGTAGGAAAGATGTATTGTAAGACACTGTATGTGCTCAGATTATTCTCACGTGTCTCAGTGTAGGTGATGCAGAACTTCTGCATCAATTCTTTTGCACTTTCCATTGAACCAGTTGATTGATTTTTACAGTTAAAGGCATGCTGTAGGTTGTCTTGTTGCAGTTTCATGCTCTCAGAGCTTATCTGGGTGTGGTCTAGTATGACTTTCTCAGCTGGTATCTGACAATCTGGTTTGTGGAATCAGTTTTGCAAGAATGATGTTGTAGCAATCACGCATCCCTAGTGCTACATAGCTGTGTGCTTCTCAATCACTGAGATATATTGCTTGTCTTTTACAGGCAGGAAGGCTGAAGCACTGAGGCTCCTTAACAGCTTCATGGGAGAATCTCAGTGTCAGTGTAGTAGCCACCGAATCTTAACTACATACAGTCTGTGTATATTTTTAGCCAAATATTAGCCACTAGTTTCATTCCATAGGACAGAATCCAAGTTTTCTGTCTCAAGCGTGACTGACTAATAATGTTCAGTGAAATGAGACTCATGCTACAAATCCTGTCTGTAAGGAAGATCACTGTGGCTGTAGGAAGTCCATCTGATGACTTAAAAAATATTCTTAGTTGTCTAAATCTGTTTCTGCACCAGATTGCTTTGTTTTGCCACAGCAGTTTCCATTTTTGCAACTAGTTGTGTTTTTACTGGCGAATAAGCCAACCACCTTGCCTTCCATAAGCTTTTCAGATGTTTCTCTGAAGTTTAAAAAAAAATAGAAGTTGGAGAATGGAAACATCTGAACATCTTTCCCATACCGTATTCTAATAATGACCTAACTGAATTTAGTACATATCTTTTTAAGCAGTGAAAACATGTGAAGAGGTAAATGGTGAAATTCTAACTCTTAAGAAGTCATTTGGGGAGGAGAAGGTAAGGTTCTCATGTACCTGAAGATGTAATTGCAGTATTTCCTCACTGTAATGATGTCTTGTTGCATCCACCCTTCTCTTTGTAGAAGATGAGTCGCTTCAAGTTGGACATTGTTCTAGGCAGCAATTACATCTGAAAGAGGCAAAAGTGGTAATTCATCTGAACCACATAGGTCAACCATAAAGCAGATTAACCTAATGGCTTTGCTGCTGCTGTGTTGGAAAGTAAGCTGTTGGTCTTTCTGGGAGAATTTTATCTGAAGTATTTTAGAATAAGATCCAGAATAGGAGCTCTGAAATCAATATTAAGACACTTAGAAACCACAACTATTATAATTTGATTTGATACTTCTTTTAAACTGCCTCAGAAATGGAAAAGGATTTTGCAATTAGGGAATAATATGACAAACAACTTGGCCTGCTCCCATAACTTTTACCAGAAATGGCTAATTTATCTGTAAATGATGTAGGTCATGCATTCTCTTTACATTATTGGGAGATACAGAGTTTTCTTGTGCATTTGCTGTTAACATAAGAACAGTCAGTTCAGAGAAAAGAGAGAATGTTGATTTAGCTGATACTCCTAAGCACCTGATTCTTGAGTGTCATTAATAAATTATATGTAGTCTTTACTGGCTTCTATAGGGTGGTGAATTCAATTGCATTCTATCGTATGGTCTCTTATTGTAAAATG
Organism: Brachypteracias leptosomus; assembly: GCA_013401335.1. Lineage (NCBI taxonomy): Eukaryota > Metazoa > Chordata > Aves > Coraciiformes > Brachypteraciidae > Brachypteracias > Brachypteracias leptosomus. The sequence continues at coordinate 320,944 of VYZX01024594.1, forward strand.
AAGTTCATGATGGTCACATCATAAGTAATTGGCCAGATATTTGGGGCAAAATACAGCAGAATTCAGTGTGTTGGACTTCAAGTGTAATGCACCAGTGGTCCTCTTTTTTTTGTTTGTTTGTTTTTCTTTGTTAGTGCTTCAGAAGATGATACACTTGATGTACATCACAGTTCAGTTTTACTTTTTTGAAACAGTGTTCTGGTAGGAATTTGGGTCAGTTTATCGTTCTTGGTCAATACTGATCGTACTGTTTCATGCACAAATGGGTCTTCCTGAGAAGTTTCTAACGGAAGAAATTTAATTTCTGTGGACCTTGCAGTTTAGTGTATTTTTCAGTTGCAGGTTTAAAAATTGATGCTCCTGTCCATTGTTTTTCATGATCATATAATAATCTATGCTCAGTCTTTTTCAGTGTATGTGTACAGGTTGTCTATGTTAGTATTCCTTGATATTTTTCGGTGTTCATTTCTGTTAGAAATGCTCTTTGCTCTGCCTGGTTTTATTTTCTTCAAGCATCTATCCAACTTTTTTTTAACACCAAAAATATTTTGTTAAAATAGTTGGAAATTGTTTTAATAATGCTGGTAATTACAGCTTCATGTTTAATTCTGGTACTGCATAAAGTATGTTGGGGGAAGTAGATTCAATATAGTTGTATTTGAGTACATGTTGGACTAGGTACTAGTTCAAAGAATCTCTGCAAGCCAATTTTTCAAGGTTTAGTATTCCTTATTTGTTTGCTTTTCCAGTGATACTCGAGTTGAGAATGTTTTGTTGCAGCAGCACAGTGAGACATCAATGTTTCTGTTATGAAAGATCATGTAAATTTGATGTGAGATGAGGTACACTAAGCTGGAATTGCTCTTACTGCAATGTTGGAACTGTTCAAGAAGCTGTATGTTGGCCTGAAGAGGAGGTTTTTTAATACCTATTTTATTATTCTGAACATGTTAGTTCCTTTCTCCCTAACGATTTAACTCTGAAAGGGTTGAGTACTGTTTGCTGCGTGGTTTCTATTTGGGTTACATGGGGTAACTCCCTTCCTTTCTCCCCCATTGTGGTTAGCAGTAGGTACTGCTTTGGTGCACTTAGAAGGTTTCTGTGCAGTTTTGCTACTGTTCTGTCAAGTGGAAATGCATCTGGCCATATCATGTCCTAAAATCTTATTTTAAAATATTTAGCAGCACAAAAATTACTCTTCCACTGAACTGTTTTGCAACTAGGTATAGGTAGGATATATATGTTGCTGTATCTAGCACTGCTTTTTTGCTGAATGTGCATATCTTCTGTAAATGGAACTGGCTTCTTCAGCTCAAAGTAATGTGCTAAAATTCTAAAAAAATACAGGAGAATGAAGGACAGATAGATATTTTTGAGAAACAATGGGAAAAATGCTGTAGTAGTTTTTAAAAATCAGTTTAATTCTAGTGTTGTGAAATTTGAAGCATTGAAAATACCTGAATTCTACAACAGTTAAGTTCTTCCTGACATCCTGTGCCCTCCTATAGTCTAGAATAAATGGTATTTGAGTAATGCCCACTCGTTTATTAGTGGAGTCTACTCTTACTACTATTACTGCCCTTAAAAGAAAGAAGATAATATTTATGTACAACCTGATTACCCAAAAATGTGTTTGAAACCTTAGTTCTGTGTGTTTTTACTCAACTTTAACATCTTACATTCTTCACCACGATTGAGCGATAATTCTCAAATTTTTTTGGTTACTGTTTTTGATGTTTCAGTTTTGTTTGTAATTTCCAGAACACCTTGATCTTTGCCTTGTCTCTGCAGAGATACTCTGTATGCACAGGGAAAACGTGAAAAATTTGTCTTGCAAAAGACTTTCTGCATTTTTTAGTGTTTTACATAAAAGTTCCTCTATATCAAGTTTGTTATTGGTTTGGATATCTTGGTACATGGATTTCTTTCTCAGCATGAAAAGCGATCTGTCAAATCTGTGCAGAAGTGACCTAATTTTATGTTGTTAATGTTATGTTTAATTTGATTCTGACATTGTATCGTGTCTTACATTACTCGTATTTTTCTTTTAGGCAAACGGAGTGGGCGTAGTAAAAAATGGAAAGAGATGCTGAAGTTGCCACCTGTTAGTCATTGTGAAGGTATTAGGTGCTCAATCGGTAGGTGTCCTGTAGAATGGTCTGCCTGTTTTTTTTGAGAAGGAATGGTATGAGTTTGGTGAACTGAAAAGATTCTGTCTTGCTTCTGAATGCTAATTAGCAAAAAAAGCTATTAAACTTTTAATGAGATGGAGAATTTATGAGAAGATAAATTTGTGAGAAGATAAAAGCTGTATCAGAGCTCCTTGTTTGTTAAAGGAAACTGCTCCTAAAGGATAAATTTACAAAGCCATGAATTAGAAAAAGGAATCATGTTGTTATTTGAATGATGTGGTAATTCGCTTTTTTTCTTAATATCTTATAATATTATTTTAACCTTTTCTGTTATTATCTTGTATTCCTTCTTTCCAAACAATCTTGTTTGCTTTGGGATTGCTATTTCACAGTATTGTTCCTTTCCACCCCCCAGCCTCAATGAAACTTAACCATGTAATTCAATGTGTTTTTAAGAAATGTGATAGTCCATAGGAGAAAAATGTGGCTGGGAGTGAGTGTTTCAGTATTCTTTGGGATCATTGCATGGTTTTGATGTCTTTGCTAAATATATTAATGTAAAACCTTCACGTTCATGTTTTAGTGATGTTTTTCTGACCCGTTCTCAAATGGGTGTTTATTACCATGCTATGACAAAAATAAATAAAGATGTTTACTTATTATTTCTTTCTCAGAAAGAGACTATAACCAGCTTTGTGACAAACAGCCAATAGGAAGACTTCTCTTCAGACAGTTCTGTGATTCCAGACCAGATTTGAAAAGATGCATTGAATTTCTGGATGCAGTGGTAAGCAGTGAGAAACTGGAGATGGATGTCAGTAGACAATAGCTTACACATTTTTGCTTGTAAAAAGTTTGGGGTTTGTGCTGGTTTTGGCTGGGATAGAGTTAATTTCCTTCATTGTAATTCATGCTGTGCTATGTTTTGAATTTTTGACCAAAGCAGTGTTGATAGCAAGGATGTTTTAGTTATTGCTGAGCAGTGATTACACAGCATCAAGGCCTTCTATGTTTCTCCTGGTGCCCCGCCATGGAGTAGGCTGGGGGTGCACAGAAATGGGGAGGGGACCCAGCCGGGACACTTGATCCCGACTGACCAAAGGGATATTCTACACCATATGACACTGTGCTCAGCAATAAAAGCTGGAGGAAAGGAGGAGGAAAGTGGGAAGTTAGTTACCATGTTTATCTTACCAAGTAGTCATTTTGCATGATGACGGAGACCTACTTTCCTGGAAATGGTTAAACATCTGCCTGCTGATAGGAAGAAACAAATTAATTTCTTATTTCACTTTACTTGTGCACGCAGCTTTGCTTTATCTATTAAACTGTCCTTATCTTGACCCACAAGTTTTCTCAATTTTCCCGATTATTGTTGGGGGGGAGTGAGCGAGTGGCTGTGTGGGGCTTGACTGCCTGCCACGGTTAATGCACAACAATCTGATAAAATGCTAATTTTCTCTAAACGTTTCTGTTCACTGATACACTATATTTTCATGTATGTAGCGATTTACTCTTTGCTAACTTCTAAAGCTGTAGCTTTTGATGAAAGTAAAAAGGCTCTGGCTCTGTTACTTAAAGGAAGATGTTTAATATTTACTATAAAAAATCTCTGCCATCTTGGTATGGTCAGAGCTACAAAAAAGGGCATGATGGGAATAAGAGAAATAATTTTAGAAAGACATACTGCTTAATTTCTTGAGCCTAAAAGGATATGTGTACAGTGAATACTACTTATGATATTCAGACTTGAAAATGTTGTAAACATAGACTTGAAAATGTTGTAACTTGCATAGAAGCCCTAGGCTAGGTGAAATGTTCTAATTAAAAAAAAAAATACAATGGAGATGGAAATTTAGGGCACCATCTATGGAAGGAGAGAAACCAGATTTTAGAGACCAGGGGAAAAGGAAGCTGTTTTGTCTTGATACATCTGCATCTTGGTATCTGTCACTAAAGAATGAGGGGAGGAAGGAAGTATGCCCACAGCCAAAATCAGACAAAACTCTCATGGGGAGGGGGAAAGTAATAAGAAGAATAGGCAGGCACACGACAGCCCTTAAGAGGAGAGAATAATAGTTAAGAGCTTTTTATTTTTTGAGCCTTATAGTTAATCCAAGCACAGTAAGATAAAGTCCTAAACTGAGAGTGCTGCCAAAAGAACAGTTTTCCTCATCCCACCCATTTTTATTCTTACATTCAGGGAATAAATAACCAAGGAAGGTAGAAGTAGGGTAGCACTGCTGCTTCCATGCATCCCAAAACACAGTATCAGAATGCAAGAAGGCTCTGAAAGGGGCAGGGTGTAAGGAAGTACGTGGGATTATTGCTGTGCCTCTCATTTCACCATATCTTCCTTCCCCCTGTTGGAGGATAAACTGAGTGCTTGATAGCCAAAAAGAAACTTCCATGTCACCTAAGTAGAATTGTCTTGTATTTGTCAATGAATCTTTGTGCAATTAAGCTTACTCCCCAGGTGCTTTTCACCATAGTTTTGCTACTCTTAAGAGCTGTTCTAGCACCAAATTGTGGAGACCAATTTGACAGTTGAAGAGATAGAATGGATTGAATGGAAATCCAGAACAATGGAGCTAAAGATCCCAAAGTAAATGTAAACAAGAGCCTTTAATGAGCATGGAACAATAGGGAGACCACTGACAGCTGTGGATGTACCCTTAATGGCTACAAGTTCTGTACACATTTTTCATCCTTAAAAGCTTACAGAAGGAGTAGCAGAATCTTTAGCAGCACAAAGGAGAAAAATAAAAATCTTAGGCTGTGAGGCAGGCATGTGTTTATAGATTTCATTTTTCAGGTGAAATTTGTCTCTAAGAAGTAACTGTGTTTTACACTAGTGGAAAATTTTGATTTGTTTTGAAACACAGCCTATAATGTTACGTGGATTGCAACCCTTCTGTGAATTATCAAAGACTGTCATAGTTGAGATAATCTCATATAAAGGATGACTTCGCAATTTACTTTTTCAAAATTTAAAAAATATTTTTAACTTGCATTTGAAAAATGGTGAAGAAGGATGCTTGGCAATCACTGACACAGAAGTCTCTTAAGAGCTAAGGTAATCTCTAATCTGTGACTCTTATGATCAGGAAGCTAGCATGCTGTCTTGATCAAGGAAGTGAAGTAGAATCCTCTCTCTTACAGATGGTTCCTGAGTTAGCCTGATTCCCTTTTCTGGACTGGATCTCAACAAGCTTGTTCAAGTTTTTTTGCAGGGGGCACTTGGGGGAGTGGTTGGGTTGAAGGATTTTTTTGTTGGTTTTGTTCGTAAGACAGTACTGTGAAGGGAAAGGCTGAGGTTTCACTTGGGTTTTGCCTCTTTTTTGTTTTCAATACATTTTAGACTTAATCTTTCTGAAAATGAACCTGCTGGGATAAATAATCTTAAGAGCCTTGCATCTTAATTAAAAGAGTTTTCTGAGTCTTGTATGTGGAGAAATGTGATTTTAGCAACATGACTATTACATGAGGCCAAAATGGCAAAACCAAGGTAGTACAACACTATGTCATCTACCTGTATGGAATACTAAGACTCATAAGCTTGAGCTCTTGAGAAAGTGTGACCTTAAAGTCTGGAGTCAGCTTGGCTTTACAGAAAGAAGAGTTGTGAAATAATTGAATAAAAGTGACAGAAATTAAAGTGAGGAATTACATTTATCCAGTCATCTAGTGACTCATTTCACTAGCTGTGGACAAGGTTACTCAAGTATGAAAAAGAATGGGTGAAAGCTCAAACTTCCCTCTTAAGCTTCATGAGTAACAGAAATCAGTTGACAAGGCTGTCTCTTAAACTTCCTTTTAAACTACAATATCTGCTTAAAACAGTATGTGTACCTAACTTTGTATTAAATTAGTGATGACTTGGGCCTACTTGAAAATGTTAAAGGTGGTAAGTGGTTGATTAACTTTTCTGGCCTGCTCAGAGTGTGTGGTAGTTGCAGAAGAATTCCTTACCATCAGCTTGATGTAAAAAATAAGTAGCAAAAAAAAAAAAAGGCTTGCAACTGTTTGTGGATTTGAGTGCTGGGCTGAAATGGTTGATACCGTAATGGCTTAGCAGAAAAAGATGTTGATGACTTAGTAGTGAGTCAGTGTGGGTTAGTTGCAATTGGTTGCAGAACTGGAGTTCAGGGAATCTGTTATTACAAGTATTATGTATGTGGCTGGTTCTTGGACTTTGATTTTGCAGTGTTCCAGTTTTCTGTATAAAGGTACATAACTTCTCTTCTGATTAGATCACTTCAAACTTCCTATGAGGTTCTTGTGACTGTTGTCCCAATATGCCCAATGGTTGTTTTGTATGATGCAGTTCTCTGTTCTGGAGGTCTGCCATATATTCTTCATTCCTAGGTGCATGCATTTACATTCTGAGATGGGAAATAATCGTTGATTGAGTTGGCCCAGCTTACGAAGCTAAGACAGGACATTGTTTGAGATTGCTCTTTTCTAATTAATCTTTCCTCAGACTCTGTTTTCTTTAAATGTTGTAACTTCTGATGTCTGCTTCTAGATGAGTCCTCTAAAATTATTAATAGCAATTAGGGTTTATCAATACCAGTTTCTGTCTGATGGTTTGGGTTTTCCTTTTTCCCCATAAGTAGCTACCTCTGGAGCTCTATTAAACTGCCAGTTATTTATCCACAAAATGCACTCTATTGTACAATGGCCTTTTTCACATCACAGTACTACATATTGCTAAGTCAGGAATTTCACAAAATGTTTCAGTTTTATTTTCTCAAAGAGTAAAGTGGAGTTTTAGTCAGTTCTCGCTTATTTGAGGTTAACATGACCTAGTAGAAAGCAGTAGTTTTATCCTGGTTTCACCCAAGACAGCAGTAAAGAAAAATACATGAAGGAAAAAGAACAGCAAAGAAAAGCTGATTTTTTTACTCTGTTATTTCCCATCTGGATCATTCTGTCCTATGGTACTACAAAAATACTATTTCATTGTAATTGATCTAATTTAACCTCTAGGATGCTGTTTCTGTAATTGCATTTAGAGTAATTGTTAGTTTTAGTATGTTTTCCAAAAATTAAATTCCATGTGCTTTTTTTCCTTAAGACTGTTCTTCATACATTTCACTATGTAGCCTAAAAATCCCTAAGTAGATTTTAAACAGTGAGAGCCTTCAGTCCCTTTTGTATTAGGAGCATTGTGTTATTCATGATAAAATATACGTAGCCTCATGTAAAAAGACTGTAGTGCTAAAAAGCTCTGAGCATAATTTAATTTTCAATTCCATTCCCTAGGCAGAATATGAGGTATCGTCAGATGAAAAGCGTATAGACTGTGGCCTGAAAGTTTTAGAGACATACTTCACTAATGGGGTAAATATATTATCTTTCAAAATATTGTCTCAAGTGTTTTGTAAATACCAGATAAGTAGAGAACTACATGGTTGCATTGTTTTTAGTAAATGGACTTTCAATCTTCTTTAGTCCCATTTTTGTCTTTCTGAAAGGTATACTGCCTTCTAAAATTTTTGACATTCTTACCATCTTGAGCAGAAACCTTGACTGATCTCTGATTTTAAGACTACTACCATTACGATTTATTCTCTTTATTTTCTAATTAAGATACTGGTCTCAAGTAAAGATAGGTTTTTAAACAAACTCATTTAGCATCTAAAGAAAACATTATTAACAAATTTAAAAAGTTTTGCAGTCTGGAGACATGAGAATGAGGAATTCTTGAAATTCTTAGGCTTCTTTCAGACTCTTGTGTGACCTTGGTTGGTTTGCCGTAAATTTACAGAATTGCTGAAGATTTTCACAAAGTGAAATGCTGTGCTATTTGTTTGTTCTAGAGCATCCTGTTTCTCAGTATTTTGTGTGGAGATCATTAATAGCTGATCTTTTGCATATATTAGATATCACTGAATGATTTTTTGTTTGTTTTTTGAAAATCCATTTTTTGGTATCATGTAGAAGCTTCTTTGTGAATATATAATTAGATGTTTGCTTTCTATGAATTAGATGCTCCTTCTGCTTCTCTTACTTTGGTCAGCTTGAGAAGACTTTACTTCAAATGAGGGTCTTGCAAGTGCCTTATAAAGCAGATAAACTTCTGATAATTTCTTTGGTTCTACCATAAAGACTTGGTAGAGTAGGGTTATGATTGGACTGGATGATCTTAAAGGTCTTTTCCAACCTTAAATGATTCTATGATAAGTCACATGCAGAATTTGCAAAAAGCAGATTTCTTTGGGCTGGTTTGAAATAGTTTCCCAACNGTTTCTCAACGTGTGTGTGCATTTCTTTTCCCCTTCCTTCCATGCTGCCCAACCAAATAGTTAACTTGCTTTTGTTGTGGTGAACTTACGGAAAGGAGAAAAAATTTGACTTACTGCCAGGTTTGTTTCCTGGGATACTGAAATAGTAAATAACTTGTAGTAGCTTTCAATGCATTTTTCTGTAATAGGGAACAAATGAAAAATGGGCCTGATTATGACTTTCTTGGTTTTCTCTTTAGTCAAACCATTCCTTTGCTTTTCCTGTATTGGAAGATTTCATTTCACTTTGAATACAAAACTTTTCCACATTCTATTGATTTACAAAATTGCTTTCATTGTTACCTGTTTGTTTGGGGTTTTTTTAATTATGTAAAGTCTGCAGCACACTTGCCAGAAATACCTCAGGAAACAGTAAATGAATGTAAAGCAAGACTGGAGAAGAACCCTTCTAAGGATCTTTTTATGGACTGTACTAGGTAAGCTAAAAATCCATACTGCCATGTTTGAGTATCACAAGAGAAATGTGTGAGTTTCTGAGAGAAATGAAAGGTGAAGTTATTACACCCAGGAGTATTTAGTCTGAAATGAGTGTAGGTAAGAACTCTGGAAGAGATTTATTAAAGGACTAGGTTTCCTTCAGATGTGATTTAAATGTTTGATTTTGCAGAGCTTTTCCTTTAATGCTGTTTTGCATAAAATCACACTATTATCTGCTGTCAAGTATTCTCTAAGTTACAATCGTATCTCTCTTTATTTTATTCATACCTTTTGAGTGACTTCTCTTCCGTGATTGAAGGTACTAGAAAAATATGCAGTTATAAACTGGAGCTTGAAAGGTGTCTGAACAATATTACACTATTTATGATTCTTGAAAATGCGCTGAACTGAGGCCACCAGTTATATTCCATTAAGATAGCTGATTAGAGGGTGGATTGTGATAGTTAAACACATACAACCTGGTTTTGTTCTGAAGTCATGAAGTGATATTTCACACAGCTGCAGTAGAGAAGGCTTTTCTTGGAGCAATGGTACATGTTTACCAGTGTTTCATGTCTTTGTAAAGCCTTTGTTTCTAATATTACTGGTTCTTCAAGACGTGCTTGATCATGTCTGAAGGATTACAACACATTTTGTCACTGCTTGGGTCATCTCCCTGGCAACAAAAATAAGCATACTTTATAATAACCTGAGATTATAAAATTGAAAGGGATGTGTGAGAACACCTAGTAAAACATGTCTCAAATGGAGCATCTGTCATGTAGGTCATCCCCTTTCCTCTATCCAATAAATATCTGAATATAGTTCAAATGACTTGTTTTCCTGCACACACACAA
>VYZX01024595.1:0-12300 GCA_013401335.1 Brachypteracias leptosomus
ATTTCAAGAGAGACAAGGAACTATCAACAGAGGGCTAAAAAGATGGTTAGGAGACTGGAACATATCTTACAAAGAAGACTGAGAAGGGATCTTATCAATGCTTATAAACATGTAAAGGATGGGTGTCAAGAGAAGGGGTGCAGTCTTTTCAGTGGTGCCTAGTGATATGACAGGGGGCAACGAGCACAAACTGGAACACAGGGAGTTCCACGTAAACACAATGAGAAACTTCTTCACTGTGAGGATGATGGAGCACTGGAACAGGCTGCCCAGAGAGGCTGTGGAATCTCCTTCTTTGAAGACTTTGAAGACTTCCTGGACATGTTCCAGTGTAACCTGCTCTAGTTGAATCTGCTTTAGCAGAGAGATTGGACTAGATGATCCCCAGAGGTTCCTTCCAACCTCTACCATTCTGTGATTCTGTGAAGCTGCTTTTTCAAGAGGGTAGGATACTTGCTTGTGAAGATAGATCCAGCAACAGTGCTTTGGCCACTCATACTTTCCACCTGTGATTCTACTGTCAATAAAGGTTTAGAAATAACAAGACAGTCCTCTGCATTTACAATAGACATTAGTGCAAAAGGGTTTACAGGACCCCACCTAGTTTTAATTTTGAACTTAAGCAAGTGAGCACTTGTTCTGAATTTTAGTGTGGAAGTTTAGAATAAAATAATTTTATAAAAAATAATACTGATAGACATGATATCTGATTTTGATCATTGTAATGGGGTATAAATATACCACTTTAAATATTTCTTATGTGTTGTGCAGTTTCTTAAAGAGGCACTTAAGAGCAGGAACATTTGAGCTATGCCAAGTCAGTCAGCAGTCAGATCTGCTGCAGAGAAAAAGGTACTTCTTGAAAGAGTGTAAGCATGAGAAGTATGAGACCTTGTCTTTTATGTTTGTACCTAAGCATATCCCAAGGTAGTGGAGGAGAAAACCAGAAAGGAAGAAAATGATAGTTTTGTTCTGTACGAGACACCTGTGCTTAGAACAGGCTCCATCAGCTCAGTTTATCTGTTTATTTCTTGAGGGGGTTAGCTTTCCAAATGCAAGTGTGGTGGTTTAAACCCTGCCGGGACCGGGCACCACGTGGCCGCTGCCCCCCCACCCCCCGGACGGGAACGGGAGAGGTAGCAAAATACAAACCCTGCGGGTTGAGATAAGGAGAATTTAATACAGCGATGCAAAAGTAACGATCCCAACAACAGTAACCGCAACAGGGATAACAATGTACAAAACAAGAGGTATAAAGGTACAGACCGCCTGGATACAGCTACAGACACAGAGCGAGGAAGCCCAGGTGAGACAAAGCCGGGACTGCTCTGCCCGCGCCTTGAGTACCGGACATGATGTCAGCATGGTATCGAATAGCAACTCCTGGTGAAAATTAACCCTATCCTGGCTGAACCAAGTCAGCAAGGATCTTGCAAAAGGGACAAATAACAATACTTGTTTCCTAGTCTCTACAAGTGATTCAGACTCTCCTGAGTTGTATCTAAAGGACTGTGGATTATTCTGGAGCAGCTGGCCTTCACATCAAGTGGTCCAGCCCCTGTGCAGAAAAGAAACTAGGTGCCAGCCTCACGTGAGGCAGGAGTAATGTCCTGTTGTATAAATCCAGGCTCCAAGATAATCTTGTGTTTAAATGCATTGCTGTGAAGCCTGCTGAAGTTGGTAATGCCTGGATAAGACCAACAAAGAATTGTCAGTACAGAAGAAAAATGGAATGATGATTCTTGTCATAGTGTTAGTAGCACTGTAATTGTTCTAGTGATAATTGTGAAAAATCAATGTGTTCTATAATGGGCTATATTAAAATAAAAAACAAACCCAAACAAAGCATAAACAAACCTATGTCAGAGTTCATAGGTACTTATTTTCCAGAAGGACTAATTGAAGCACAGGAAAATTAAGCAATCTACCGTAGCCTTGTGAATCAGAACAACCTGACGTGCAATCCAGAAGAAGCCTTCCTTTTAGGCTCTCTTACTCAAGGAGTAAAACAGCTTGCTCTGAAGGAAGGTGTCTGGCTTCCTACTTGGAACAAAATTAAATTAGCATGGCAGTATGTGCTTTGTACATCTGCTGTGTAATATGCTTTGCAAAATGCAGACATCCAGAGCAAGGATGCAGATGCTCTACTACTTGCAGAAGTTAATGACAATTATCCCAGTCTTTGATGGCAAACAAAGTCGTGAGGCTCTCATTTCCACAATCCATCATGCCACCAAAGGCTTGCTGAGTGATACTTCAGGATGGGCTGGTAAGAAAAATATACAAACTCATATGCCAGTGTTGCAAATCAATTCTGCAGCAAAGTGGAAATAAGTCTTGTACCAATAAGCAGCGAGGCTTATGAAAAAATACCCGTTTTCTGAATTTTCAACTTGCAGATAGCAGGAGAAGCTATCAATCTTGTTAGAGAGCTTCCATTCCAGCGATGTTGTTCTTAAAGACACACCAGATGAAATCGGACAAGACCAGAATATGCAAAGCTCCCCCACTCCTTTTTTTTTTTTCTTCGCTCCTTTCTAGAGGGTTGGATATGAGAAGCAACCTTTTTTTTTTTCTACTTTTTTAAAGCAAACCTGTAGCCTGGCAAAAGCATGTATGTTGGTTAAGTTTACTGTCAAAATGACTAATTAATTGCTTCACAAATGGCTATTAATCATACATTAATGAGATAGTCTCTTTGCTCTGGTGAATAGAGATTCTGTGGCAATTCTCTCTCCTTGGTGCCCCAAGCAGGCAAAAAGCATGCACTACTCTATTAATCTTACTGCACCATGGGCTGTTCGAAACTGCTCACCAGCTGAAGAGAAGCAAATAGCTGGGACGTTTTAACTGTCCATATTTCACTGTGTAAATTCAGAAGTACTTAATCATTCCTTCAAGCATTCTTTTGTTCCTTTTCTTTCTGCCTTGTTATGTGTGCTTGAAGTGTATCCATCAGGTAAACATGTTCTGCCTGTTGTCTTGCAAAAATGATGATCATCTTGTGTGTAGCATATAAAAATTGAAACCTCCTAATCATGCTATCAGCATCCCTTGAAATCCACCTATATTGTCAATGTATGCAGTGAGCAAAAGGTAAAGGACATCATGCATTGGCATACTGTTTCATTTTCTCATTGACAGAGGTGTAAAATATGAGGAGATATAGAGCCTGTCGGCCAGATTGACATCTCAGACAAATTTACATTTTCCTCTTTAATATTAATTAAGACAATTTATACCACTAAAAGCCTAATGCATTTTGCAGCAATTAATTTGTTATTTCTGAAAAAATCCGAGCAGTACTGTCTTGATTGAGATAACATGAGACACAAGCTCAGAGTGATTCCCAACTAGGCAGTGGAGAACCTGGCCTGTTGCTATCTATATACAAAGATACTTCAAAAAGTTACAGTAGGTACAGTATTAGCTCAATCTGTAATAACAGTATGTAGGCTGAGGGGAGTCCTGGTTGTGAGCTGTGCCATCAGGAACTACTTGAGAAATAGAGTCTCTGTATTCAGAGGTGTTACTGGGACTTATTAAAAGCTGTTGACCAACTCTGTTGATAATTAGAAAATAAATTAAATTAGATTTTTGGAAATGTGTCAAAATCTGCATATTGAGAGGCATAAGTCAATCTGTTAGCATTGGAACTGTAGTAGGAAGTTCTCCAAGGTTTAAAACTCCTTGGTTGGTTGATGTGAGATGGCTAAAACAGGCTGCTGGCACAAGGTGCCAAAGCATGTGCGGTTTTGATCTCATTCAATATAGCAGTTTGTATGTTGCCATGTATGTTGTTTCTTCACTAATTCAAACGTCAAGATAGTGGTGAGAAAGCACTGTTTCCATCTCAGTGTTCACTAATCCACATGAAATAATTTTGTGGGCTTGGTGCCTCACTCTGAAAGCCACCACTGTCATGGTTAATGGAGTCCTTGTTGGACACCTCTTCAGAGAGCCCAGTTGAAACTGTGGGAGAAGAGAGCTGTGGAAGCAGTCAGACCTGAGCTGGTCTAGAGGAACATCACACAGTAAGTAGGCAAAGAAAAGACAGATTGCTGGACTGTTATTGTCCTTTACAGGATGCCGTGAACTTCAATGCAGTGGTATTATATTAAGAGTGCTATGAGTAAGAAGCAGGATAGTAAGGCACGTGAGGACATTATCTTGATGACTTCACTGCTTTCCTATCTCCCTGTCTGGTCTGTCACTGCCAGTGGTCTTTTCTGTCTCCAGTGGCTGTCATTAATTTAGCAATAGTGTTAGCAGGATAGGAAGGAATCAACTCCTTCACATGCCTTGATATGTGGCACCATTAAAGAAAATGTCCGCTAGTTACTCAGGTTTAGGTAGAGTAGAAACTGATGGATAGCTTCTTAAATTGCTCCTACTTAGCAACAGAAAGGTTTGGCCAGATGAAAACACATACTCTCATGTGCTTACACTTCTAGGCTTCTGACATGTTTCAAAACTGACTGCAAACTGACCAAATTATGAAACTAATACTTATAGAATTTATTAGAAGCCACTGTCAAGTTGATGAACAATGCAAAAGCCAAAGAAGAGCTCTGTATTTCCAGTGGTTTCTACTAGGGCACTTCATGTGACCTTCTCTGGTTAGTTCAAGAGGTAAGTTCAAATACTTCAGGAAATGGACTAATATCAGATACAGCTGTCAGATGAAACTCACTGTCCAATTGATGAAATTTTAATTTACTTTCTACTTGTCCTTTCCAAATGGCTACCTTTCAGTTTTCCCCACACTGGGATTCTGTAGATGTTAATTTTCTGAGAAAAATGTATTTGTTCTCTAAAGCGTACCACAGTGTGTTTTCTTTTGGCAACAGGCTGATGAAAACAGTAAATTATTCAACCCAAGAATATCTAAAATGCTGACTCACTGTTGGTTCCTATTTTTTAGGCCTTGTTTTCATTAACTTCTACACTAATAGTCCGAATGTGCAGCTGGATTGAAATGTCCTGTGAAATTGCCCTGCTCTCCTCAAATTGGGAAGCCCTCAGCCTCTAGTAACTGTTGTGAGGTGGTGTTTCTCATTCTGTGAAATAAAATAAGGTTTATATTTGACAAGAAAAGACTCATTTGTAACCACTGGTTGCCATTCCTTCCTCCAAAACAAAAGTGCTGCTGTTACAGCCACAGCAAGGGTAGGAGTTGTTATTAAAGAAAGCATCAAAATGACCTAAGATGCCAACTGTTGAGCTTCACCTCTTTCATAATGAAAGCCAAGAAATAAATTCAGAGGACACATGCACCAAATACACACTTGTGTAATTTTAGCTTTGTCATTCATAAGGAAAAGGTAACATTGCAGGTTATCACCATCAAAATAAATTTGTTTTCACCTTGCATAAGCTAGACAGTGTAAAATATTGCTTCTTTGTGTGTTGAAATCAAATACTGTGGTAGATAAAAATAGATATTCGTTGTGCTGATGAGAGTCTTCTGAGCTGCGCAGGTGAGTCGAAGCCTCTGAGCACTGTTCACAGGAGAAATCTTCACTCCTTTGAGCAAACCCATTTATTTCAAAATGATTTTTTGAGAAAAGATGGTAAATGCCCATTCAATATGCAAATTCTAGGTTTGCAAATATATGGTATGTGGCCAGTGAGTAAAGTAATAGTTTGTGACCAGCATATTTAAAATACTCTGGCTGCACAAGCTTGAAGCCATCTTGGTGTGTCTAACATAGAGCAGCTCCTGAGCCCAGGAAGCTGCATGGTTGATTGGGGGACTTTTGCCAGGGCCAGTGGAGTCCTGGTGGCAGAGAGCTCCCATCTGCTCTTATGAATTTGTGTATATTTTAACTTGTGGATAGTAAAACTCAGTATAAAGTACAACTCAACTGGCAGCAGTCATGGCTACTACAAAGGGTTGTTATTTCAAACCTAGCTTCTCAAAGTGACCTGTAAGAATCTTAATCTACACCTTTGTGCTTTTGTTTTTCACAGTTACAGGAGAGTTGAAAGGACTTTGAGGAGCTATGTGTGGCTTTGGTTTGCTTAAAAAGCTTTCTAATAATGAGTTTTTCATTGAGATGAAGGAGCAGACCTATGGGGACACTGTAGCAGGAGGCACAGCCATAGGGGACCAGTACCACACCAGGGAAGAAAAGTAAACAAGGCTCCTGGGAAGGGTTCCTCCTGCCCATGGGCCAGCTCTGCTTTCCCCCATCCCCAGGGGCTAGGGTTTCTGCTATCCCACAGCACCCTTATTGCCTTGCACATTAAACTCGTGCGCTTGTATTCTTAGCATCTGTAATAGTTTGAATTTTGTGTCTTTTAAGACACAGATAAAGATTGCGTTTGGTGGGACAGCTGCCATCATAAATAACTGATGTTTTCAAGTATTCATTAGATGCTGTCTTGATTTCTTCTACTGTTTTTTGGTTTTGGTGTTTTGATTGTGTTTTAGTTGGTTGATTTTGGTTTTGTTTTGGTTTCAGTTTGGCAAAAAATAATTTTAAAGAATATAGCTGCAAGGGACCCATGGAGATGAGGTATCCAGATTGCCAGCCCCAAGGCAGATCCTCCTGCCTAACCTGTTGTACATGACTGCCAGCAGTGACAGCCTGCTCTTGTTTCCTGTTGGAAACTTTTTGCTCCTATCTGATGTGAGTCTTCCTCGCTGCAGTCAAATCCTCTTGGGTTTGATCACATTAGCTACTACTTGTCATTGTTACAATGGAATCAGATGATTCCTTTCACCTTTGCAAAAGCGTTTTCCTGTCATTAGACTTTTCTCTTTCCCTCAGTACCTTTAGGTTTAAACACCCAATGACTTCTTTCTTAATAGGTGGATTTCCTAGATTTGCTGCATCCTCATTGTTTTTGGAGTACTTTCCAGTTATTTCACATCCATCTTTTGATATGCTTGAAAGGAGTCAATGTATTTTAAAGGTGGCACTACCAGAGTGATGTAGACTTTAAAGAACATTCTCATGGGGTCATCTAATCTAAATTAATACATCCCTGCATGGCAGTTTACTATTTTGCAGCAGCATGAGCTTGATATTAGTAATCCTTATCTTAGGTCCTTTCTTGAAGACCCAATGCCTAACCATCCCTTCTCCAGTAAATATTTGTGCATCTTGCCTTACTTGTTTTGAATGTCAGCCTTCTTTTCCAGACCCTTTATCCAATAAACCTGGATTATTTTGAAATCCTATGTGCCCTTGAATATATAGTCCTTTTCTCTACTATAGAATCTGCAAATTTAATTGCAAGTAGAAGTTGAGTGTTTGAAGTGCTGAGGCCTGGGTTGTGGGCCCCAAGTGGGAGTTGGCCTATGTATGAGTCACACACCAGCAACATGTTTTGCTCCCCAAGTGGTTTCAGGCCCCAGCTGAGACAGAACCTGGCCCACCTGTGTGAGGCCCTGCCTTCACCCAGGTGATCATGGTTGGGGTGATGAGTGAAGCCAGAACTATATCAACCAGGTGCTGTTTTGTTGGGGGGAGTTCTTGTTGAAGAGAATTCCTGTTGGGGCTGGTTGGAGGAGCTTCCTGTTGAAGGCAGCTTGCTGAGCTCTCTCTTGGTAATGTGTTCCCCCTTGGCTGATTTGAGACATTCTTTGAGCAAAAAGATGAAGAAAAGATGTGAAGATGAAGGTAGACTGAAGGGATGTTGCTGAGTTTGGCATTGGCCTGTGGGGAGAGAGAGCTAGCAAAACAAATGTCCAAGTTGTTGAATGACTAGAAAGCAGGCACCAATACCAGGCACTTGTAAAGCCACACAAAATAGGTGCTTATTGTTACACCATGGCTATAGCTAACCAACTAGTTTTATTCCTACTTTATGGCAGTTTCAAGACCCTATTTTTTTGGTGATATGGTTGCCAAATGAAAGAAATATGTCAAAAGTCTTACTAAAGTCATTATTGATTGCATGATGTTGCTTTCCTTACCTTCCAAGCCTGTTGCCCATCAGTGATAGGCATCAAATATTTTTGGTGTAGAGCTTTGTTCCTGACAAATCAAGACTTACTGTGGAGTGGGACCTGGGCTCTGTTTTCAAATCTGCTTAATAGTGCTACAATGGCAATTTGACAGTGAAGCCCAGTGTGCTATGCATGGTATGAAAAAGGGTGAAGGTGGGTCCTGTCTGAAAGAACCTCAGAATCTTTATGTAAGATATGATGAGGTGGAAAACACAATTGTCTTGAAATTAGGGCAAAGAGTAGACAGAATGCTTGCTTTTAAAAAGGCTCCAGACTGATACTCGCTTATATAGCTAAATTTTGTCGGTTAAAAAAACCTTTGAAACTGTTAAGGAGTGTTTATTTTATAACAAGCTTTTTAAAAAAGATGTACCTTATCATTCACTGAAGAAATTTTCTAAAAGATCATTTAAATACATTACCAAGTTTTTCTAGGATTTGGACAGAATAAAGGTTGTTTGTAGTTTGCTCAGTTTCCAGTAATTTTTCTGTGATTTTCAGTCCTTGCCCTGACCCTGTTTCTCTGTCATAGAGTATTTCAGCAGCAGACTAGATGGTCTCCCAATGTTTCGCATTCGTCAAAATATTTATAAAATGTCTTTCTTGTTCAACTCAGTCTAATTGACCATTTTCAAAATGTGTTTCATGCAGCTCCTATACTGTAGCAGATAAGTAATAAACTTCACTTTTCTCCGAGCAGTGCTTTAAGCACTTTTTTTTTTTTAACCTACCTGTCAATATTTTAAACTAATGCTTTAAAAGCTAGCAAATTTTTATATTTTATCTTAATAACTATCTTATCTCAGATTGTGCTAAATATATTTTGGCTTTATCTCTTTTTCCTGTAAGAGGTTTGGGCTATTCTGTGCTAACGCCCCCTGAAGATCTGTACTGGCTAAAGGCACACTGCAGGCTCATGCAGTCATCCATTTCATGTCATGGCCAAGGGGATACTTAGAATGGTTAGACACTTCATGGAAGGGAGCAAAGAGGGCAAAGCATCCAGGAGCTTTCAGGTTTGGGGCTTTTTTTCCATGTTTGTTAACGGAAAATATGTACACAACCCAAGAGATCTGTTCATACTTTCAACCCTGGGTGGTGTTCCCCAAATTAATACTTAGCATCTCCTTTAGTTGTGGAGCTTACACAAAGATGACAGATCCTCCCCATGTTTAACCTTGTTTGTGCTGCAGATGCTTCCTAGAGACTTGTTATACACTCTTTATCTGGGCTGTGTGTTTCTTATTTCTCCTGAGCAACAATTGTGTTCTTTTCTAACACAGCTAAACATGGAAATGTTTCCATATATTTAGTGGGTCTTGGGAATTTTCCTTTCAGATTTGAGAAAACAACAAGCTGACAAGCTTCTTCTTGGCATGACACAGCATGTGTTAATCTATGTTATTTCCAGGCTGCTTTGTTCATAGTTAATTTGTTAAATTCTTTGTGAGAACAGACATGTTCCCCACTGAGCCATCGTCACAGCTGCAAAGAGAGCCGGTGGCCAAACAGAGCCCACTGTGCGCTGCGTATTCAGAGCTGAGATCTGAAGTCAGACACAGGGCAGTGTCCTCAGAAGAAGACACAACTGCTCCAGGGTCACTTTTGTACCCAGGACTGATGGTTAACGCCAGCCATTGCACCCAGAGTTGTGTGCCACCTCAACAGCCACCCTGTAAAACAGAGAAAAGGATGGTGCTTTCAGTCACCTCTTTTCTTCCCAAGATCTGTGATATTAATTTCATGCTTTTTAATACTGTTTGGACTCATGCTGCATATGGCACTGTACAGTTACTCTGATGTACTAAATTTCCCCAAAAGAATAAGTAAAATACTGGTGGTGAGGAGAGATCAAATAGTGTTACTTAACCAAAAAAAAAAAAGTAGAGAAATTGAGTCATAGCTCTAACTTAACCTTGGTGTTCACAACAGCATGTTCCTAGAGTATCCCTAAAGTGATAGTATCATAGGATCTCTCAAAATATTATGGAAAAGCCCCTGTGGATCCTAGCCGTTAATCCTAGAAGCCTCAGTTGATCTTTTGCAATTTTGCAAGGATCTGGATTTTAACTCTTCTGTCACTGGAAATCAGGCCTCCTCAAAATACCTCAGGCTTCCTATGGACCATTTGTGTAAATGCTGGGGGAAACAAGAGATGTTAAGCCCTTTGTGGTTTTCCCTGTTTTTATGGAAGGCCTTTCAAAGGCCATTGATGTGAAAATGCCATTTGACAAAGAGTCTGTGGACAATTTACACATCCCCACACATTTCTGTGAAATATTAGGAGGAACACAACACTATAAATTCCTTTATAAGCAGGATATGTTGTCCAACTTCTGTGAATCTCATTAATTTAGTGTTGTACTCGGATGCCTTTTTATGTGTAAGAAATTACACATAAATTATTTCTTTGTTTTCTGTTTCAGAAGCCTCGTCCTGTTGCAGGCATCTGAAAAGGTATTTTTTAGTCCAGCTGTTGAAGCTCTGACTGAGTCTGCAAGGTAAGGAGCTCCCTTTTTACTTAAGTGCTACATGGTGACTATCCAATGCAGTGCTGAAGCCTGGGGAAGCTCCTTTCCCTATATTCCTGTTGGGTGCATTAGGGACAGTCTCTGTGATTTGGAGCAGTGCTGTTTCAGTGTCACTATCAGTAAGATTCCTGGAGAAACAGGCTGTCTGGACAGATATTAGCATTTAAAGGGATATTTAGACATCTCACACCAGAGGATTTAATTTCAGCTTGTTGTCTGTTTTTCTACACCTTTGTTACATTCAGGAAGACTGGTTGACTATGAGGTGACCTGCAGGACACTTTTTTTCTTTAAACTTTATTACACAGCTGCATAAGCATATTGTCTGCAAGTTTATGAAGCTGGTTCTGCTAACAGGAAAAGATTAAGACAAGGTCTAAAGTGTGTGGAGCTGTCTGTGCCTTATAGAAGTAAATAAATGGTTGAACAAATAAGGAAGGAGGACCAGATTGAGTTTTCTGGAGGGTTCCTACTTCCTCCCATCGTGAGCTCCTTACAGTTCACATGGAGAATAAGGAAAGCTCTTGGGAGTCAAGCTTTATTAAAAAGCTGTCCTCTTAAGTTAGACACGGGAAAAACTTTTGATATTAGTACTATCTTGTGTTGCTTGGGGAAGACAGAGGAAAGAAGAATGACTGCGTCAGATATATGTGGTCCTCTTTCTACCCTTTTGTGATTTGCTTGAGTGCTCTATAAGCAGCTGGATTTTTATTACATGGCAGCAAGTGATTGACCACTGCCCTTCCTGAAGTTATTGTACACAGGTGGTCCTTGTTAACCAAGAATCATCTCAGGACCCAGGGCTGGGGGTGTGGACAGATCTCATGGGTTGCCCACTCCTTGCTTGGTTCATGCAAACTCATGAAGGTAGCCCTTCACAGTTGGACATCTGTCAGTGATGGGGTCTCATTGCTACTTTGCAGGCTGTGAGATGTTTTTTGAAATGCAAGTGATGTACTGGGCTAAAACACCACTGTTAGGGTTTGGTTTTTTTTAGTTTATCATGTGAGGCATTGCCTTCTCTGTAAGTAGAAATGGGATTGTCAGCTACATGCTAAACGCTGATCTGAACCACATCTTGATTCCTCAGAAACCAGACTACAATGATTTCTTTGGGTTATTAGCGCTAGAACTGTAGCTCAGAACATTCTTACTAATTTCAACAGCAACCATTTTAAGCTACTCTACCTCTGGCCAGGCCCTCCATCTGGAGAAAAGCAGCCATGTTATGTCCCATTTGGCCTTGATGGGCCTTCAAGTCTTCCTTTTGAGTGGGACTGGCTCTCTGGAAGGTGGCATTCAAAGATCAGAATAACAAAGCTCATTTGTCATTTATTTCCCAGTGTGGCCACAGGGATCTTGATAAAGGAGTAGCAGCCTTTTACCTTTCTCTAGGGTAGTGTCGTCTCCTTCACAGTCTGTGTCCTTTGAGAACCCACCATATTTGTACGGATAAATTGGTGTGTGTTAGAGTAGCTACTGACTCAGAAAGAAAGGGATACAGCTCACTTGATGTACAGGTCCTTCAGCATGAAATCATTGCACAATTTTGATGTCTAAAGTCCTTCCAGTGATGTTAGTAACTTAGAGGCATGTGTTGTTAGGCTCAAGCATTTCTGGCAAGTTATCTGCATCTTCTGTGAGCTAAAAATTAAAAGCTGGTCTCCCTTAGTGGAAACAGCATCGAGTAAACAGCTGTCAGCCACATCTGCATTCCTGAGAAAGCCAGAGAGAGAAATAAGTGTATACTCATTTGATAATAACCACAATAATGCACTGAGATTTCCTGGTCTTTCCTTTCTCTTTCTT
>VYZX01024595.1:15418-29945 GCA_013401335.1 Brachypteracias leptosomus
CCCAACCTCCCCCCACTAGTAACCTTCTATTCAATTTTCATTGTCAGGTTTATGTGTGCACAAAAAGTCAGCCCAGACATTTAAAGTGCATTAAATGGAGTCATTTTAACTGAATGAACATTTCAAAACTTCATTCCATCTCTTGTCATTCAAGGTAGCTAAATTTAAGAACTAAGGTTGACTTAATGTTTCATTTAACAAAACTTACATAACTTGACTTTTCTTTGTTTAGAATGGAGACTTTAATCTGAGGACTTGTTTAATACAGTCTTAACTGTTGGTTTTTAATTGTAAAAACACAGCTTTATTTATTGTGCAAGGACTACTGCAAACCATCTGCTTTGGAGAGGCCAACTTCTAGGCCACAGATTGTATTTTAAATGGTTTCAGAGTTTCCAAATCTTGCTGTGTCACCTTTCAGAAATACATGTGTAATTTCTGCCAAGGCTTGGAGATTCATTTCTCTTTTTTCTCCCTGAGAGAGGGTCACTTTTTCTTGGAATAGATCCCATCTCCCAGACATGTATTGAAGGCTTATTTAAACATTTAGCTTTGAGCTGTGCATCAGCCTTTTGTAGTTCCCTGTTGTGCTAGGATAATGGTCCATGTAGCTAGAATTATGGAAATTCTACATGTGGATTTTACCCTTGGGATTATAGATCAGATTATCAAATTCCAAAGGATTAAAGTTATTTTCTTTGGCATTTTGCCAGGTAAATTAATTAGCTGATTTTCTTGAGATCATGACCTGTCGCAGAACTACGCTGCCCAGTTGTTAAATTTCCAGTCTGGTAAATGAATTCCTCCATTTTAATTTCCCACTACATTTTCATGAATAATATGATATGTGAACCTTTTCTCCTTTTTTTTTTTTTTTCCCCATCATAGAGGGGGGAAAAAAAAAAAGAAAAAAAACTAGTAGTTTTACATTTCCCAGTCACTGGGATCTATATAGCTGTAAAATTTGAAATCAATTTAGTGTAAGCAGGACATGTACTTTGGCAGGTTAGGCCTTCTGACAAAAAAACACATTGTGACTTTCTGCAAAATTTGCCTATACACCATGCATTACTATTTAACAGGTACAGAGCTTTAAACCTTGCCTTGAACTCAAGTTTAATGTCTCTTACTCCCTAAAGAGGTTTATTCTAGTATCGTGATGATTCATTGAAAGATGGGTGGAAGTTGCATTTGTCATATATGAGAAGTTTAAAACTGTATTGTTTAATGTTGGAACCTTGAGCCTGGCTCTAGTCATTGCAGGTAACACTTAAAAAATGTACTGACCAGTATTCACTAAAATTAGTGTCATGTTTTCTATAATGGATCCTGCAACATTTGCAGGTATGGTTTGTGATGTTTTGGGGTTTGTTTTTAAAAGGTGTGAAAGTAGTTCAGCTGTGTTTTGAAGACACTTTCGTCCTTTGAGAACTATGTGATAAACAATATTATGTAGATGGCAAGTGTCTCTTCTTTGTGTTCAGTCACACAGTATAACTCCTATGTATTATTTTGAAGCATAGTAGAAACTACGATTAATCAACTGCTAGCCTAGCTATGAATATCACTCATTAAAAGAAGGCATGTTTCTTCAGTTACTGGTCTTTGATTTATTTTCATTGACACAGAAGACTGAAACAGTATCATGTTATACTTCCAAGCATATACTCTTAACTCCTGCTCTGAGTGTGTTGCTTCTTAAATTAAGTATAATATGGCTGATAAGAGGGCTCTCTATTGTACCTCCTTCAACTGATCTTAATAGTAGTTACACCAAATGCCTTGTAAAAAGCAATTTGTAGTGCTTTCGACTGGGTGGCAAATAACCAGGCTAAGAAAAGGCACTTTTTTTCACAGTCCAGGTTGCAGGAAATGTCTCCACTGATTTTTCCTTTGAAGATTATGGATACTTTAAACAATGTGTGAAATACTTAGGCTACTGAAGTGAAAAACTTTACTAATTGTGGGACTAAAATACTCTCTGGCTTTAGCAGAGATGTAGTGCAACATGCTATCTCATACTAAAAACTAAATGCAATCTGACCTTCCTTTTATTGGTTACGTAAGCCATGTGATACTCGTCTTTTGTACATGGAGAAGCTTTAAACCCTAAAATTCAGTTTCTCACTCAAATTTTCAGTGAAAATAAATTTTAAGTTGACATTTCATTTATGAGAGAAGGTGTAAACCCTGACTTGTTTTTACTGAAACAAACCAAAAAGAAAGTAAGTATGGCTGCAATAGTGTTTTTTAAATTAAGCTAATGTCAATAATTGTGGGAGGCACTTTGAATTATTTACCTGAAAAGTTCAGAGATGTCTTTCTGGAATTTTTACCTTTATGCATACAAAATAAGAGAAGAATAACACTCTTTCCAACCAAGTAACTCTCGTTGCAGCGGATAGTATTGTGTGACTGAAAACCTATATTGCCCTAGGGTTGAATTACTCTGTACTCCTTTTGAATAAATGTCATTATCTAATAAATGCCATAGTAGTTTTAGTGAAGCCAGACAAACCTGTCCTCAGAACCTTAATGAATCTTTTGAGCATTGACAGGTTTGCTTAGGCATTTGAAATCCATAAGAGGGCTTCAGACCAATTCTGTAGTTGTTTAACTTAATGGCTTCACCCCAGACTCTTGGCTGTCAGAGGTGTAAGCAGAGAATCAAATTTGGTTTTCACATTGCAGTTAACTGGATGGTCTTTCTTTAACAGTGCAAAGTCCATATAATATTTATTTTATATTAAATTCCCTACTGACAGTGTCAATCCATCAGCTGACTCTTGCCACTTTCCTGAAGCAAGGCTAGTGCTATCAAATCCAGAATACTTGACAAGTGGTGAGTTAGAAGAATGGATTGTCACATACAGATACAAAATCCTGGTGAGCAGGGCTGTAACGTGAGGTTGGAGACCACTGAAGTTTCCTCCTAAGGAGAAGCTACAAGTAGAGGAAAAAAGGAACAAATTAGACTTAATGACTAGCTTTTGATTTGGATATCTAAACAGGTTCTCTTTCCTAGGATACTATATTGCATGTTTACATAAGTAACCTGTGACCTTTCCAAGTTTACTTTTATGGGTGAGATGTTTCAAATGAGCATTTCTTGTTACTTCTTCAGCTGTTTCATAATCAACACAGACTAGATCCTTATACTTTAGTAATAGCATTTCATAAGAAACCTGAAAAGCAGATATTTTCTCCACTATAGTTAAGTCTGTCCAAACAATATTAGAGCTGATTATTTCACTTTCTGTGGTGCACAGTTCTGTGGAATTTACTGTTTGAGTTACTTAGCATCCTGACTCATGCAAAGATGATTCAGAATGGAAAAACTGCCATTCTTATGACTTTAGGAAAAATCCTTATTTCTTGTTAATGCTTCATTCAGTGAGGAACAATAAGAAAGAAAAAGAGAAGAGCTTCTCTGTTCATTTCAATGTGCTCTGCAATGTAAAAGAAGTTATATGGGAAAACAGAGACTCTTGTCTTTAGTAGATCATGTGAAAATATTTACTGGAGATGATAATGTTACCCAGGGGAAGCTGACAACTTGAACATGAAATGCAGCAATTGGGAGATCCCCAACTGCCACCTTATGCTGATGTTTGACGAACTAGATTTTTGAATTGAACTTGATCATCAGAACGTGCCCTCTGACCTTGGATGTTAAGAGTTCATTAAAGCGTACCTGGATCCCTGTGGCAATAGTGACTGAGCCAGCAAGCCTAGTAAAACATACTACTTCTCCCCAGAAGCAATTCCACTCTGGGTTGGTCTACTTCAGTTTTCCCATCCTATCTGCTCCTTGATCCTGTGGAACTGGTAAAGATAAATGGTGGCTAGTGCAGCAGCAGCAGCAGTGACTACTTTGCTGGAGGTGAAAGCAGGTTTTCTGAAGTGACAGCAGCAGCACAGTTCTCAGCTCTGGGTAGCACACACAGATCGAGCTAGTCCATTACAATTTATGTAATTCTTCACTGTGTGATTCTGTCACTGAGCATAATGCCTCTTTACACTTAGCTGAGGGACACTTCATTTCTCCTTTTTATTGGTTTTGTCAGGAGAGCTAATGCCTAATGGATTGTTAATTCAGATTAGAAAACTTTAATCGTATGTCTTTGTGGCTCAATGCTGGATTATTATATTAACCCATTTTTCTTGTGATAGCTTCACAAGTAGCACTAAAAATTTGAACTGGGCAGATAGTTTTGAGTAAATCAATTTTCTTATTCTGTGAAGAAATAAATTTATTTTCTTCTACCACTAATTAATGTGAAAATAGTCTGAGGCTTAAATTTCAGAATTTGCTTTGTGTTATTTATTTCCATAGATTTATAGAATATGACACACTCTGCAGTGGGGGGAAACATGGAAAAAAAAAAACCCACCAACCAAAAAACCCCTGCCTTAATTTGATTTCTTTGTCCTAAAAACACTTTCTGGAGATGAATTCAGCTTTCAAGCTCTATAAATCTTACAGTGTATAAACCAAATTCTATATAAAAGTCAAGTAGCACTTAAAATTTTGGCATGAGTTTGGATCTTGAGCCTCCTGAAGGTTGGGATTAACTAAACCTGAGGGCTGGATTAGGACTCTCTCTGCTTTTTCACACATGTGCATTGTAAGGACAAATTTATGTTGTAAGCCTAATCAAAGGGGATTGAACCCAGCATTTGAGCAAATAGACTTCACCACTCAATGTTTGTTAAAGATGCATTTTGATAGATAGCCCTTTGCCTTTAACAACTTCCATCCAACAACTATTATTCCTTTCTCACTACTGCTGCAGCGTCTTGGAGATAAACTCTGCTGTCTCCACTGCCTTTCCCAGTACACTCACTGCAAACAGCAAGTGGAAATCAGAATCATAAAAACGCGTTCCTTGTCCATTAGCTAAAATCATGTGCACAACATTGCATGATGTTTTCAACTAAAGTATGGCAAAAAATGAGAGGCAGGGGATTTTCATGGTCACTTTGTCATTGAAAAGGGAAAATAATTACCAGAAAAATAATATTTTCACTGACAGTACAGGGTAATTAGTTTCCCAGGGAGATGATGTTGGTAGCAAGGGGCTTTACACAGGGAGCCTTTGTAATTTTATGGATGCTCATCTATCAACTGTCAGATTGTTTCAAAAGAACTCTAGTCATAATGTTTTCTCTCTGCACCTTTCCCATCATGGTGGCCCAAATTTGCCTGAATAACCATCAGTCTTCCTGTTTGCCCAGTCTGGGCATTTACAATGAGTCAGGAGGAAGCAGTGTTGCTGTGGCTGCACAACATGGGAGTTTTGTCAAGGAGAGCATCTAGTATATCATTATGGCTTTGATGCAGAGGATGGACGGGCTGGACGTACACTTTACTTTTTCAGGCAAAGTAGGCTTAACAAACTGAGTGGGACTTCCCTAAGAGGAAAAAGTAGGGGAAGGCCTGAACTTGGTTCTTGTGTGTGAGAATGTCCCCCTCAGTTTGAGTATATGGGTTAAAGATGTACCACATTTTTACTAGTCTTTCCCACATCACATTTTGGGGCATCTTTCTTAAGACACAAGTATTCTTTAGCTGTGATGTTGGAATTAAAGTGAAGAAACATTAAATTTCCAGATCTGGATGCCTCAAAAGTTGCAGGTGCCTTGACACTGACAGAAATGTTCATTTCTTCTTTTAAAGGTGACTTCAGCTATAAAGTGATAAAGAAAGGGATTTTGGCTAAAACCTGAGCAAGTTTGATGTCATGGAAGCAAAAGCTGAAGGTTTGCCATACCTCTCCTGCTTTGCCTTCCACTGCAAGCTCTTGCCTGGCAGTGTGTGACTCACCTGCACCCCAGGTTCTGTGGTAGCTGTTGAGTGCAGACAGCTGTCGCAATGCAGAGAAAGGGGAATTATTTACCCATTTTTCAGGATTGTACCACAGTTGCTCACTGGAGCCCCCCTCAGGGTGAGTTTGATTTTAGAACAAAATAGTTTTACTGTCTTTCTGCTTTCTGCTTAGTTTCATTTTAAAGTTAGTGGCCAGGGCAAGAGCTGCACTATAAATAACTGGGTTGTACTGAAGACCAGATGCATGCCACTGTCACAAGAAGCCTTTAGAACTTCACCTTTTCTGAAAAAAAAAAAAAAATCAGGGAGGTGATTGGAGATGAATCTTAGAAAAATATCAGCAACTAAGCACGCTAAGAAAACCATGCATGCCTGCACAGAGAATGTAGGCAAACGTGCAGTGCAAGGATCTAAGTCCTTGGAAGGCTTACACACCCTTCCTCATCTAGCCTGGGTAATCTTTCTTCCCAATACTTTTCTTTAGAGAGATCTGAACTAGTCCTGTTGCACCTGAAATGCCCCAACCTCCCCTTTGTTTTTTGTCTTTTTCCTCATTTCTGGTGCATCAAAAGACTTAACTCTGCAGAGAGTAGTCTGCTATATTCAGTCAGTAAGCAGTGTCTTGCAAACAAACTTGCTTTTAGACGTGTATAAATACATCTATTGATGGTAAAGTAAGTGTTCATGAGCATTTAATTTAAGGACAAACTTCTTGTGGTTAATGTTAAGGACATAGGGTGTATTGTCAAGGTAAGATTTAGAACAACCCCCCTTTCTTCCTTTCTCTTTTTTGGGACAACTCATTTGAGTTTATGATAAATTGATAAGGAACCCACAATCTGGGCTTCAAATATTTCTATGAGAATTCACTGACAATTGCAACAAAAAAAGGTGAAAATGTGACTTAAAAATCTATGTGGAGTAGAGGGGAACCTAAATCAAAACGATTTGTCCTAAATAACTGGCTTTCTTAAGCAAGGCAAATAGTTTTATAGTTTGGATTGCTTATGTATGCAGGGTCTAATAATTTTTCAGATCAGTAAATGAATTGGCTGTACAAAGATCCCAAAATGACAAACATGAATTTCTAAGGTTTTTACTGGGTGTGACTAAATGTGAAAAATGAAGGCCAGAGACCTCTAGCTCTTTTCAATTTCTATTTGTGCTGCTCAGTGACACTTAAGAGTAGCTGAAAATGCTCCCTTGATGGAGTCAGATTGCTGCTTTATTAATTCCATTCATAAATACACATTGGGTGACCAGTGGAGCACTTAAAACCCTGATAGTCAAAAGCTTATTGTGTGTTTGAGAAGCTTGAAAGGGAAACTGAAGTAAATACCAAAGGAGAATAGAATAAAGTTGGAGTTTTTCTTTCTAAGTCAGCAGGAGGTCGTCTAAAGTATAACGTTATGCACAAGTTTTACCATTGAGGCTGTGATGGGGGTGTGAATATGTGCACAATTAGAGTAGTGGTGTGCATAATTGATCCAGCACACTGCAGATGGCAGAATCCCAGTGCAGCATTAACAGCTATCTGATGGCCTCTGGGCATGTGAGACATAGAGGACTCATACGTTTATTTCAGTGACATATTTATCTCTGTCCCGCTCAAATAGCACAAGGCAAAAATCATGTGAAATCAATAGAAATAGGCTATTTCTTTCATCAACTGTGTCTTTCTCCAAAGCAAAAATGTTGACTTTGAAAAACATTTTCTGCAGGGAATTTAGTTACTAGTATGCTGCATTAGTAAGGTTCTCCTATCATTTAGTGAGTGTGTATGAAGAATGGAAAGGTGGTGTTTGCACTCCAGTGAGGTTGGGTTGGTTGAATTAATCTGATTATGCCTACAGAAGCCGCTCTCCTTTTTGCTATAGGTCAGACTTATAGGAAAATAGAGTGCAGAGGCTGTTTCTACCAGAGCTGCTATTTAACTAGATTCTCTGTACCTTCTGTAAAGCATCTTCAGTTCTCATCAGCTGAAGACTTGAGAAGCTTTCAGCCTATAGCTTTGAAATAACAATTTTGTTTTCAGATTTGTGTTATCATAGAATGAATCATGGAATGATTTGGGCTTGGAGGGACCCCAAAGATCACAGAATCACAGAATGTCAGGGATTGGAAGGGACCTCAAAAGATCTAGTCCAATCCCCCTGCCGGAGCAGGATCACCTAGGTGAGGTTACACAGGAACATGTCCAGACGGGTTTTGAATATCTCCAGAGAAGGAGACTCCACAACCNCAGCCACTCCTCCCAGCTTAGAAAGATCATCTAGTTCCAACCCCTCTGCCATGGGCAGGGACACCTCCCACAAGACCAGGCTGCTTAAGGCCCCATCCTTACTTCTTAACTGTGTATGGACTTTTACCTAGGTGAGGCATATGCCCTGAGACTTGGGACCTGCACAGTGTTTTGATATCTTTTTAAATCTTTTCTTAAATCTTAGACCTGGCAAGCAACAAGAAACTAGTTCTGGGATGGTAGGCATGATGGTACACCATAGTCCATGCACCTGTAGGATAGATGGGTGCATCCTGTGAAAAAATTATCTGATT
The DNA here is from genome assembly GCA_013401335.1 of Brachypteracias leptosomus. Classification (NCBI taxonomy): domain Eukaryota; kingdom Metazoa; phylum Chordata; class Aves; order Coraciiformes; family Brachypteraciidae; genus Brachypteracias; species Brachypteracias leptosomus. The sequence goes on from VYZX01024595.1 coordinate 23,805, forward strand.
CTTCAGCACCTCCTGTTATTTTATAGAACAATTTCCATGACTGCATGGCAGCAGAGGATCTCACATGAGGAGCTATGAGAAGAACTGAGAACTGGAAATAAATCTCTGAGATAAACAATAACATTGATCTTGGCTGAACATAACACAGAATTTCTCCCAAGACCCCCCTGTTCAGGTCCTTTGAAACCTCAAGGGCTAAGCAGGTCCCTTTTTTGGGCAGAATTGCTTAAGTTGCTTTTCTTTGGAGAAATACAAAACTATGCTTGACTGACTTTTTTTTATCTTCCGCTGATAACTGTGAATGATGGCAATGTGAGTGCTTTCTATTCTACTCCCCTCATTAAAACCACAAATAAATAGAACTGAAACTCCCAGGCCACTGAGTAATAATAACATGGCTGACTTTCCAGAAGGATTGCAGGTAGGAATAAAGCAAGGAGGATGATAGTCCTAGTGTATCCATAGTAGAGAGATTGAGAAATTGTCTTTGCGATCTAAAATGATTTGTTGACAGGAAAAACAATACACTGCCACCACAACAGAAGAAAACTAAACTATATGTGAGGGAAGAGGTAGTAGGGTAGCAAAATCAGTGGTTTAACCACCAAATCTTATTGCAGATACTGTAGGACTGTGTTAAAAGGGTAGATTTTTTTTAATTTTTTTTTTTAGTCAGTTCTGCAGTTCATTTTGCAACAATGAAGGACATTTTCACCTTTGTAGTTTGTGAAAGGTAGGTAATCTCCCTCTGCCTGTTTCATACAGAGAAATGGCTCTCAAAAACTGCTCCTGGTCAAGAGGAGAAAAATTTGGCTTAATAACTGTCCAACTTGTTCAAAATGGTATTTCCATCAGTTTTCACTGCAATGCAGTGTTGAAATAATCTTTATGTTTCTGAGAATTACATGACCTGTTTTCCATATCTCCTTCAAGGAAAATATCCACCCTGAAATACAAGAGTAGGGGTTTTAGACTGCTGGTGGCTGGCAGAAAGGACCCAGAGGCAACTAGAAGCCTTGAAACAAAGCTTGTCTTTTGAGGCTGATCTAGGAGGGGACAACACCACACAAGATAAACAAAAAAAATGGAATTCCAGTGTGAATGAACAGATGTAGCAAAAGAAAGACCTAGAGAGTTTATTTCTGCCTGATACTTTCTCCATCAAGATGAATGCAAGCTGCTAGAGCCCTGCATTGATGTGGAGCTCTGGTGTAACCACTGATCTTGACAAGGCTTGCCTGGTCTATAGAGCGCTAAGCACATCTGGAACCACCATTCATTGCAGCACTAATAGCAGGTGATAGTGGCCTATATCTGTTGCACCAAAGCAGGAAGGCATGCACAGGGATGTGTGCTGACAGATAGCTTTTACTACATGCTTCCTTTCTGCTACTAATCTTCTCTTGTGTGTGTTGAGGGTTGGGTTTTTATATATTGGTTAGTTTTAAAATAATCTTTCATATTCTTCTGTATCTGCAGGCAAGTACATAGGAGCTGTTGTTGGGCTGGGATTCCTGTTAGCATGGTAGAATTTTTTAATGACGTATGAAGTTTTAAGCAAAAAAACGGATGCAGCAAATCACTTGGGTTCAGACAATGGAAGGGGGGGGAAATCCCACCTAAACAATAGATATTTAAGTAGAAAGTGTTCCAGCTCCTTCTGACAAAGAGCCTCCAGAGGATTACAATGCAGTCAATGTTGCTTTAATTAAATTTAATGCTGTGTGAAATGCACTCTGAGAAACTTTGATGAATGACTGGGGCAATTCATGTGGCTCACTAAAGGGCATCCAGCCCTTGCAGGGGTGTCAAGCCACGATGAATTGGTTAGTACAGGCATGTTTATAGACTGCCTAAGGAACCTTGTATCTGTGTGGTAATGTCAGAGATAATGTTATGATTCTCTGGACCTTGGGGGGCTTTGGTGACATGGTTAATGAGATAGCCCAGGGAGTGTCCCAGTAGGTTACTTGCAGACCTCCCACATCAAAAGGAGCAGCTTTGCCCCTTCAGAGCCTGCTGTCCTCTAGATCTCTCAGCTGGCCCTCGCTTTCCATAGGGCCACTTTTTTTCCTACCTCCTCCCCCTTCTTTTTTGGTTCTTAGTCAACATTAACTTTGACTGCTGAAATTCAAAAGTTGTTGTTTTTAATTTGGTTTCTCTTTGACTGTCCTACACAATGGCCTTCAAAGATTTTATAGGAACAGCAGCCACCACAGTTACCCTCCTCCCAAAGCCTCGGAATGAAAACAACAAAGCTTAAGCTGTGGAGACAAAATGAGGGGGGGAAAAACTAACTTTCCCTCTCTCCCCTTCACAAAAAAAAGAGGAATGTTTCTCTTATGCAGAGTTTGGTTACAAAGCAATGGGCTATGATAGTACAACAGGGCCTTTTATCTGGTGCACCCAAAGAAGTGAAGGGGAAAAAAACCCCACACCACAACAGTGGGTCAATTGATAAATGAAAGTCTGTTATTCAGCTTTGATTTGAAGGGTTGATTATAGGCCTGTGGAAAAGGTTGTTTAACAATTTCCCTTTGTAGGGGGAAAAACTCACTGTACGTTTAGTTTAAAGTGAGGTTAGATGGCAAGTAAACATTCTTGTAATAATACAGTGATCTTTGCAAAATTCCTGGGTCAGAAAGTAGATGTTCAATATATTACATCGAAGGAAGCATACATTAATGTTAATATAAGACTCCCTCAAATGATCCTTCTAAAATATAAAAACCTTATTTTTTAATTGTACTTTTGAAATTCTATAGGAAAGAAAAAAGGGAGGGCTGGTGATGGATCACAGATTTTATAAACTTCATATCTCACAGATCTGATGACAGTTGCAAGTGTTCTCCTTTGAATGACTCTATATGGTTAGGGCCTGTGATCTTGGGCAAAGAAAGAAATACTTATGAGAAATGAAAATGGGATCTGAATGGGAATAAGCAGCATGCTAACTGGTCTTGCTTGTGAATGTTCTGAATTCCATTGTCTCTGAAAGGGACATCAGTTTAAGGTGTGTGTCATGAACTCTGAACATTCATCCTATCCTGTTTTGCTATGTCAGAACTCAAGTATCTGTCCATTGCGAACAATACTGAAGAAATGGTGAGTGTTAAAGTTTATAGATTTTTTTTTTTTAATATACATATATGTACACTTGTATGAAGCCAAATATTCTTGGTCCCACTACAATTTTCTTCCAGATCTCATTGTAAAGTATATCTACCCCTAAAAGTTTAAAAATAACTCAACAAAAAATCCCAAACAACAAAAAAAATGCCGTCTTGTCTAACTGAGTCATCTCTGGCCACCTCATTGAAATAACCAAAACAGTCATCTGCTTTCTGCAAACCTTATTTATGTTCAACAATTCTGCTGGGGGTAGCTTCCCATAGGAGGGTTGGGGAAAAGATGGTGGTGGTTTGTATAGTTAGTGATCAACGTAACAGGTACTAAGTTTCTTGGTATTTTTTGGACAAAAATGAAAGTCTTAATCACTGTTTTGTATGTTCATTAAATGTTTAGGTAGTCTTTAAAAGCTGATGGAGCAACATCAAGACATGATACCAAGAGCAGGTAAATCCCAGAAGCCTGTAGTATTGTGGTTATGGCTAGTCTAGTTTGTTTTAAGCACCTGAGGTAGAACATTTATTTTAGAAAGTTGTTTGGATTTTTTCAGGTGAGTAAGAGAAATATCTATTCTCCTCAACACCACCCTTCTGGTGACATGCTGTAAGTGTCAAACTGTCTATGCTGAGACTTTTGCCTCTTCCTTCTGCAGGCAGGGCAGCTTCCTGGGTGCTGCTGTCAATGTTGTGGCAGGGGAAATATCTTAAAATAATTTTAAGGGTTGAAAGCTGGTTTGTTGAGAAAGTAAAAAAAAAAAATAAAAAAATCCTATACAAAGCTACATCTGTCAAAATGCACAGGACCAAGACTGTGTAATTAGAATGAAGATTTTGGGGGAATTGTTTTAAAGAGCTGATGTGGCCTTGAAAGCACTGTATCAGTTTTTCTCTTGTTGCAGCACTGGGAGATGCTGCTCACCCTTGCCTGGCTAGCTGAAACGGCAGAAAATTGTGCAGAGCCAGGCCAGCCCCATCCTTCTCTCTATCTCACTGTTATCTGAATCAACTATCCAGGTAGAAGCACTTAAACGGCATTTATTTAATAAGTTACTTGCTGATGGCCAATATTGCTATAATGAAGTTGTAACTAGATCAGGGAGGAAGCAAATGCCAGGTTTGGTTTGGTAACTTGTCTTGCAGGGAAGAGGGGGAAAAAGGCAGAATAAACTGAGCTGTTTCCAAGACCCTAATCTATTTTTAAATAGGTCTCTCTGAAACTGTAGCAGCAACAACAATCTTTGCTGTAGTTAATGGGCTGTCAGTGTATCCTTTATTTGAATGACTGTTTTCTGAATCAGGAGTTAAAGACATTGTGTTGTTGTCACTAGGTCAGTGGCAGTAAGTCTAACAAGACTTCAAAGCCACTGTGAGCAGCAGCCTCTGATGGCTTCAAAATAACAAGGTCAGGGAAAAGGCAAACAGAGTTAACAGTGTCCCAATCTCACCAATGTGGCCATGCAGGGTGTTTATGGCAGCCAGATCTTGAGCATAAAAACTCTCACCAGTGCATCACATGAGACTGTAGAGCAGGTTTGCTGTTGCTTATTGCATTTAAAGAGTAGAATAGTGCTATGGAAGAATGACTTGAAGAGCCAGGGCTATTTATGATCCTAGTGGTGGTTTGATGTGAAATACTGACTGCTGCCACCAGTTTGTGATATGGTCAGCAGAGGGCTCAGAGGTAAGTCCCAGTTCAGGAAGGCTTTCTCCTGGGACAGTCAGGGCCCAGAGCCCTTGTGAATGTTCCACACCTTGACGCCCAGCAGTCTTTGGTAGTTGGATGGCTTTTGTCTCCTTGACAACATTGAACAGTGATATGGACTTGAAATGGGGAGGTACTATGACATTACAGGAATCCACTTGACCTCTCAATATACTATGTCCTTCTCCAGTGATTCTTACAAAGAAATGAAGACCTCCCTCTTTGCACTGTTAACAGGGAGTTAACTGGATGAAATGAGATTTGATTGGTGGCAGTGAAGACAGGCATTTAGAAGTAGAAATTAAAGAATGCAGAGGAAGGAACACATGGTAGATGTAATATATGCTTTAAGCTATGCTAAAGGAACACAATGTCTATTTTTCTAGAGGCAATATTACCTCAAATGGAGGAGCTAACTCATTCCTGCTGGGTCTGTGCGTCATCTCCTACCAAGACACAGTTTAACTTCACTATGTGGGTTGCAGTGGCTGAGTCTGACAAGGTGGGCTGGAGCTCAAGTTCCTTCCTTCAGTTGAGCCCTCCTTGCTTTGGCATATTATAATCAGACATTTAACATGATTTTAACATAGGGGTTTTTTTGTATCCAGTCTCTTTGTGTGGTTTAAAATTCATTTCCAGGCTGTGATCTAATGGCAGTAATTACCTCAGAAGTGCATATAGTACAGAGTATGTTTATTTTTGTTTCAGCCAAGGCAAATGATTACAGGCCTTGGCTTCACTTCAGGGCTCAGCTCTGTTGGGAGAGCCAAAAACAACATCTACCTTTGCAATCCGGCAAGCAGGTCCTAAATACCTGATTTAATGTTTGATTTAATGATATGAAAGGGTAACATGAACAGGAGAGTAAGGCCTTTTGAGTGTTGATGTTGCAGTGGATCACTGTAAATTAGTCACTAACTCTGTGTGGGGTGACGCAGCTTTGTCATATGATGACTACCACACCCTATTATCAAATGGCAATTTTCTCGTCAATTCTCTTGAGTTTCTGCAGTGCCTTATGAGCAATTTGGCTAACACTCACAATAAGATGAAAGATGTAAGTAGTAAACTACCTGTAAGATGTGTTTGCATGTATGTTTTGGTAGCTATAGGAATAATTCAGTCTGTTATATGCAAAAATAAGTTTACATAATTGCATACCTAGACTTCATGTCACATTCACAAGCATAGTTGTTCCCCCTTTAAGTATTTCCTGGTAAAAGCATCTGACGAGAGAGCGGTGGTTGAACAGAGAGAGCAATCCACTTTATTCCTAGTGAACAGTGCATGGTGATAAAGCTCACCCTGTAT
>VYZX01024595.1:30504-188636 GCA_013401335.1 Brachypteracias leptosomus
TATGTGGTCTCACCGTCAACTTAAGTAGAGTTGCTCTGAGTTTATACTGGAAAAGAGAAGATCAAACTCTGCCCCCCTTGAATAGGAAAAGGTATTTTAAGGTTTTTGTATTTTCTGTTTCATCTCACTTCACAATCTAATTTCTCTGCTACTGGAGATCATCTCAGTCACATCTATGTGAAGAATTTAAAAACAATATATATTTAAATGTAAAACAATATGGATGAGTGTGTGCTCACATGCAAAACTACATTTGGGGGAGTGTACACATACGGTTTAAGTAAGTGAGAGCAGATGAGGTGATACAGTGGTTTTCAGTGAGATCATGAATTATATTTTCAAGAATTTTGAATTATTTCATAAATGATGAAACTTTAAGGAGTGATGTTATAACATAAAGAACTACTGAAATGTTTCCAGGAGCATAATTTCTTTTTGAAATGGATTGCGTGTAGTCCTTTGTCAGGGGTCTCCTGCTCTTCACTGTTCATCGTTTCATGTGAAAGTGAGTGGCTAATAATGCCTGTGTGTAATAACTGTTTTATTTTGACCTTTGGAAAAGACTGATGTACTAAGGGATAGCATCTAACCTATAGATAAAAAAGAAGCATCTTTATTAAAGTATGAAATAAAGCTTCTTCAAACTTGAAATTCTACTTTGCTTTGGAGTAAGTGTTTGTAGAAAAGGAAAGATCAAAACCCAACCGGTTCCCATCCCAGGTCTTGAGGTAATCTGTACTTCTGTGGAGATTTTCATACTGCTTCCACTTCAGTGATTAACTTAACATTTCTTAGGATTACTTCTTTTAAGTTCATATCTGCCTTCTTTTTTCTCTTCTCCTATGCAACTGCAGTAGTACCTTTAGAACTCATTTACTCAAGTCTTCATATACGTATACAAATTATTGAAGGTTGTCAAAATTCAGGAAGAGTTTTGCATTTATTGTTGAAAACTGTGTTATTTTGAAGGGGATGGAGAAGGATAAACTATTTCAGTTAGATCCCTTTTCTGAAAGAAATTTCTCCAGTCCTGACCCAAATGCTGACAAAGCTCATCACTTTGTTAGCAGCATGATGACTGCAGTAGGATGTGGCTGTGAAACACTACTCAGTGAGACAGGACCACTTGCAGGACTGCAGAGTAGGAAGATGGACATTAAAACTGGACTCTTTATGGATTAGAAAGTTTATGCAAAGAGTGGAGCACCCAGCTGTTGTGTTTGTAACAAGTTGGATTATTGTTGCTTTAAATTCTATGCGTTGCAGTATTTCCAGATTCTGTTGCTAGAGTCTTAGATAAATTAGTTTTAAACAGTGCTAACTGTGGTTATGTAATGCTGGACGCTTGTGGGAAATGGTCAAAAACACCTACAGGCACCTGACTGAAATCCATGCCTGATTTAATCAGTAACAGGAGGTTTAAGGAGTAGACCTTTTCATGCTTTCATGACATCAGAAGTAGAAAATCTGTTAAACTATTTGTGCTGTTTGTAAAACCATGAATTATATAGGCTTGAGAATGTGAGGAACAGTGGAAGATCTGAGAGCTTTTGAAAGAGAGCGCCCTGTAGGACCAAACTGGAGTTTCATGCCTTCCATTTCCCCATTGAGGCAATGCTCTGTAAGGTTCACAGACCTTGCACGTGTGTCTCCCAAATATTTGGAAACCCCAGAACATGAGAAGCTGTTGCACTCTTCTAGAAAGAAATTGCTGTATTTTCTTCACTGTTGTTAACTGCTGCAGTAAGTGGCAGCTAGTATAAAAACAAAAGTAAACCAGAATGTTAGTGGATCTTTAAAGGTGTCTCAAAATGACTTCAACACTGGTAAAAACAAAGCTCTAAAAGCTTGCACAAACATACAATTATATAGTATGTAGCTATACTATCATTTCCTTGAGACTCCAAGATATTAAGAAATTGGGTTACTCAACACTGAAGGAAAATATAACAGAAATGGCCAAGAAAAGCACTGCTGTTCCCATAAATGTCAGGAAAGTACGGTGATACTCTGAATGACCTTCAGATGTTGAAGAGATTGAGGCTAAGGATCTTTTGTACATATCTTTACTATCTTATGCATTGGTTATCTATAATGTACCTAGATATACCTATCTATACTATTTTATAATATCTGATAACCCGAAAAAACCAAGTCATTGAAACACAATTTTCTTCAGCAAAATAACTGATAGAAAAAATAAGCATTTGAAAAAGGAAATAATCTGTGTTGCAATGATTCTCAGACTTTATTCTATTTCTGCTTTTAGTAAAGTAATTAAAAAAAAATATTGTTCTACCTATGAAGAAGTTACTCCTTTCAAGGCTCAAAAAACTATACCTTATGAAATGTACAACTTTGCAAAGCTTACCATCAGTCAGAATTTTTTCAGGCATCCTGAGAATGTTACTGCTTGGTCTTAAAATGAATATATAAAGAGAGGAGATTGCAAGGTGCTTTTCCTTGGGAAAAAATAAAACAACATGGCCTCAGGGAGTCAGCACTGATGGGGGAGCAGTAACTTTTCTTAGATGTGAGGTTTTGTTGTTTTTATTTGAACTAGTGCATGTGGAGGAACAGGAAAGCTTTTTGAAGGCTCACATGCTCCATAACATGAAACCAAAGCAGCAAACTTCACTTAAGAGAAGAATAGTTGCTCACAACTTAAGTATGTTGATCAATGAGATGATTTAGAGTTAGGAGTTTGTGTGCAGAAAAGGTCAGAAGCTGGGAAGAGCTCAAGGCCAGTTTAATGTGCTCATTTTCCCAACTCTTGCTTCCCAATAGCTTCCACAGAGATCATTAAAGTCGGCAAATGCTGAGATCTTCAAAACATTATGGACATTTGTAAACTCCTTTATCTAGAAAAAAATTACATGTTTTTTCTTTACATCCACCAGTAGCCAAGCTTTTTTCAAGTGAGGAAGACTTGTAATATCAAAGATATTCTTAATTTTCATTGCTGCACATAAAACAGCTGACAGTATTTGCCAAGAAAACCAAAATGCCTCTCTTTGTTTGTACAAGCCAAAGGAAAAGTACAGTGTATCCATTTGCAAACAAACATCAAAGCACTTTTGCAAAATCAGGGATGGTGACATATATTTGGAGAAGCAGTACGAGAGCCGCCTGTTACAGAGTCATGGGGGTCTCTGCACTTACCAATCATAATCCTGATTGGAGCCACATCTTTTCTTTTTTCTCTTTATTATCACTTCATGGTTAACATTTGTTGATGAGTAGGATTAACAGCATATTTTCAGTGACATCTAGCTCTTTTAACAAGCTCTCTCCAGTCAAAGGTGGCTGGCCTGAAAAAAAAAAAAAGTCATTAAGCAAACAAATCTTTGCCAAGAGTTGATGCTAAACATGCCATCACCCTGAGTTATTCACTGTATATGAAATTTATTACACAAGACTGTGACCTTGATGTTGATTAACCAGAAATCCCTTGTTCTCTTGTCATTATTAACAGCTTTAGGTGCCTCAAGTGGCCCCTCTCTCTTTCTTTCTTTTTCTTTTTTTCTTTTCTTTTTTTTTTTTTTTAATTAAAAGTTAAAGAAGATTTTTCTCAATTTATCATTTCTTTCGTAGTGCTGCTCATTGGCCTAACCTCTCATTTCTATGAGGCTGCCAGGACAGAAATGGGATTTCCCCTTCTGTGCGTTCCTATTTCTCGGGCCTGTCAGTCATGGTGAGGATGCTTTGTGGCTCTTTGGGTAGGCACAGGCCAAAGATACTGTCTGTATACAGAAAAGAGTTTCTGCACAAGTTCTTGTAAAGTGGAGAGGGAGTATATTATGGCTGTTCCTTACTTGCTTAAGGCTTAAAAGGGCCTCTCTGTAGACACAGGAGATGGAGCATCAGTAGATTGCCCTTAGGTCACTTAGCTTCAAGTAGACCCCAAATATGGAAGACGATTTAAATCCACCTCCAGCTCAGTATAAACACAGGATCAGAGCAGGAACTGAACCTTTTTGGTGCCTGCTGCTAAGTGTGAAACCGTTTACAGAACAGAAACACTGCAACTATTCACGTATGCTGGCAATTTCTGTAAGGAGAAAAAAAAAAATAAATCAAGGGACAAGAACTAGACAAAAAAAAAAAATGCTGGGTGTGTTTTTTTGGATTCTTTTTTGGTGAGGTCACATGGTGATAAATGGAATAGACTGGGAGAATTGAAAACTGAACTTGCTGTAAAGCCTGATTGGAGTGGATTGCATTACAGAGGAGAGCTGGCACCTCTTGCTATGAAGAAAACCTGGCTCCCATAGACTTTGTGGCCGTTGGCATAGATTCATTCAGTGCTTTGCAATTCTGCTGTTTAACACTCACCTTTGGCAGCCTCTTGGCACACTCTCTCATGGTGGAATATAAAGTTTATTGCTGCAGCTGTACAAGATTGTACCTGGTCTGAAAACTTTCAGGATCGATTATCGATAGTCCATGCCTTCCTTTCTTTTCTACTGGCTATGCCAGATGAGTGCATCATTCATGCTTTGCTGTTCCTTCCATAGCTTATAAGCAATCCCACAAAACCAAACATGAAAAAGGCACAGCATAATTAAAAGAACTTAAATAATCTTAATTCTGCTCCTTCATGCAAATACTATATATATATATATGACTTTGGCACAGTCATTGCATAAGTTATATCTAACTGAGTGACTGCTGCATTCCCAAACCCAGGTGAGCCCCCTTGGCCACATCTTGGTCCCACAGTGGGATGGGTGGTGCAAAGCAACCGATCCCTCATTGTACCTCAGGTGCAAAGGGGAAGACAGCTGGCTGCATCCCAACTCCTAGTCATTGCTAGAAGTTGGGATGTGCTTCTGCAGACCCACAGTCTACATGGTCAGTGAGACCCTGACTGTGTGCCATGCCTTTGGACACATTTGTGAGGTGGTATAGCTGCAGCTTCATCAGTTCTTCATGGAACCATCAGTTCTGTGCATTCCACTGGCAAGGCAGAGTGTGCCAACTGTGGAGTGATTGTTACCTTGAGCCTTAAGACACAGCTTCTTCCCAGATGTCCTGTAAAGACCAATAAGAAGCTATTAATCCCTTAAGGGCATTACTAGGATGCTGTTGACAGTGGTATCACTATGATATGTATAACATTGTTAGAGATGGGAGATGTATTAGTCCTGGCAAACTGCTGCTTTTCTAGAGAGCATTAATGCTTGGGTGGGGTTGGTGGGACAGTGAGGTAGGGAAAATGAGTGGATACAGCTGAAATTCATTGTCCCATTCTTATTTACAGCACAAACATAACATGTTTTCGGCAAGTGTAGACAAAGAGCATATCTAGCAGCAAAATTGGAACAGCTGTTACAGTTATATCCAAAAGAGAACTCAGCAAGCCAAATGCAAAAGTATGAGATCAGATGAGAAACACACAAAAAAGCTGAAATGATATTTGGAACTTAAAAACTGAATATTCTCAAAGGTTTTGTCTCAATCTGTATGTTTATGAAATGCTTTGCTTTTGACAGAAGTACAGTTTTTTCATGAAACTAAGTGAAAAACTTCTGCCCAACTAGGTACAGTAAGTTAATGTTTGCATAAATCAGTGTGTATATTAATATACTAGAAGTTTTCAGATTAGTATACTAATGGTAGTTTTTCTGTTTGGGCACTGTTCTGTTTTATGCTTTATTTTTCATTGGCTTGCCACACAGAAGTTAGTCTGTACAATCTGTTATTATTTCTTTAGCTTTGAAAAGCTCCATTTATCCAGTTTTCTTTGATTTTCTGTGTTACACATGATGTCATTTGGTTATTTGTAGTATCATAGTATCCAATAATCATATTAACGTGACAGGAACTATTTAAAGGGGAGATAGAAGGTGTTTCACTACAAAATGCTCCAGCTGATACAAGTGGGTCACCTCTGCTCTCTCTTGTTTTCTGTTGTTAAACAGGATGGCAATATTTCTGCTGATGTTTTCCCCTGCATGTCTACAGGTCAAACTTAAAAGCAACTGTTGTTTTCTCTGTAGTGCTCTGGGCATTGCAGAGCATGACCTGCTACTCCATTAAGAAATCTGCAAAAACTGAGCTGATTCTTTCCTTGCCTTGAACAGTTTCTTTGCTGGTTTTTAAGAATAAACTCAGTTGCTTCATTTCTTCATGTTTTCTCTTCCTCTTGAGAGATCCTAGGCTGCTCTTGTTTTCTTTTGTTATATAACACATGTAAATCTTTAAACCGAAGTGCAAACCCTGAATTTAGCAGTGTATGTCTTGCATAGTGATTGACGCTGTGGGCTTTGTGCACTGATGAACCAGGCTACAGTGCCATGGGACATCTGCATGGCAGCAGCATATCCAATAACAGGTTATCTAGCATCTTCCCTTGGGTCATCTTTCATGTGCATTCTCCCACATTTCATTTTATTTCTTTATATTAAGTATAGAGGAAAAATGAGTTGATAGAATGTTAACCTTTTTTACAAATCTTTTTCAGTTTTCCCCAAACACTTGGAAAGGCCAATCATCAATAGTATGATATTACAGTCTGACTGCCTCTTACCAGCACCGTCACCACTACAGCCAAAGTTCCTGTTTGCACGTTGCTGAAAGGCAGACTGGGTCCTGGCCAGCTCTTCCTGATGACCTTGCCATTGCAACTGAGATTTTTACAACACTTGAGGTTCTCATAGCAATAGGATGTCACAGTTCACTGTTAAATGGCTACTTTTGTACAAGTACCATCTGATATCCTCCCATCAGAGGGACATTCCCCTCCAAACTTTCTCTTGCAATAGATTGTGGGGATGTTGTGAACTTAAAGCAGTAGAGTAAGACACATAGAAAGCAAAGTAGAACTGCTTTAAAAGCAGTCAATGAATGATGTTTAGCACAGTGTAGCCACAAAAGCAAATTGAAACATCTGGTACCAAAAGCTTAAGAGTTTGCCTCCCCTCAGAAGATGCATAGGGTGCCCTGCCTGGCTGCAGCTGCTGTACTGAAAGGACAAGGTTCTCCAGTCATCACTGTGTCATGTCTACCAACCTAGTGTGAGCATCTTTACTATCTTAAATGGTGCTAGTTGTCATATTTTAGGCAAATGAATCATGCTCAAAAAAAATCTCCCCCTCAGTTTGTCTTATGGGGACTTAAAAAATATGTGGAGTTCTAGTCTGAAAATTAAGCACTGCGGTTTATACAAGTTCTTTGTTAGCAACCTTTTCTGTATCTTGGCTCTAGTGAAGCCTGTGTTGTAACTGTGCAACACTGAGAGATTCATTGTCATGTCATCTAAGGCTAGAAAGCCCAAAATAATTAATGTAAGTGTTTTGGATTTAATATCTGCCCTCATTATGCTGCTGGAGATGATCTGAATATGTTGATACTGAAAGCAATCCAGGACTGCACCACCATGCCTGAGTTGGGAGCCCTTTGAATGTATATCATAAACCAGATCTTCTAGTGGCCACTCTACAACAGAGATAGTTCTCACAACTACTTCCAAACCTGCTGATTTCCATGCAGGAAGGTAAGGACTGGGAAAAGGAGCATACATAGTTTAAATCTTCACAGGGATTCTAAAAGAGCATACAATGTACCTAGAAGGCAGTTTCAGATACTTAGAAAAGTTGTCCTGAATATTTCTCTTAAATAGTTTTGTCTTTGGAGAAAGGGAGTAAGACATAACCTGTTCATATATGCTAAAAAAAAATTAAAAGAATTATGCAGCCTAGGTGAATTACATTCTTTTATCTTTTATTTAGCAGCATGTTAGCTGAGCAAACTGTCTTCCAGCTCCTGTGTTGCAAACAAAGATAATATAAGAAAAGTATTGACTGAATTATTTTAATGTAATACAAAACTGAGAAACTAAATGTATGTGAACTAGGACAAGCTAAGAAAATTGTAGCTTTCTACTAGGAAATAGCCCTCGTGTTTACAGATAAATGTTTATGACTGGATATTACTGGTTAAAAAACATATAGGGGAATCTGCATGTCCAATATATTTGAATTAATATGGTTGTAGGTATTTTGATTTACGTTCTTAAAGAAGGAGGAAGGTGCAAGATAACTGTAAAAAAAAAAAAATACTAAAAAGAAGATCCTATTTGAATATTTTTCATAACAGTTACTTTTTTTTTTTTTTCAAAATATGCAATTTCAAACCAGTGATGACCATCATAGCTTTAGCTGTGACAAGAAAATGAATTGGGGACCTCTGCACTCTATGCTGCTGTGTTAATAGTGCAGAAAGCCTGTAATAAGAAAGAGTCACTGCATTAAAAACATCCATCTAAGCTCTGCTTAGCTTTTAGTATGCTTTAAACTGAGCAAACTCGAGTTGAAGTTGATCTCTGCTGCAAACTTCTGTAAGTGTACCAGAGGATGTACTGTCCAGTGGTGAAAGCATTAGAGTGTGATCTCAGGTTGGGTCTACAGAAGGCCTCAGGTTTGCTGTTTGACCTTGGACAAATTGCTTGGGATGTTTTTGTAGTGTTGGACCAAGGAGAAATGCAATGTTGGAATGGGCCCCCATATACACTGCATCTCCTACCTCTCATTTCCATGGGAGGAGAACTTGGATTTGTGGACCAGCAGAAAGCTGGAGCATGATCTGGCATATCTTCTGGGCCATGCGTGTAAAGATGGAGAAGTTCTAATGTGTGCTGTGCAACCTGAACAGGTTTCTATCTTTTTCAGCAATATCACAAAATTGATAGGGATTGCATTCACCAATCTTGTTAGGGAGCTGAGATGGACTCTGTGGCACCTGAATATTTCACTAGCATGGGTTGCTAAAGTATTAGAGAGAGTATCTAATATATACATGGTACAGATATAGGGCATATCTATAAAAACCCAGCTTGGAAATATCAGATGAGTATTTTGCTATTAATTTCTGGCTCACTTGGCAGCATGGAGATGTTTTACTCTTTCTGAGGTAAGGGTGGTGGAGTTCCACAGTTTAGTTGTGAATGCCTGCTGGCAGCAACAGGATTGCACATCTGCATCTAAGGCAAGAACTGGACAAAGTTTTACTAGAGAAGAGGTGATGATTTCTCAGGCTTTCTTTCCATTAGCTATGAAAGAATGAGCTATACTATATCTAGTTCAGAATTAGCAGTGCTGCTGGTATGCTTGATGTTTTTAATGCCCTGCTGTGACTTGATATAATTGGCTTTTTTAGTGTGAGTGAGGAGGCTTATGGGCTGCACAGAACACAGCCTGTGTGGCATCAGCTCCCCTGTTGATTTAGTTTCATTTTCTGTTTTTCTGCCTTGCTCAACTGCCTGTAACTGCATTGAAGTATTCTTCTGATCTTTGTTTCCATGTGTTCACAAAATGCAGTTTTTGAAAGCTTTTATGCAAAAGGGATATTCAGAGCAAAAGACAGCTCTCAGATTTGTTTCAAAAGCCCTTGGCAAATTACATACTTGATTGAGTCTTGTTTAAAATAACTTTTACTGAGAGAGCCTTCACATATTGGGATTAGATTAAACAGGAAAGGGTCAAATTAATGAAAGTTTCATGAGAAAGTCTGTGGTCCCAAGAAGTGTGGCTAGATTTTCCCCTCTTCCACCATCTATACTGCATTAGAAGAGTCTTAATTTGGTGGTTTGGAGTATGGTGTATAATCAATTGGTAACTCATAATGAAAATATGACATCCCATGGAAACTGTTAGCACTCTCCAGCTTCTTCACTGAAATTCAGGACTCCTGGCAAACCTTTCCCTACTCATCCCCACTGCACCTAACTTCACTGGTAATACTCTGTGTGTTAGGTTTTGCCTTCTGCTATTGCTGAGTTGCATGATCAGACAGCTGGGGAACTATGGATCCATTTATGTCCTGGTTCTAAGCAACTTCATGTATACTTGCTGGGGACTTAGTACAGAAACTCTGATCAGGCAAACCCATTCAATAGACGTATACTGAACACGAACTGAAGATGAATGGCTTACAGTGCAGGCAGACTTGTTAGCACAGGATTGGCAAGCCTGTTGTTCAAAGCAGTCAGCAACATCATGGGCTTAATGCTCTAAAAAGTGGCTTTCCATAGTCTGTCTTCTCTTTCTTCTGCTGTATCAAGCAAACATGATACAATGTGCTTCATTATTTCAGCTTCTCTCTTACAGAAACTGGAGGGGCTTCGTGAACAACTTCTGTCTCTCAGCTGAAAGCCAGAGCACAGTTTGGTCATTTGAGTTCTCTGATTTAATGTTTTGCTAGAAAGCAGGCATTTACCATGCTGAGTGTGGCTGGTTTCTGTTGGAAGGAAACAGCAA
Organism: Brachypteracias leptosomus; assembly: GCA_013401335.1. Lineage (NCBI taxonomy): Eukaryota > Metazoa > Chordata > Aves > Coraciiformes > Brachypteraciidae > Brachypteracias > Brachypteracias leptosomus. The sequence goes on from VYZX01024595.1 coordinate 40,764, forward strand.
GATAACAAGGCTGCCATAGGGTTTCTTCTTCACCTCTCAGTTCTTGTTTGAAGACAAATATTGAGTAGCATGCAATGAACAGTATCTATGGCAGATACTGCTACTTCCCAGCAGCCTGAAAGGCAGGAAGGGCTTTGTATTTTGGGGATAGGAAGACAAGAGTTCATTTATCATATGCTGTGAACCATTGCCAGTGACTAATTTCTTTCAGGATCAGGGGGCCAACAAACATAGGTTGAAGTTATTTTTGGCACTTATTTCTAGCCATTGGTGAACCAGAGATGGCAACTGCTTGATTCTAACCTTATGAGATTCATCTTCCTTTGGTCCCCAGACAATCCATAGTGCCTATGTGAAAAGAAAAAGACAACAGTCTACAGAAGCTGTGGTATACAAGCCAGAGGGCACTTTTTTTAAACCTCCTTACAAATTGCCTCAGATTTCCTGGGGGAAGAGAACCAGGAAGGGCAGTTCCACATCTGTCATCACCGTTTTACTCACAGATCCTCTGGCTTGACAGCATCTCAGAAAAAAATTGTCTGCACTTGCTGTACAAGTTGCAAAATGTTCGTAAAAGCGTCTTGCCTTGGTAATACAGCTGGAAGAATTTCCTGCCTCCAATGAGCATTCACCTTTGAAATGCTTTCACTTTTCTTTTCAGGGAAAGTCTCTAAGAAGGAATGTATCTAATTATCACTTAGTGACTCCTAGGGATCTGTTACTATCCTGGAATTTCAATGCCATGCTCAATTTGTAGATTCAGTTTTTCCATCAACCCTGTAGAAGTTGTGACTCATCTCCATTATTTGTGCATTGTTGATAGCGCTGCACCTCTGAAAACACCTCAGCTAAAATTATGTCTTTCAGAATGAGTAGTATATTCCTTGCCTGTTTAGCAGTTTTTACAGCACTTGAACCAAATTCTTTTGAATCAATAGTATTGTGCTGTGGTGCAGGACTTCAGCCACTCTATTTAGCAGACACACACAGTTACTTGATCTTAGTTCTTTCAGTGGCAATGAATCTCCCACTCTCTTCATAAATTGTATGCAATTATCATTTCTTTATCCTGTCTTCACAAGCAAGTTTAGACATCTCACGTTTCATCTTGCATTTTAAGTAGAAGAAACAATAGCAGCAATTTTTATGGTGTAAGAGATGGCCTAATGAATTAATAAAAGTTGCAGCTGCAAAGGAATTTTGGTTGTCTAACATGCTTTTACAAACTACTCTTAAGCCCCATGAGATCCCCTGAATTCAGCCTGGTGTTTTTTGTCTTAGATTGACAAATGAGTTATACAAAGTCTATGAGACCTGTTGAAAGTTGCATAAGTCAGTGTTAGTGTTAGGAAGAGGGCATCAATATGCTTGGCTAAGTATTCCTTGTGCTGCTATCCAAGCACACCGCCTGTGTTTCAGCTGACAGAGAAAGGTTAAACAAAATACCAGATTAAATTAAAAGTAGATTCTGCAGCTACTGAAAAAACGGTTAAACTTTTGCTCTTGTGAGTATAACAAAGACTTCTTTCCTCCCATTGAGGAAATCTGAACAGTCTGAGCCCATGCATTGATAGCGGCATAACTGTCCCGGAGATTGCACAAGCTTCCTTTACACTGGCAGCATAAACTGCCACATTCACTTTATCAAGCATAAGTGTTAACTACTTCCCATTAACTCAAATGTTCCTAGGTTCAGGATCAAGAGAACCTGCTTAAGCATGCATCTGTCTGAGTTCCTCTCAAGCTAATGTTCCATGCGGTATGCTTCTGAAAGGCTGGCAAGGGAAGAGGGGAAAGCTCTGGCAATTCTGTTTCATCTACTGTTTAGAGGGGTGGGAAAAAAAGAAAGGAGAAAAAAAAAAGTTTATTGTGTGCCCTTATACTTCTGAAAGTTATGAGCTGCTGAAACTAGCTGCTGAAACCATAACTAGCTGAAAGTTATGGCCTTTGTTATGAGCTATGATACTTTGAAGAGTGGGAGAAAGAAGAGATTTTAGTCCAGTCATGGAGTTAACAGTAAGGAATTTGCAAGCCTGAAGCCCTTGACCTCCAGCATGTGAATCCGCCAAGTGCAGGGCAAAACTAGAAAGCACATGATGGCTCTTGTCCAAAGGAACAGTGCTAATGTGGTATAGGTGATGCAATACTTCAGATGTCCATTTCACAATACGTACCAGAGGGAAAAAAATATCCAGATGACTTCTCTGACTGGGAAGAGAGCTAAGTGGAGCTAGATGCAGAGGCACATTTCAGTCACAAATGAGTATTACATCTGCATAGTGAGCTCACCTTTTGCTGACCACAGGATGTTTGAATCAGAGAAACACATCAGTTCATGCAAACCTAATGCCTTCATCTCATTAGAGCTGGCTTCTACTCTGGAAATGCGAATGATCTGTAGTTTTCCTCATGCAACTCTGCTATGGAGTGCAGCTTCATTCTGCTCTTGTTTCTGTGTGTATCTTTAGATATGTCATGTGCCAGAGGGGAATTCAAGCTGAAAAGTCAACACCACAATCAAGTAAGAAGAGTTAAAATACATGAAAGGGGTCAGCACTTATGCAATAGCACCATTCAATAGTCTCCCATCCTTTGAATCTCTCATGAAGAGATTTCATGAACCTCCTTCTTGTTTGCTTATTGATTAAATTCCAGTAAATATTTCTTAGCTGCCTATCTGGCATATTATGCAGAGTTCTTGGATCCACATTGTACTTTGTCCAGGAGCTGCTCATGTTTCCTACTTAATGTGTAGAGAGCCATTTCATTCTGTTTAATTTGAACTTGACCCCTGTCTTTGGGTTTTTATTCCTAAGTTCTTGTGTTGGAAGATATGTACATACATACACCTTCTCCAGACTGTTTTCTTGTGTTTGTCAGCCTTGTCACTTGCCTCAGTCATCACTTTTCCACACTGAAGGGTTCAAGTCTGTTCAGTCCCTCATTGTGCATTTGCTTTCTAGAGTCCACAAATGTAACTCCTTCAACCAAAATTTTTACCTTGAGCACTAGCATGAAAATGATTAAGGCAAACAAATGAAAAGAAAAAACATCTCAACTGGTGGAAGATCTCTGCTCTGGAGTCATGCTATGGGAAGGATATGCGTGTGAGCTAATGTGGAAGAGTTACCAAGGAGACTTCAGTGCCAATATCTAAAATGTAAGAACAACACGCAGAAGTCATCTTTTTTCACGGATTTCTAGGAGCCTTAGGAATTCTGAATGACTTGTCCCTAAAACATGGCAAAATTATCCTTAGTCATAGAAAGAGATATAGGAATGTGGAACAATTAAAAACAAACAAACTGAGACAAAATGAGTAGTTCACCCAGCGCTGGAGTCTTCAGTGGAGGAAAGACATGAACCTGTTGGAGTAGGTCCAGAGGAGGGCCCCAAAAGTGATCAGAGGGCTGGACCACCTCTCCTATGAGGACAGGCTGAGAGTGTTGGAGTTGTTCAGCTTGGAGAAGAAGGCGGCTCCAGGGCAGACCTTATTGCAGCCTTTCAATACTTAAAGGGGGCTTATAAAGGGGGACAGACTTTTTGGTAGAGCCTGTTGCAATAGGGATAATGGTTTAGGACTAAAAAAGAGTAGATTTAGACTAGATATAAGGATGACATTTTTTACAATGAGGGTGATGAAACACTGGAACAGGTTGCCCAGAGAGCTGGTAGATGCCCCATCCCTAGAAACATTCAAGGTGAGGTTGGATGGGGCTCTGAGCAACCTGATCTAGGGAAAGATGTTCCTGCTCACTGCAGGGGGGTTGGACTAGATGACCTTTAAAGGTATTTTCCAACCGAAACCATTCTATAATTCTATGAAAAAGCAATATTAGCGTAGAATAGATTGTTGTTACTAACACAATCTCATTGTACTGAAGGGGATTTTTCAGTTTGCACCAATTCCTCTAGCATACATGCTCTAATAAGGACACTGACACCTCAGAATTTTCCTTGTATGCACTCCCTTCTATGTACCCATCATACATTTTCAAAAAAGCCCAAGCCCTCCAGTGGGATGGAGTTATTTCCTTGGCTTGCTGAACTTTCCTGTTGCTGCAATTCCCTTCTTGTGTCACCTGGTGGCTGCTGAGCCCTTCTGCAGCTCAGAAGGTGCTGCTTGCTCCAGAGAACTCAACAGCGGTCCCAGGAGGTTTGCGATAAGGACACATTGGTCACAATTTTTTTATTCCTAGTTATGGAATCTGACGCCATAATCTTTCTGCAAGTAAAATAGCCAGTGCTTTTCATGGAAAAGGAGAAAAACAGGCATAAATATTCAAAGTTTGAGTTAACTCCTGCTGTTTATACATATAAATCCTCATGATAGTTTGAAGAAAAAATCAGGCCTTTAATATGGGAAAATACTTGATTCTTTATTAACATTGTCTTCTTCACAGTTGCACCCATAAGTAAACTGGGTCCAGGATGAGCAAGGTAATTGTTTTTAACAGTGTTCATCCTGATCTTCACCCCAAACACGGGACAGTTCGAAACAGAATACTGAGAAAAAATATCGAGTAATAAACTTAGTGTCATTAATTGCTTAATTTCTTTTCCCAGTGTGAAATGGGATCACTGTCCTCTATGTGTAACTGAGAGAATAATTTTCTCCCTGTGATAAAGAGGGATTTTGTTTGCCAATGTGAGTTAAATTGGCTGGTAAAGTCTGAGTAATCACTTCTATTAATCTTGGAGTTTGTAGCATAGTGGTTTTGATTCATGTTTAGTTTTTGTTGTGGGATTTTTGGGGGGTGGGGGGTTGGGGTTGGTTGGTTGGTGTTTTTTACTCCAATCAATACATCTATAGGATCCTTATTTTTCCTATTTGTCCAGCAGGGCTGTTAGAAAAGGTTGTGTTGTGGTGATCTATCCTGTTGACTAAGAGCAGGTGGTTTTCACCCTTGTCTGTTGTCCACCCAAGTTGCCACCTGGTTTACAATGAGAGGTATGAAAAAGGTACACTTTTCCCACAGGGCAAACATAGGTTTGGGTGAAGCCTTGTGTTTAAAGGGCAGATAATTAACAGCTGTAAAGAGTCCGTTCCTTTAAACATAGCAAGGTAGGGATTTTCACTTGAATAAGTACTACTAGGGGAGAACTTTTTATAAAAAAAAAAAAAAATCCACTCAGGAATTTAAGGTCAGGAGTCCTGTTCAGAGTCATTAATATTCGTCCTCTTACCTCTTTCAGGTATTTCAATCAATCTGTTTTTGAGTACCTTTGGAGGGATGTCTGAGCTGTCTTATCTGGGGGGATGCAGGATGGGAGTTGGTGTGCAAGCACTTGGCCCCTCCCGGTGAAAGTCTGGAGCTGAGACAAGAAGTGTTCTTGATCTGTTTTCCTGAGACAATCCCCTGCAGAAGTCGTAGCCAGGACAGGACCCTGTAGACCTGGCGACAGGGGAGGACAGCTGGTCACTAGAGCCAGTGGAGGCCATGTAACCCCATTTCCATGGGCATGGTGCTTTGGGACCCTTGAGACCCCCAGAAGCAGAACCCCCAAGGGCAGATGGACCTTGTATGGCTCTTTCTGCAGGGTGCCTCTGACCAGGAGCCCTGACATGGGAATTCCACAAAGACCACAGAGTTTTTGTGAGGGAAGGTAGGTTAGTCCTTGTGAAACATGGTTCTTTGCCAAAAAGATACAGAGAAAAGGGGGTAGAAGTAGAAGCCTAGCCACTTTTTAATGATCCTCCTGAGTGTCTGTGGGAGCCATACCCTCGCTGCACAGAGTCTGCCTCCTGGCAGCAGGGCCAGCTGAGATCCCTCTTATTTAAGATAAACAAATTATAGAATCATTTAGGTTGGAAAGGACCTCTAGGATCATCAAGTCCAACATCTCCCTGATCCCTAGACCATGTCTTGAAGAGCAACATGTACTTGTTTTTTGAACACCTCCAGGGATGGCGATTCCACCACCACCCTGGGCAGCCTGTTCTGTTCCGGTGCCTGACCACTCTTTCAGTAAAGAACTTTCTAANGGGGGGGGGGGGGTTGGGGGTGGTTGGTTGGTGTTTTTTACTCCAATCAATACATCTATAGGATCCTTATTTTTCCTATTTGTCCAGCAGGGCTGTTAGAAAAGGTTGTGTTGTGGTGATCTATCCTGTTGACTAAGAGCAGGTGGTTTTCACCCTTGTCTGTTGTCCACCCAAGTTGCCACCTGGTTTACAATGAGAGGTATGAAAAAGGTACACTTTTCCCACAGGGCAAACATAGGTTTGGGTGAAGCCTTGTGTTTAAAGGGCAGATAATTAACAGCTGTAAAGAGTCCGTTCCTTTAAACATAGCAAGGTAGGGATTTTCACTTGAATAAGTACTACTAGGGGAGAACTTTTTATAAAAAAAAAAAAAAATCCACTCAGGAATTTAAGGTCAGGAGTCCTGTTCAGAGTCATTAATATTCGTCCTCTTACCTCTTTCAGGTATTTCAATCAATCTGTTTTTGAGTACCTTTGGAGGGATGTCTGAGCTGTCTTATCTGGGGGGATGCAGGATGGGAGTTGGTGTGCAAGCACTTGGCCCCTCCCGGTGAAAGTCTGGAGCTGAGACAAGAAGTGTTCTTGATCTGTTTTCCTGAGACAATCCCCTGCAGAAGTCGTAAACAGGACAGGACCCTGTAGACCTGGCGACAGGGGAGGACAGCTGGTCACTAGAGCCAGTGGAGGCCATGTAACCCCATTTCCATGGGCATGGTGCTTTGGGACCCTTGAGACCCCCAGAAGCAGAACCCCCAAGGGCAGATGGACCTTGTATGGCTCTTTCTGCAGGGTGCCTCTGACCAGGAGCCCTGACATGGGAATTCCACAAAGACCACAGAGTTTTTGTGAGGGAAGGTAGGTTAGTCCTTGTGAAACATGGTTCTTTGCCAAAAAGATACAGAGAAAAGGGGGTAGAAGTAGAAGCCTAGCCACTTTTTAATGATCCTCCTGAGTGTCTGTGGGAGCCATACCCTCGCTGCACAGAGTCTGCCTCCTGGCAGCAGGGCCAGCTGAGATCCCTCTTATTTAAGATAAACAAATTATAGAATCATTTAGGTTGGAAAGGACCTCTAGGATCATCAAGTCCAACATCTCCCTGATCCCTAGACCATGTCTTGAAGAGCAACATGTACTTGTTTTTTGAACACCTCCAGGGATGGCGATTCCACCACCACCCTGGGCAGCCTGTTCTGTTCCGGTGCCTGACCACTCTTTCAGTAAAGAACTTTCTAATGTCTAATCTAAACCTCCCCTGGTGCAACTTGAGGCCATTACCTCTTGTCCTGTCATTAGTTACTTGGGAGAAGAGATCAACACCAGCCTTACTACAACCTCATTTTAGGTAGTTGTAGAGGGCAATGAGGTCTCCTCTAAGCCTCCTCTTCTACAAGCTAAACAACCCCAGTTCCCTCAGGTGCTACTCATAAGACATATTCTCCATACCTCTCACCAGCTTCGTTGCCCTTCTCTGCACATGCTCCAGCACATCAATGTACTTCCTATACTGTGGTGACCAAAACTGGACGCAGTGCTCAAGGTGCGGTCTCATGAGTGCCAAGTACAGGGGCACAATCACCTCCCTACTCCTGCTGGTCACACTATGTGTTCCCATTGCTTGGGAGAGACTATCTCCTTCCTATTTGCCCTTAAAGATTCTTCATGTTTGAGGACTTGCTCTCAGTCCCCCTGACTTTCCAGTACTGAAAAACAGGAGCAGCTCTCCTGTGTCTGTAGGTGCTTGTGCAGTGAGTTATGGTACAAAAAAGCACTTCTCTTTCTGGCCAACTGAAACAAAGCAACGTTCCCCAGAAAGTGTGCCAGGGCTGAGTGGTGCTTCAACCAGTGCTTTTCCTTGGTCCTGACTCCTCTTCAGTGGTGAACCCAGGAAGGGCTTGAATTTCTTTTTCAGACAGCCCTAGGTAGAGGGTGGAGTGGAAGAGGTGAGATGCCCTTGCCTGCAGCAGGCCAAGGCAAATGCTGGTAGGACCAGGGCTTTGGGGGCTTGCTCAGTTGTAGCAGGTCTGCAGGACAGGGCTGGTATCTGCGGCCCCTTTGAGAGACCACCAGAGCATCTCTGATTTTTTTTTTTTGGTGTGTTACCAGTTCTACTCAGAACTCTCATGACCTGCCTTTTAAGTCTTCCTTTTCCACTGTTTCTGTTTTGTTTATGACACTTGGCTTTCACACAGCTCTCAGAGCAGTTAAGGCTTGTTCTGTGAGGATGAGGATGGTTTTCCTCTTCCTTCAATCTTTCTTTTACGTCTTGTAGTTTTCTAAACAGCATTCATACTGTCTTTCACCCCCACTCCCTTCATTCCTTCCCAAAATTACACTTCATTTTCTGTGCTGCTGACAGCCACAGAGACAGCCAACTGCTGTGCCTGAGGTTGTGCAATGGTGGAAATGCAGAAAAAAAAAAGTTGAGACCTAAATCGAGATGTCCATGTGGGAGGGAGGAGGTGTAGGGGGACAGGGCATATTCATGGAGCTCCAGGAAGAAGGACTAGCAGCCTATGTGGCACAAAAACATTTTAAACTTGCGACAGGGAAACTCTCTGTAGATTGAATGCTTCAAAGGGAGAGCCTGCCAGCTACAAAAAACAAATCTTTAAATAACATGGAGGGCAATGAGAAGTCTGAGCTGCTTGCTTGCAGGAAGAGAGCAGGCTTCACTCAGCCTGGGTGTAAAGCAGTGTAATCCCATTGGCTTCAAAGCTGTTGCAAGGGTTTACACCATGGAGGAACTGAGCCTACTGGGTCCAACAGTCTTACTTAAGCTGAATAATTCTTTTGTCCCATTTCTGCATCATAATTGCAGCAATAGGCACCAAAATGTGTGTTGATTTTGGTTCCAGTGAGGCAAGTTTTACCGGGCTTGTGTGAGGGACCCTTGTGAAAACTGCACCACTGAACTGAAGGGAAAGTTTCTTCAGCTTTCAAAAAAATTCTTTTTGGACTTCAAGCTTGGAAAATGTCAGCCTAAGAGGTGAAAAGTAAGGAAAATTACAAGCAATAGCAGAAAAGCAGTTATACTAGAAATCCTCTGCCAGACTAGAAAATAGCCATTAATAGTAGCCTGCTGACTATATTGCCCAGTTTAAAGGAAATTATCTTTTTTTAAAATTACAAAATATACTTTGCAATTAATTGAAGGAGCTTATTGGTCATGAATATCAGGGAAACCCCTGCTTTGTGAAATGTACATTAGTTAAATACACGTGACCAGGAGGCTTTTTATGACTAGGTGGCCAGCCTCTATGACTAGGTGCAATGTATGACTCTGAATACTTGTTGTTTTTAGAAGAAAATTTTAATGTTCATATTTGCACCACTGCTTACCTGGTAGATCCATGGCTGAGTGTCAGGTAGCTCAAAATTATTAATTTATGAGATGAGTGCAGGAGTATGGTGATGGGGATGGCCTACTCTAGGGGCTTTGCTGGGGGAAGGGGTTTAGAATTACTGGACACTGCAGTGCTGGGGACTGAGCCGCCCTGGGATAACTGTCTGCTTGAGCTGCAATGCTTCAGAGGGGTCAGGCTCCTGACAAACAGCCCTTTGTTTTGAGGGTGAGATCTCAGCCAACGAGCCTCAGGAGAGCTGTGGCCAAGGTGATCACCCCAAAGCCAGAACAGAGAGATGAGGGAACATGAGTTGAGGGTCCCAGGTTTCTCTAATACTTCACTCATTTTAAGGTATACTGAGTTTGTTACTTGAAGTGAGTTGGATCCTCTATGCTGATACTTTTGCTGTAGTTCTTCTGGCCCTATCTTGCATGCTGCACATTCCTGATACAGGAACTGATGGTGTCTGGTCAGTCCTTGCTACTTTTACAGTGGGTACTGCATGCTCTTGCTGACCTTTAAAATAGCATCTCTTGAGCCTGTCATGTGAAACAGATTGTGAGAAAAACACACACATTAGGAAGCCCAGTATCTCTGTAGGGACCAAGATTTGCCTGATCTCTGCCTTTTTTCCATTAATATTTTCAATGCCTCCTTCCAGGAAGACATTATTTGGTTCTGTTTTTTTACCTTCAGTGCATGCATATGATTTCAAATACCTTCCTCAGACCCAATAGTTCTGCAGAAACATAATGGGCAGGTAGGCATGGGAATGAATTTGATTATACTTTAAAAGAAAGACAAAATAGATCTGAATGGTAAAGCTATCCAGCATGTTTTTTGTTTTTCTCTGTAGTTTAGGTAGGAAGGATTGTTCTTTTGCCAGTGTAAATATATAAATTTTAAAAGAGATGTCAAGGACTGCTTAACATACAGACAAAAAAAAAGTTTCACACATCTGCCCTTATAATGGCCCTATGTGTTTACATTCTACTTATTTATGCATTCACATTTGGTTTATTTATGAGATCTTTGCCCAGAAATGTTCCCTTATTAGCTCTATATGGTTCTATATGGTAATTAATATATCACTGTGATATTCCATCTGTTATTATTTCTCCAGCATTTGCACCTATGAGCCCCAACCAAGATCAGAGCGTCATTTGGATCAGAGGATCAAAGCCTCTTTTGTAGTAGGGGCTCCACATATGCACAGAGACTATCTGAGGCTTTTAGTCTAAACACAGAAACTGGGCATCAGTGAATGGACAGGTGTTGTCTCTCAGCATCACACTGATCAACTCGCTGAGCATTGCTGAGGAAAATGTAGTAGTTGTGGAAGTCAGGCTCAGATCCTCTACAGTTTGCTTCACCATCCTGCCTCACCTCAGTGCTGTGACACTTCCACAGTATTTCCTTTCCAAAATGAAAGGCATGTGACTTAATTGCTGTATTTGGGCTCTATAAATCTCCTGCCTAAGGCCCTAGAAAGAGGTGCAATAATTGCACCCAAGTCTATAGTCTTTTTGCTCATAAAATGGAATAACAGAACAATATTTAGCAGACTCAATTGCAAGGGTACCCAAACTTGAGTAATGTTTCTGTGAGATCTCATGCACCAGCAAGCGCCTGCTGGGAGCAGCAATAACTGAAGCCCATTGTGTCCTCTGTAGCAAGCTGACAAACATAGGAGATGGCTGCTCTTTTGCCCTATAGCAGTGATAGCACAAAAGATACTTAAAGCCTAGCTGTGGTTAGGGTAGGCAGCTAGTAGCTGAGGTTCATGCACAGAGAGGTGTAAGGAGGAGGGGGCAAAAGGAAGAGATGGTGTCGGTGTGACTATGGTTTAAGAATGAAAAACTAAATTTAAACATAAATAACCTATAAAGTATATGGGAATAGAAGGAACATTTTGATTCAGCATTGCAGATTGTAAGCAAGTGATTCTGGCAGGCCAGGGTAATGTTTTAACTATTACAGTGATGGTGTTATTGCTGTGTAGCCTGAAAGTAGAAAGAAGACTATCTTTTGTTGGAATGCTAATGTGTTAATAATTATAAAATATGTTGCTCCAAACTACTATCCAACGAAAGCAGTCTTCATAAGCAGCGTGGCATTCATGCTGTCAGGCACTCATTATTTCTGTTTGGTGGTGGCAAGAAGGCACTAGCTTAACTGTAAATATTGAAAGCAAGCTGAAAAATCCTCTGTTGGAGAGGTAAATAAGTAAACACAAATGGTTGAGAACCCAACTTTACAGTTTTTAGATAGTAGAAACAGATGATGACATTTATGGCATCCAGAAAATACTAAAGGAAACATGAAACATCCAGTCTTGATAGCAGTGCTGGGAATTAAATCTTTCTATCTGAAGCTATATTAAAATATTTTCTTTCTTATCTTCCTCCCTGTAAAAAGAGACTCTTTTGTGTGTGGGGATGGGAGAAATAACAATTTCAATTTTTAAAAGGTGAAGGCCAAAATAGGTTTATTACTCTGAAATGTCACAGTAGTAGTGTCCCATGGCAGCTGTATTCTAAGAGGTTCCTCATATTTCCACTCTGCTGCTTGGTCTACATCTTTTCATCTAAATCTCCCTAAATAGAGCCATCTTCCTGCAGGACGGGGATGATGGAAGATGTCATATTGTGTTCTACAACAAAATTTGTTTGGATGATGTATTAATTGCAAAGAACCCTGTAAACCCAGTTGTGTTGATATCTAGGGGATGCTCTGAGGGGAATGGTCTCCCAGACTTGTAGTGAAGGGTAGCTTTCAAAAAAAAAAAAGGGAATGACAATTTCATAAATTTTTCCCATGGACCACATGAACAACAAAAAAAATCCAGAGCTGGATTCAGGCAGTTACCTTAGAGGCTATTCATTTGCCTCTTTTAGTCCAAAAGAACCCCAAACACACCTTATTTTCAAAAGAAACATCCAGAGTAATAAACTTCCAACTTACCTGCATGTATTTGTGTTGCTGGGAGGGATTTTGCCTGTAGATACACTCCATGCTGTGCAGTGGTCCAGCCCCAGAGTTACAAACTCCTGGTACTGTGGGCACAGAAACAAGTTTGCTTTTCTTGCATTGCAGCATGGCTTCGAGTGAGCCAACACCAATGGCTTTCCTAGGTTGCCATGAATTTTTACTACCTTTTTTTTGGTGAATCCACATATGGCTGTAATGTAGTGCCTAGACATCCTACTTGCACAGCATTTTAAAGTGCAGTGTTCCAGGTCTGGGAACAGGAATTTTAAGTTACTCAAGTTATGTTAAAACATTTTCTGTTGGGCTCTTCTTTTTTGGCATAAACTACAACTTCAAATACGTTCAGACAAAATTTTCTGATTTAATAAAAGGTTTTAAAATTGTCATCATGAAAACAGGAAAAAAGGCAGATGTATCTTGCTTTATTTTTTAGTTTACTGGTATCCATAAACATTTAGAGTAATTCTTCAGATTTCTAGCAGATTTCTTCTTTCTTGTGTTCATGTATAAACAAACCACAAAGCCACAAATAAGCACTTGCCACTCTGAATGGGTATTTTTGAAAGCTAACTGCAGTGGCACTATTAAACTTTGGAAAGTGTACTTACAAGCAAGGATTTGCAAAGACGTGCTGACGTACTGCAAGTTAAACTCCAACAGGCTTGGTAAAGCATGAATGTAACTTTAGCCAATATAGTTATAAAGGATTCTTATGCTGATGACTCAAACATACCGCCTTATTACTGCCTGTACCCTGCAGTTTGCAAACTGCCATTCAAGGAAAATTTCAGGGCTTAGAGCATATGACTCGTAATGAGAAACATTCCACTTCAGTATTCAGTTTGGTCTTAGGTCTTTTGTGGCGAGCCAGTCAAGGGCTAGATTGAAGAACACATTTTAAAAAGTGGTTTCTTCCTCAACATCTCCAGCTCTGCCAGGGAAGGGACATAAATAGGAAGAATATGATGTTACCTTGTAACAGCAATGTGGAAAGGTTAGCTTATAGACAAGCACTGCAGCTTTGTCACTTCTATAATTGGTGTAAACATTAAATTGCCTAAGCTGCACAAAGCCTGTTTGATATCATGCACATCTTCCTAGTATTTTTATCTTTCCACCAGCAATGCCAGCTGACTTAAGCCAAATAACTTAAATACTTAACGGGGTTAGCAGTGCTTATCTCTTTCCAGAAAGTACTCGGATCTGTCTAGAAATGAGACCCACAGAACAAAGCAGCAACAGGCAGCTATGAAAAGTAGACCTCAGCTTGACACTGGCGTGGCAGCAGACCACTGCAAAGCACCAGATTCCAAAAGAAGAGAAAATGAGAAACAGGCTGAAGAGGGGCAAATTAGAGGTAAATATCATTTGCTGTACTAAAAGGTAAGAGATCTCTCTTACGACAAGCAGGACTCCCCAGGAGGGAATGTCAGTGTGCACGTTAGTGAGCTGTACCATCTGCTTTTGCGTAGCATCAACAGTGGGCTCAGTGTGCCACACATAGTTGCTCCCCCAAAGAACCGAGACTGTCTTTAAGTGACACATTGAAAAGAAATCGACTATTCTAGCTTTGGACAGACCTTAGCACTAATAGAAATAGATTGCATACAGCATCAGAGCTAAATCTATTCTTTCTTTATGAAAAGCACCTCTGATTTGAGGATCAGCAGGTAATGTACAGTGCTAGGTAATAATGGCAGAGAGCAGAAGCGGAAAGATGTCATGGGAGGATCACGGCCTGACTCCACAACCCTGTTGGAAATGTGGAATAAATCCAGAGTGCTAACTCTGGAGCAGTTACAATGACATATACCAAGTGTCATGTGGATCTTTCTAGAAGTTTCACACTGTGGTCAGTGATGAGCATTAGAACCATATTGTTCCAGTCCTAGGCTCTAACCATTCTGCAGTGATACGTATTTTTACCAGCCAGCTAGACTCCACCCTGTGCTATTAAAACTGTGATAGTGCATTTGTGGATATGTTCTGTCCCTAGCTGTATATGTCTGGTGGGGTCTGGGAGAAAGCAGGGTCTTAGGAAGGATGGTGGTTTTACATATATATGAAGATGTGATATACAGTAATGGACTAGCATGTACATTTGAATTGGCCAAGGCCTCATGGGCACCACTCCAAAAAGGCTATACAGCTGTGAGGGTGCTTGCATTTTGCTTTATGCAGAGCAGCAGATGAGGCAAAAAGCAAAAATACTTCTGCCAAAATGATTTTTGTCTTGCAAAAAGAATTTGGACTTAATTTTTCTGAAACGCTATACAAATACTCGAGGTAAACATTGTGCTTAAACTTCCCTGGCTATTCCACCAGGCAAGATATAATTGTCTCTGTTACTACTTAAAATGGTCTTTCAGTCCAGATGCAACTTTATTTCTTTATCACTGTGATGAAGTATGTTTTACTAAACTTTATTTTATTGCAGCTTCCCAGAAGTGCATGTTTTAATATACCAGACAAGCATAAACAATGAGCTCATATGCAGAAAAGGGTCTGGTGTATAGTTATTGAATATACATGCTCTGTGTTTGCTATGAGTTTAATATGTATGTCATGCATTCTACTAAACAATTCAAGCATAAATGGAAAAGCTGGGTAATAATGGAAAGAATCTAAAGCCTTTGAATGCAAAAGGGCTTAACGGAAAGGCAGATAGGAAGTAAGAGCTTTGATTATGCTGTTTGCACCTGTTCCTAATGGCAAACACCCCAACAGCCATGATGATGAAAGGGCATTTTTGAAGCTCATTGATAACAGTACAAGTATATCAATTTGCTATTACACCTAACACAAGAAAAGATGTCCATTTTATTGGAAGCTGAAAACAGAAAAACTATACATTTTGTAACTCTGATAGAAAAGCAAAATCCTGCATGTTTAGCCGTGCAGGTCTAACTGTGAAAAGCAACTTTAAAAATAGTATTATGGCATTTTGTGGCCCTCCTCTTCCAGAAATTTCACATCAAAGGTGCTTAGCTGAAAGCATTCTGATAGTTTTCCTAACTGTCAGTAGCTCACAGTCTCCCTGGAAGCTGAAAGTCAAACTGTGTCGCTTTTGGCTCACACATCAGCAACAATAAAGATTGGACTATTAGAAGCTACAGAATGATCTATTAGTCTGTCCGTGGACTTCAGAGGATATTGCTTCAGTCTTCTTGCATTTAAGAACTCGGCTTTTTTAGTAGTTGTTGTTAGTGCTGTTGTTTGGTGTGTTTTGTCTTTGGACCTGGTGATATCCTTTTGTGCCTGGACATCTCAAGCCCTTTTGTCTAGTGTGACTAAAGGCAGAGGAGATAGTGCTCTGTTTTCACCTCTTTCCAGAAAACAAAAATTGGCGCACTGTGAGGAAAAGCAGAGCAACTAAGCTGACTGTCATCAGTGCTGAAATTCAACAGTAGCATTGAGGTTCCCAGGACTGCATAATCCATCCTAAGGACTATCTGGAATATCTTGTTTTAACCAAACAGAAAGGCCAAAAAATTATTCAAATAAAACATTTTACTGATAAATCCTTAGAGAAAGGGTTGCAATCAGGCCTTGTTTGGACTTTTTTTTTTCCCTTCATACAAGTCACTGTTGATGAAATGGACAGGCTTTTGGACACTGGGATTCAGGCCTAGCACTCCTGTGGTGGGAAAGCACCAACAGAGGCCTTGTCACTGGTGCACTAACCAGTGAGGGTGTACTGGGTCCTCCTCGCTGATAGGAGGGCAGAGCAAAATCTGCAAATACAAGAGACAAATAGCTCCCTTTGGGCTGGTCTACTGTCTACACCATCAGCTGTGCAGCTGCAGAGAAGCTTTGATGCCAGGTGATGAGCTGGCATAGTTCAATTCCCTGCACCTCAGCCTATTGATTAAAGGCAGGCATTTGCCCATGTTCTCTAAATTACTTGGTATCGTTTACAGTTGTAAAAATATGATGTTACAAAAGCTTTGTCGTTCACTTTTAGGGGTGAACATGTTCAGCTCTGACAATGTTATCTAGAGAAAACAGCAGCTCCAATCATCTCAAACATACTCACAATATAACATGGCTTCAGGCAAAGCTTGCTGACACTAATGCTGCAAAAGAAAGGAATGAAAATGAAGTGACCGTTACAATGAGAAATGTGAGGCAGATGACACACAATTGTGCTTGAACAACCACGTTTAAATAACAGAAAATGACACTGCCTGTCCTTTTCTTTCTTTCCTAGTTCTCTTCTCTGGAGTTCGTCTTTCTGCAGCAGTTATTCCTGGGCTTTAACATCACCCAGCACATATCCCGGGAAGCTGTAGCCCTCGAAACACCGCCGTCTTGCGGCAGCTTCTCCGCACCTCTGCAGCTGCTGGAGCCCGTACAGACCTGCCAGAGGTCACAGCCAGATATCACAGGCATTTAGTGGCAGGCAGGATGCACAGCGGAAACTTCCTCAAATTTCACAGATGACGATAGAGAGTTGGTTTGGTGTGAAAAAAGAAAATTAATCAGATGAGACAGGTGCCCAGTCAGATGATGACAAAGTAACTGAACTGCTGCCGAGTGAAAGGCAGCCCTGGATTCCCTTGATCGGTTTCTGTGCTTTCATGAGCCTCATAGTAGCCCTGAATTCAGTCACCTTGCTGGAGCAGTTCAGCGTCTACATCGACAGACAGGAAGGTTTACAGCTCAGGAAGGCAGATGACCCAGGATGGCTTTCTCAGAAAGAGAGCTCTCCTCTTTTCCAAACCCAACTTGCTGTACTGCCTCCAGCACATCCTGTTGCAGTCAGTACAAAGTGTTACAGTAATTTGTTGCAGTAAATACCAGATGAAGGTATCCTAAATAATGGGAATCTTTTTTGGGAGGATTTTTTTTTTTCCCCACCAGCATTAAGTCAGGGAGATTTTTTGCCATGGCTTACTTTTGCGCTCATCACTTAAAACCAATCATTATATCTGTGTATAAATACTGCCATTCAGAATATTTTAACATGTATTCTACAATGTGCTTTTAAAAGAAAATCAGCATCTGTCTTAATTTTTGATGTATGATTTCCTAGGACTACAGCCTTTAAGATTAGATGAATGAGAGTCAGCTTTTCCAGTCCATGGCTTTTAACTACCATGGGTTTTTACAGAAAAGTTATTTTGTGCAGGGTGGACAACCTGCTAAGGTGCAAATCTGACCTATACCTCTGGCAGTCTACATGGGGCTGTATCCAGAGCCCATTAAAGTCACTAGGTGGATTTCCACTGACCTATGATGAAGAATCTTTCTGCTCTATGCCAGAAGTGTTGACCTCCTGTCCCATAGTATATGCCAGAGTTTCTATGAATCTTCTGTATACTGCAGTCTGTTCAGAGGTATTGTGAGAAAGAAATTCTTGCCAGATTGAGAGCACTGGGTCTAGAGAAGTTATATGTTTAAGCGTATAGCACCTCAAATAATGTCTGATTTTTAATAAAGCTTATAGAGGCTTTTCTGAGCCTTACCCAAATGATCTAAGTCTGAGCGCAGAGGCTCCAAGTCAGTGTCTTCTACTTCTATAAATGGACATGTCCATAGAAAGAGACAGGTAGCTATAGAATCTCAGAGTATTAGAGTCAGTATATACAGTACATATTTGCTACTCATTTACTTCCATATAAATGTTACTAATTCACTTTATAAAAAGCAGACTTGACTACAGCTTTGAGCAATTATTGATACTTTCAGTAACACAGTCTTCCCCCTCCTTTCTCCAAAGGAAGATTTCGTGACTAAACTTGTTAACATTACATCCCACCATTTTTAATTGGAACAAGGTCAGACTTTGGAGTTTTACCAGCTGGATCTCAGGACACTTCAAGGATTAAAGGATAACTTTCCTAAAGGCCTAGCACATGTTTCACTAGTGGGTGCATGAGGGATAAGCAACTCTGCTTTTAGAAAACTTGTGAGCAAGCAAAGACCATCACTACTGAAGTTAGTGACAGTTCAGGGATTTTGAAGGGAGTTTTGAACATATTTATGCGGTAGAGGCATATTCTCTTGCCTTCATTCACACTGGCTCTGAAATATGCATTCAATATGGTGCATGTTGGTGGAGTATCTAAATCTGCTGTGCCTTTGGTAGCTGTGCAGGAGATATCACGGCTGGCAGCTTAAGCTAGTTGTGGCTGTTGTTCTTACAGTGATGTAGTGGAAACCAGGCTGACCAGAACCTGAATCCCCTTACAAACAAGGAGTCAGCTCATGTCAGGGAAGAGACAGAAGCAAGAGCAAGGCCTAGGCAATATGGATGACCAGGTAGTTGAGATGCATGCAGAGGTTCAAGCCCAGAGCTAGTGTGATAGTCTGACTTGCTGCTCACGTAAGAGGGGAAAATTCATATGCTTAGTTTCCTCCTTTTCCAGTAGTAGAGCCCTGCAGGGTCCAGAACGCTTGCTGCCTTGTGAGACCAAGCCTCTTGATGCAAAATATCACTCTGATGAATTTAACATTAGTGGCTTTAGCAGTAAGACTGGTACCATGTGAGTAGTCCCACCAGGCTGCAATAAAAATCCTGAAGAGGCAAAAAGTACTGAATGCAAATACAGCTGTGATAATAGTGCCTTCGTAACAGATTGATGCAGCTACTGGCACCAGTACAGATTTGCCAGGCTAGGTAGTGTTGTAATTTGATGCCTTTCTTGCCTTATTCACCCCAATGTATCTGATTTTATTTTATGTACCCATACCTCATAACCCCTGGCTTCACGTCTGCTGTTGTGAAATACAAGCCTGTCATTTTCTCAGATTTCCAGTCTTTTCCTCTTCTGTTCATAATTGACTTTCTTTTTTCTCCCTTAAATGCACTAATTTTCCTTAATGACGTGATGCAACTGCAGAGATGTTTTATGTAAGGTGGAAGTCTCTTGTCTTTCTGTTGCGGAAAAATATTTGCTTCTCATGACTCAAATTTGCTGCATGTTTTGTTTTTTATTTTTAAACAGCTTTTATTTTCCTAACTCCTCCCCTGTTGTGTCTTCAGATGAACCCAAGAACTATCTGTAAACCCTCTCTTTGATCATGACAAACTGCAGATCACTAAACTGCCCTTCATGTTTGTTTTTTATATTTAATCTGTTTGGACATCCCTAAAAGTGATGTGACTGTGAGGCAGCAATAAGATACCAATCAGCTTATGAAGTCATCCTTGTAAAGAAGTGACAATCTTCATGTGCTCTGCTTTTTATTTTTCTTAGACTCTGAAGTCAGCTGCTACCTAGCTTGCACTGCCCAAAACCACATACAAATATGCTTTTGCATGCATGTATGCGAGCAAAATTCCTTGAGAGCTGGGCCCTTGGCTGCTATAAGCTGTGGTAGCTCCAGTACCAAAGTTCAGGCCCACTGTTTTTACCTGGTCATGAGACCTGCTAGAAATCAGATAGGTGTTAGGGACAGAAGCTTCATAGACCTATAGTGACAAGATGGCCCCAATTATAGCTGTATGTTGGACTTGCCTGTTGTGGATTGTAGGGCAAACATTCCCAGCTATGCTGAGTTAGGCTGAGGGTCAATAAATGAGGTGCTCAAACCTGCACTAACAAAGGAAATTGTGTTACAGGATGGTGATAGGCATTTTGTTCTGTAAGTTGCCTCTCTTAAACTGCTAGAAATACTAACAAAAATCTCTGTCATAACTGCCTACTCATAAAATAACAATGGGAGCAAAACAGAGGAGCACAGTTCTGCTTGGAGGAGAAGAAGGTGTCGAAATTGTTTCAGCTATGAAGGTTACTGTAATTTCTAAGGGCTTCTTTTTTGGTGCCAGCATACTCTGCAGCAGCGCAGTCAGGTCTCAGAGCATTTCTTTGTTGTACAGCCTAATGCCAGTGGAGTCCTAGTAGAGCATCGCCATGTCTGCAAGGGATCCCAGCAATAGAGTGGCACCCATGATAACTTGTTCTATAGGTGAGTTCTTATCTGTTTTTATAAATCAATGTCCTGCCAGCGTCTTTGGACACTGGAGTCCCCCTGCATTGGAGCAGAAACTTGTGTAAACATGAAGAACCTCTTTATTCAGCCTGATAATTTCTGATGAAGGGCGAATGAATGCCCACCGATGATCTTGTAGTTGTCTGTTCTTGTTGTTTTTCCTGGGAAAGCCTTGTCACCTCATCTCTCCCACTCAGAGTTCATCTAACCAGTCCCTAAGTCTGATCTCTAAAAGCATACTGAAAAAAGTGGCTAAGCCAGAGCTGCTAGCTGTGATGACAAAATAATATCTGTAACTGTGACCTCTCCCTCTTTCATGCTATCACCTAGTATCCCCTGGGGCTTGGAAGCACAAGAGTTGGGTACAGTTCCTATCTCTACCACTAACTTGATGAATTTGAAAAAAATTGTTTCATTTCTTTGGGTCTCAGTTCCCATATCTGTGAGTGAATATGATCTTTTTTGATGTACTGCAAGATCTTTGACTGGAAAATGTTCTTATGGTATCTAAGTACTGCTATGTGTAATAGCAAACCAGTACATGTTGAATTCTCTGATTTTCTTTTTTCTTTTTTTTTATTTGATTGAGGGCTTCCTTATGCCTCTCTCTATATTTGCCTGAATGTATGAATATATGCCTGTTACATATCTGTCTCCCTAACTGATTACTTAATTTTGAGTTGAATTTACTTAATTTTACCTGATGTCAGCTAAGTACACCACAGAGGCAGAAAACCAAGGTAAAGCAATGCTGACAGCCCTATTTTAAAGTTGGCTTTTCTTTCTCTTCCAGTATTTTATATAATAACATATAAAAGTATAAAATGCTTAGAAGAAAGAAAAGAAAGGGGTGTTTGCTCTTTGCTGCTTTTAAGACAATGAAAATGAAGTGTCAGTGATATAATAATGGACGACTATGTTACTGCAGATCAACAATTTTAAATCCTTCTGGTAATGAAAATAACTATTTGATAGAGCAGAGTGAATACTGCACAAGAATTAACAAACTGTCATGCAGGGTCATCCGATTCATCTACTTATAATGGCTTTCCTGTGAACAGACCTGTAACCTTTCATGCTCCAATTCTATGAAAATGCTAGCAAAAGGATTTATAGGCAGGAATACTCATACACAATTCACAGGAATACTCATAAAAAACATATTTTGTATTTTTTGCATGGGCAGCCAGTTCTGTCTCTTCTTTGGAGAAGGACTTGCATTTCCTCCTAGTTTTAAGTCTACCTTTAAGTCACATCAACTTTTGTTCCCTGTCAAGAAATTGAAAGCTTTGTTACTTATTTTGATAGCAACAGGTATAGGAATATCATCCATGCAATCCAGATGGTATTTCCATCCCTAATTTATTAGAATCATAAAATGTATTGGGTTGGAAGGGACCTCTAAAGGTCATCTAGTCCAACTCCCCTACAATAAGCAGGGACATAGCTCTAACTAGGTCAGCTTCTGAATGCAAATAAAATGTGCCATGAAGCCATCACCAGGTGACAGCAGTCTCCAAGGGGTGTGTTTGTCCCATCAGTGCTCCTAAACTCTCCAGACAACAGCACTGGGAAGAAAAAAAGCATATTTATCAGGCCAGGGGGATACCTTGTTCCTCCCCCAGCTCATTGCTCAGAGGGTGAACCCTGACAGTGAAATCTTATTGCTGGGTGTGATTGCACAGCTCAGCTTTACAAAGGTCAAAACGGTCAGAGGTAAGGATATAGACTGATCTCAGCCAGTGTGCCATGAAAGCAGGTACCTCACTAGCCAGCACACAGCCCCCTCCCTAGGTTTTTTTAACACTACTATCTTCCAAGCATTTATGTTTATCACACTATTAGTGCTTTCTTCTTCCAATGAGTCCACTTTGCTGTAACACACAGATATCCCTTTTACTAGAGGACTGACACCAAGGTTTTCTGCCTGAGCAGGGGCAGCAGGCACTTGGACCATGCTTCGTGTGGCAGTGGCTCCTTGGGGAACTGTTAGGATGAGAACAAATGGCTGTGGTCCTGCACAGCAAGGCTTGTGAATCGATGAGCCTGTAAAGAGATCTGGAGGCTTATTGGGAAGTGTGTTGTTAATGCTATTAAATATTACTTAGGCCCACAGCAAGCTGCATGTTCTACAGTTTAAACTGTAATTGCTAGCTGATGTGGAAATAAGACAATGTATGTAAATCCTGTTGAAAGCTAATATAATTTTGGCTTCTCAGGTGGATTAGTGACCTCTACAATTAGCAGTGTGTGCAGCTGATGATGTTACTGGAGGATCTATCATACAGGATGCGTGCAAATTTGAATATAGTAGACACCACTTTTTCCAGCCTTCAGAGTATTGCCAAATAACCAGATAACACAGAACCCATGCTGTGTCCCTTGTTGAGGGAGGAAGCTAGGAGCTACAGGAGTGAGACTGACTTCCAGTAACCTTGACTCTTTCTCCCTTTTCTCATTATGTTCATGGTTTATGGCTCCAGCTGAGAAGCCAATGCCTCATCCATTTCTCTCCTGCCCTGCTCTTTTACTGTGACACCATAATGTTTGGGGGTGAGAGGGAGGGAGGAAGAGGAAGGTAGAGAAACCTCCCTACTGTGGACAAAACTGTTATCCTCAGCTCATGCCATCTAAAGTCCTTTCATCAGAACATGGTTTCATGGGCTTTTTTGCATATGCATATCACTCTGTGTTTATGTATCTATTTAGAACAAGGGTTAGAGACAGCCACACACACATAAAGCCCAACAGCTATTTATCCAACCATCCATAAAGTCTAATTTTTGCAGCAAACATTTGAAGAGTAGGTAAGAGTTCTAGGACCAATGTTGGACGAAAGAAATACAGAATTTTAAGAGAAATGCATAGTTAGTGATTTTCCCCTCTAATTTGCAAGCATTAAAGAAAACTTCTACTAGTGGTGCTGAATATAAGTAAATTTTCTTTGCATCTACTAATTGGAAAACACCTCACACTTCGTGTATAGAGGTTACTAGCATTGGATGGCTTTGGGGCTTAAAATTATTGTTAGCTCTATTCTGCCGTGAGCTGTTTGACAGGGAAGGTTTTTCTGCTCTGTATTTATGCAGTAACTGTTACAGTGGGTGCTGGATACTAGGCAATGCAAAGAATAAATAGTAGTGGTAGTACTGGAGACCTCAAAAGCGCTTGAGAAGGCTTCGTTACAGCACAGTTATCTTAAATGGAGCCGTCCCTGCAGTCAGATGAGTGGAAGAGGGTTCACTTATAAGATCCTCCAGTTATTGTGTGGGGACACAATCAGAATCATTCTTCATTCTCTTCTTTGAATGACTTTTTAATTGCAGTGAACACTGTTCTCTTGCATGCTGTCCAGACAACTCCTATCTTTTTTTTTTTTCCTGTCACTTGAATGACTTTTCATGAGAGGAGGGTGAGGCTATAATAGCAACACTGTCTGTATGTCTTCTAAGGCCATGCCACATCACTTCAAGCTTCCTTTCTCACTGCTTCCTTTCTTTCCAGAACTTTAGGTAACATATTACCATTGACAGAGCTGGAGTGGCATGGGGAGGGCTGTCTTCGTCATTTGCCAGGCGTGTAGATAGATCCTCATTGCAGTGAAGCCAGAAAGATCTTCGTCATAACTGTTACCTGAGACTTCAATGTTTCTAAATGGTGTTAAGGAAAAGGACAAGTGAGTTGAATACAATGAAAAGAACCTGATTGCTTGATGGAGGAGAAAAAAACCTTTTTTCTCTAATTTCTGCCAAAGTAAAATGACTATCCCCTGCTATGGTCCACCACTGCTCTTTACCAAGCCTTCACCACTGAATGTGTGATTTGCCAGTAGAAGTCTCTGCCTGCAGCACCATTTTTATTTGTGGGATTTTCTTTCTCCCCAGCTGTTCTTAGAAGGTCAATTTTCAAAACAGCTTGTGGAAATATGCAGGTGAATGCTCACTGTTTTGAAAATCCCAAAGAAGGTTTAAATCCACACAGAGCATTGTGTACGGTTTTCAAAAGTAACCCTCCGTGCAGGGCTGAGCTAGCAGCTCAGTCTCAGATGACACAGCAGTTTGGCTGTGTGTGGCCCCCTACACAAACCCGACAAACTGTGTAAAGAAGAATCAACCTCTGAAGATGCATCTGTGGAAATAAGACTTTCTATTCTTTCATGAGGGAAAGACAATTCCAGACTCACTATGGGGGATATTGCTGCCCCATTGTCTTAAAGTTTTTTTAAAGGACTTACCTCGTTCTGCTCACACACACTCTTCAGAAATGTTAATCTCGTTATTGTTCTTAATTGTTTCAGGAAAGTAGGAGGTGTTGTTCCCTAAAGGATTTTAAGTTACTAAGAAGTGTTGACTAAGAAACCTGATGATGTACTTTTTTTCCACAGCTGAGAGTGTTAGCCAAAAGTGAAGTAAAGAGGGAGGGCTTCATTGTAAAAGTTTTTTAAATAAGGTTACTATGCTTCTTGGCTCTCCTCTTTAAAGCCATTTTAATAGCAAGCCCACTCAAACAGTCTGACAGCTCACATCATTGTGTACGTGGCTACAACACAAATGTGCATGGGTGGCAGGGGAAGAACTTCGCTTGTTGGATCTGGCTGTTCCTGAGCAGGGAGCCCTCCAGGCAGACACCTTCTTGTCTTTAGGGCAGGGAATTACCTGGGTCAGCCTTGTATGAGCTGACAGAGATCCTCCAAGGTTACAAGGCTACTTCAGGAATCCTTCCTGCTTCTCTGGGAGCTGCCCAGTAAAGCCACCACATAAGCCTCCGTGGACTGAGTTGATTTTTTGGCAGTTTGTGTTACAAAACTTTATTCCATGTTTGCCTAACTCAAATGTGGTTGAGCCAAATGCAAAGGAACTTCTAGATGGCAGCAGCTGCTGCTGCTATTTTTGTAGTTTTGGTTTGTTTATGCTCAACTTCTAAAGCAAACCTCCTCTCCAAGAACAAAGAGCCTCAGCAAACCCCAGTGACTTAAGTGTCTCCAGCACATTACCAGAAGAGCCAGAGGCAGAGTGTAGCTCAGCAGATTTTATCTGCCCAGATTCCACATGTACAATGACAAACCATCCTGGCATGTTTCAGTGGGGAGACACAAATTATCATGTATGTGGCTATTGCATGTGCAATGTTGGTGCAGCCATGGGAACTGGAAAACAGCCTGTTCCAGAACCAAACACCTCATCAGAGTAAACAGCCCTGATTTGCACCAGCACTTTTGAAGAGTCACATGCACCTCAGTCTACTTCCTCACAGTCCTCTGTGGTTGCTGTCATGTCCACCTTCACTTGTGGTCAGGAGTGACCTCCAAAAAGAGAGAAGAGGGTTGCTGGAAGAAGCTGCTCTTCAAGCCCTTGCCATCTATCTCCTCTTCCTTCTCCCTTCCAGAAGGCAAGTAACTGCTGTCACTAAGACAGTGATATATTCTCTGGCTCCCCTAGATATTTTAAACTACTTGATACCCTGAATTAGGCTAGAAAGACAAGCATATGTTTTTTCCTTTGTGCTTCTTCAAATTGACTCTTCAGGATTCAATACCAACATTATGATACTGATATCTGGCAGTGAAAAGACTTTTTATCATCCTCTGAGAATGAACAAGGCCTCCTCATGGCTGAGAATGAAGAGAAGAAAATGAATGCTGTCTGAAAGAGTCCTGTGGCTGCCCTGAAGAGCAGGCTAAGCCTGAGGTACATGCAGATGCCATTCTGGGAGGTTTTCTTCACACTTCAAATTCAAGCAAGTTCAAGGAGTTTTGAGAAAGTGAGTATCATTGCTGATACCAAGTTCCAATCTTCCACCCATATGTGACACCTGGAAAAACACTGGGGCAGCAAAGAAGGCAGCTTTAGCAACCTCAGAGGTGTCACCCATGCTTTTAAATTAATTTCTTTGTAGGTAACTCAGACCATAACATGTCCTAGTTGTTTTGTGGTGATGTTGTAGATGATGATGATGATGATCTTTTAATGAGGTAATACATTCATTACTCACGACTCCAGCATGTAATGTAATTACTTCAGTTCATTCAGAAACCAAAAGGTTGTGGGGTTTTTTCAGGACAGGTTGACAAACATCCCTTAGCCAAGGATCCAAGGGCATCATTCTTTCAGCTGCACAGCTTCTCATTAATATTTGAAAAGGTTTAGTTCAAAATCTAGGGTCAGAGTGTAGTATTTTGTGCAGTTATTTCAAAATGCATAGATTCCTAGATTTTACAGGCCAGAAGGGACTATTATGCACACCTTCTCTGCCCCCCTGTATAATGTAGGCTACATTTGTTTAAAGTTTCAATTTGTTTTCCTGAGCAAACTTGTATTTATTATATGTAGTTTGGTACAGAAGAGTAGCTAGTGAAAAGGTGGAAACCTATAAATATTATATCAGACCACCTGGTGCTCTGCAGCTTGCTTCTGAATGATGGACACTCAAAACGAAGAGCAACTGGAAAGACAGGGATGTACAATGATGTAACTATTGCAAAGAGCAAAAGAATAGTTCCATATTAGGGAAAGCTGTTTCTATGAGCCCACTTTCAGTTCAAGTATTGTTTTTTTCATCAACAACAAAGGCTCTTTCAGTCAGTATAGGACTGAAATTAGAAATAGGGACGCAAGAAGGGAGAGGAATGTTTCTGTAGGAGATCACACTGTATCTGAATAACTCAGTAGTGAAAAGCCATCTCAAACTGACAAGGGAATGCCCCTTACCAAAGGGCAAAATAGATGCTTTAAGGTGCAGCATGTAGAAAATAGCCTGATACCTACATAACCATAGTCACTATAGTGTAATGATTCATCTGATGAGCAGGGAAATATATTTTGTATTTACTGACATCTCATTGTGTGATTGAAGATGTGTTGAATGGCTCAAGAGAGATGTTTCTGTCTTAGCATCTCTGTTTTAAACAAAGATGAAAAGGAAGGGCCATAGGAATCTCAGATTGAGCTGCTGTCTCTGTGACTTTAGCCTGAGCTTTGATGATCTTGCTTTCACTCAGCTTATTGCTCACACTAGAAGCTGGCAGAAGTGCTTCGCAGCTCAGCACAGACCGACCATGTAAAAACTACAGGTTCTGTCTTGATGATTAACGTTAGCTGTTTGAAATAACCCAAATGCTGCTCTCTGATCTGATAAAAAGAATAAATACATTGGGTGTGAATGATGGGAGCTAGTGGGTGGAACTGGGAGAGAATGAGGACAGGAGTTTTTGCCAGGCTCAGTTTTCTGAGAATGAAACGGCTTTTAAGGGGGAGAAAAATATTTTTTTTTTTTCCTCCTCCAGATGTTGCTCTGTTGGAGGCTTGCCCCTGATCTGGAGGCTGTGTTTTACTGGAGTATTCTGTGGACTGCCCGAGATGGGAGAGCAAAGAGATTGTCCCAACAAATGACACCACAAATGTTCTGGTGCCATAGGAGGAGTTCTGTTCATGCTACATCCACAAGTGAGTTAACAAGTGCCTCAGGCTCCAACAGGTACAAAATCCAGTAGTAGAGTTCAGCAAATCATGACATACTGACTGCCAGCTTTTCTGAACTCTCACCCAGCTTATTTAGCCTTCTGTATGTTTTGCTAAGTCTATATTTGGTCCCTGCATACCCCATTTTACTCCAATGAAGACCAGATATCTAAAGATGCGCGTATGAGTGGTATGAACACATATTTGCTGTTGTGCAAAGACACTACTGATTTGTAGAATATCAGCCCTCAGAAAATGAGTGAACTAGTCTGCATCAAACAATTTCTAATAAATACAAGAAGTTAGAATAAGGCATGATGTGCAGTAATAAGAGAAATGAAATTAATTACATCTCTGCAATGTGCAGAGGTATTCTATGCAAAGTTAGATATCTGTTTTCATTTGATTCATTGTTTCAGTTTCTGAAACTTAGGGTTTTGTCAATACAGGTTTTTGTCTAGCTGTTTAAGCACTCACTGTTAGGTTCTTTTGATATTTTAGGAGATGATAATCATTACGTAATCATATTCTAATCATTATTTCTGATTACATCAGCTGCTTTCATCTAGCTTTAAGGTCCTACTCTTTTTCTTCATGCCTTTTAATATACCTTAATGACCTTCCCAATGAAATGGCTATATCCTAGATGTGACACAAGTATGTTAGACCTATATGCCATTATTACATTTGTTGGTTTTAATTATATTTTGAAGAATAGAGAAACTGCTGGCTCTATGGAAGAGATTTGGTGACACAAGGACTGTTTTAAGCAAAACACAATTAGTATAACAGCCAAACTGTATGAAAAAATGGAACAAAAATTAGGAGCTACTCATGACAAGTTTTGCCATTTTCTGCACATGCTTGTGTGACAGACTGTGGTTACGTGAGTGTGAATGAGTGTTGAGTTCTGTAAGTTCTTGTTTTTCTGTGAAACCTTCTGAGGGTCCATTCTGAATGTAATGAAAGATCTTTGTACACTGAGTCATGAGAAATTCAAGGGTCTGCTTCTGAGCTTTTTGATCAATAGGATTATTTTTTTTTCCCCAGGGATGGTTTTGCAGTTTAGTGACTTACTAGGAAATAAGTTGATGGATTATAAAGTACAGTCTCAGGCATGGTGCTTGGCCTGGAGAACCAGAACAGGGATGTTGTGCATATTGTGTGTAAATGATAAGTTCATTGGGGAAGAACTGCATTGCATGACTGCAGAGTTGGGTAGCTTTCTAACATCTGCCACAGAGGTGTTTGCACCTAAGGTGGCTATTTGGGCCCTCTTTGTAGGCAGTGCTTTCCCTTGGGCTTTTTCCCAAGGTAAAATTCATCTGACCTGTTTTCAACATCCTATTTTGAGGTGAAATTAACATGCTTTCTGTAAATTCCTGTGCTGAATAGAAAGGCAGCCTGCTGTGATTAATGCTTGTTTGGACATTAAACCTTTAATCATCTTCAATTTGGCTGAGAGAATCCAAGCTCACCTGTCACTGCAGGGCTCCAGTTTCCCAAGGAGCTGCTGGGAACTCTTCAAGTATATAAAATGATAATTTAAATCACTAATTTTGAAATAAATTAATTCATGCTTTTGTCTGTTTATAAATACAGACCATGCTTTGTATCAGTAGTTGCTTACAGCATACAAAGAGTTTGTGTGTCAGGTTCTGACACAGCAGCATTTGTTTTTAGCAGTTCTGTAACTCAGACTAATCAGTGAAGGAGAAGAAAACACAACAACTGGCAGAAAAAAATTTGGATATCAACTGCTCTCAAGAAGCTGCATCTGCTCTTCTGCTTTGCCATTTCCTTTCTGAGCGGTTCTTTGCTCTCTAGGCAAGAGATTTTCACACTCATATATGAAGAGGGCCTCTGTTCAGGCACAGCCAGGATGTAATAGCCCTAGACCTGGTGACATCCAGTCTCTGGACATGCTCAGTCTTTTTTTTTTTTTCCTAATTTTTTTTTTTTTTTTGTTCCCATCCCTGCCAGAGACTCGGACTTAGAGACTGAACAGAGCCCACCCATGGAGCTCAGCCAGCAAGGGGAATAACTTGTCATTGCTTCCAGGTGCAAACTTTCAGATGAGTGATGTGGGATTGAATGAGAGGCTGGTATCAGCCATCCAGGGGCTCACAGTCTCTGTCTTCAGCATTAAAGGGAGATACCTGTTCTCCTTATTCACTGAAGGGTAACTTTCAGACAGTAAAACCACCTCATGATCACCTTTAGGAATCTCCCAAGAATATAGAGCTAGTATGATTCACATTACTAAATTACTCAGAGCCTTGATGATCATTGTTTTTATCAGATGATCATTCTTATTCTCATATATTGTGTCAAGTAGTTGGACACATGTAAAGGAATAAGACTTCTCTCTCTGGAATTACTTGCTTCCAGACATGGAAAAAAAGGGAAAGAAGAGCACTTAGCTAAATTATGTTATAGTGGATCTTATCAAACTGTTACCAATATGTCCAGACCTACATCTCCCACAAGCTGTGACCTTTCTCTTGGTGCTCTGTCCTGACCAGAGATGTACAGTTTTCTGTAAAGTCCTCTACAAAGACAATTAAGAGTGCATGTACAAAAGCCAATGAAGGAGCTCAAGGCTCTCTCCCAGATCTGATCAATTCTGCAGTATGGATGCTTTCAAAGCAGATCTGTTTTGCCAATTACCCTGCACAACACCAGGAACACAGTCACCAATAACAGGAGGCAGATGGAGATTTTATTATCTATTTCTATAGAATGCAAAGTTGATGTGGCGTGGCCAGAAAGAGAAGAAACAAATCAGCTAACAACAGGATATAATAAAAGGGAAAACAAACTGAACCAAAAACTCAATAATAAAAGGAAAAAGAAACCAGGCTGCAAATTCAACAACGGAAGGAGAAATTAACCACACCCCGAATACCACCAGGGCCATGCACAGATCACCCTGGCAAATGCCAGAGAAGTACATTAGAAAAACATGATAGATGCCAAAGAGATACATGATTAAACCACAGCAAATTCCAAAGGGATAAATAATCAAATCCATTACCCTTGTCCTTTTTGGTATTCTTGTCCAATACATTACCTTTGTTTTTTCTGGTGTTCATGTCCTGTCCCGCTGTTGCTGGGGAGTCCCAGTTGCAGCGAGCAGTCGGGGCCTTTATGGTAACCAGGGAAAATCCTGCATGGTGAGTCCACCTGCAGAATGGTTTCTGACTTCTCTGCAAGCTGGACCAGCTTTTATACTATTGAATAAACAACTCAGGGTGCATAGGCAACCTCAAAATAACTTCAAAAGCAGGACATCTGCTTGGATTCTATCCAAGGTTGGCCAGACCTGGGAAAGAGCAAGGAAGAGGTGCCTATATCTGTTTTGGGTTTAACCCATCCTTTCATCAGGCTAGCTGTGTCTGTTCTCACGGCTACTCATATAATTTCCCAGCAGAGAAAAATCCTCTGCTGGTTTCAGTTACACTGTCCAGTTGTGAGATTCATCCATACATCAACTTTAATTCAGGGCCTATTGCTCAGGCCCTAGCACTTCACTCGATCCCCTGACACATGAATGAACCACAACCTTCACACCACCCTTAGGGGTATACTTGGCCTGCCCTTCTCTCCTGGATGGCTCTCAGAGGGGGCCATCCCTCATGTCAAGGTCTGGTATGGCATGTGTCCCCACTGCTCAAAGCCTACTGGGTTGCAGCCAGCATCAGAGCTAACCTTTCTTCTTGGTGGCAAACACAGAAGCCAACCCAGTCTTGCCCTTGACCCTAGTAGGGGGTGTCTGGCCAACCTTAGTCTTTTCACCTGGTTGTGATATTCATCCATATGTCAACTCCAATTCAGGGCCTATTGCTCAGGCCTTAGCACTTCAAGGTCTTAGGGAGAAGTTTTCCATTACTGTGGACCAGGCAGTAAGTTTTGATGCCCAGGAAGATAGATCCATCATTTGTAAAATAATGGGGAAGGGCACAAAAGAAAGGGCAGCCTCTCCCTGCACTCCCATTCTAAACTCTGAGTTTTCCTTAGCAGAAAAACATTGAATGTCAGGTGAACTTGCTCCCTCCCCAGCCCACAGCTGTCTGCTGGGCTGGGTGCATTAGCAATACCCAGGTAACACTTATCAGCTGTCTAGGATTCTTCTTTTCCTTCCTTTTCAAATCACTTTAGATCAGAGAGTGCTACCGGTCTATCTATTAATTTGTTACTGTTTTCCTGATGGAGTAGCATGCAATGATAATTTGTTACTGTGAAGCCCATAATGACTTTTAATTGTGGCTTCTAATGCCACACGCTGTCATTTAAATCTCAATGGCTGTCACTTCCTCATTCCCTCCCAGAAAAAATACAGCTCTTTCCCCCTTCAAACATCTGCATTAGTGCACAGTTTATGCCTGCCTCAGTTGGGCTAAGTGAGTCACAAAATGCTAGCTCCTTGAATTATTAACTTCTCTGACTTAGCCCTGGTGGAAGAAAAAAACCATAATCTATTTGTTATTTCCAGTGGACACTCCAGATACAAAAGAAACATTGCAGATTTGAACATGTCCTTGCAGATATGTTTGTGTGGTTTTGTTTGGAGAAGCCCAGCCTTGTGGTTCTTGCTGTCCTTTTCAGAAAGAAGCAAAATGATCCAAGCAATTATTTTTGTGGGTGCTTTTCTGAACAGAGTGAGATGGTCTGCTACACTGAAGTCATTAGAGTTATTCCTCCTCATTTCGGTGGCGTTGAATTTTGTGTCCAGAACTTAGCTCTAAGCAGTTTTTTCTACCTTGTATAGATAGGACAGAGGGAAGGAGACAAGTACCAGCAACAGTGCGGTATATAGTTGCAGTAAAGTTCTCACTCAAGTCCTGTGCTACATTTGAAATGGAATACATTTGATTGTATTTCTCAAAAGCTGGGAGGGTGGTGTCTGCAGTGCATAGGTCAGCCAGATTTGGAGGTAGTCACATGGTTTCCCTTCATAAGAAACCTGATGACAAGATATAAGGGTGGTTGGGAGGACAGGGGCTAGTTAGCCTCACAGTCCCACCCTGAAAGAAGCACACAAAATGCCACAAGGCAGTAGCTATGGATGTGCAGGTAAAGCAGAGGGAAACACTGAGAGTCTTTATCTTTCCATTAGGACCTAGCAATGAAGAAGCATTCTTCCTGAGTGCTGACATCTTCACCCATCTGCATGCCCAAAGGCTGACTAGTATAACACCAGTCAGGACTGTCATATAGTTTCATAAGGTTGGTCAACCTTGGGAAATAACTCTGGGACTTTTGAACTGGGAAGAATAAGCTTGAGCTACCCCATTGCTTCTCTTAGCTTGTCAACAGCTGTAGACTTGTAAGCTCTTACATGAACCAGACAGAAAGGAACAAAACCACAAATGGCTGGCATAGTTATATGTGGTCAGTCATCTCTGTTGCAAAAATACCCCCAAAGGAACAGAGAGAGGAAACTGTGCTAGCAGAAGGTACTAAAGTATTTTTTTTTCATGTCCTGTGATGAAAAGAGGCATTATCATTCTCTATTTATTATATTATCTTTTTCTAAAGCTTTGGCTGAAATCTAAAATGTGATCTCATTAGTAACCGTGGTTAAACAGAAGAATGACCCAGCACATGTCTAAATGGAAGCTGAGATTTTCAGAGGAGCCTGAGGGGGCTGAGCACTCATCTCTGAGCAGAGGAGAACTGAAGTTAGCTCCCAGCGTCTTCTGAGTCTGACTTCACATGCTTTACTTCACGAGCTCACTTGTGTTGCATAGTGTAGATAATGTCTACAAAAATATTAAGATATGTGGAAACGCATATTGATCTTTGATATTGTTTTCAGGTTTTTTCTACATCTTGACTTATTTATTCTTCTTAAGTTGTACAGCCAGCATCATCAGGCAGGGAATAGTGTCAGGGCAGCAGTTTGTACAAGCTGCTGTCTGCTGTCAGATTTTTCTTTCATTCCTATCACAGAAGAATTAAACCTTTTTCTTCACTAAACTACCAAAGACATGCTGTCTGTGTGTGTCATGGAGCAAAGTGACAGTCATCCTCACCTCACAGCTGCATACTCACAGTATTTCCAGTGCTCTCACTTTCAACGGGCTACTTGCAATTTGGTTTGGTTGAAAATATTTTTGCTTTTATTAATGGGTATGAGGATATGAGTGATGTATTGTACACAGTGAGGAACTATTTTACTAAAAACTGTGGTGGCTTCTGGCTTTGAAAGTGGTAAGTGGGAAATAGGTACTATCTATAGGAGCTGACAGGGATATGAGATGACTCTTCTGTAGCCAGCAATCTTCATCCTTCCTTTCTTCAGCTGTACTTCGCCTGGTACTAAGAAGCTGAGGGAATATTCTGACAGCAATTCCTCCCTGTCAGCACAACAGCACAGATCCCTTCTAAGCTGCCTTGGGCTTGCCCGCTTAGGGTCTGGGCCAAGGAGAGAGCTAGTATGAAATGTGGTGAGAGCCAAGGCCATGTTCTGCCTCAGCCAAAGCTGATGGCTCTTCCCTACCGGTGAAATGGCATGGGAAATGCTTTATCTATTTCTTGAAATATTGCTGTTGCGGTGGGTAGAGAGATGTGGGATAGGAAGTGAGTACAAGTCATGCAGTTGTAGGTTGGTAATTTAATTGTGATTCTCCTGCACTCTGTATGTAGAATTAACTGGTAAATTCAGTGTAGTCCAAGTGAGGTACACAGCTTAGTAGCAGCACCCTTATTTAAGAGGCTCAAGGGTAAATGTATGTCTGTAGTTCTGGAGGTGGGGATGCTTGGTTGACAGCTGTGGTAGACTGGTGGTATAGAGCTGTTCTTCCAGAGCCTCTTGCACAGATATGTGGAAAGCCAGAGTGATGGGCCTTGTCAGCACAGCCAACTCCTTAAGCTCAAGCTATTCAGTCTTGCAGCAGGGAAGAGCTCTGGATTTTTGAAGGGGGGAGGGGATGCTGAAATTGGCAGCTGGAAAAGATGCCATAGGTTAGCTTCTGTCGTCTAAGATGCCCCAGCGGAGATCAGCGCAACATCTGCTTTGCTTGTCTTGTGCATACCTACATATTCATGCACAGATTTCTAAACTCTCAAGAGACAACTGAGCATATAGGAAGAAGAGTTCTAGTGAGCTGTAAACCTCCTGCTTTAGCTGATGGGGGATGAAACATCTTTTCTCTGTTGTATTTTTGTCTCCACGGAGTCTTTCAGGCTTACAGGAAAAGACAGATCTTTTAAAGGGTGCCCACCTCCTCACCTGTTTTCTGATAAATGCAAAGAGCAGTAGGAAATTACAAAAAATAAGCATGTACTAAGAAACTATCTGAGAATAATGCATCTTTGTACAGGCTCCATGAGCTAATGCCATGTGACAAAACTAAGTGCAAGGGAGTGACGTATGGTCCTGGCAGAACATGGGCGGCCCTGTAGTGAAGAAAGGTTCCCAACACATCCAACAAGGAGTGTGGAATGTGCTCTTCGCTGGAGCCAGGCCCTTCTCTCTAATGCTGGCCAAAATCAATGGATAGTATGTTAGAGCTGCTGGAGAAGTGGATCCCATGAAACTACCAGCTTTCCAGGGCAAGGAGAAAGCACAGCTCCTCAGACTTGCCAGGGTGGTTCCTGGAGTTCATGACTTAGAAGCCACATGTTGCAAAAAGCCTTGAGTTTGATGTGTACTGCACAACATACTGCAGAGCTTGTTCTTGCAGAGCAGAGGAAGATGAAGGATTGCTCTTTACAGCAGTCACTGCACTTCCTTTTCTCCAGGAATGTTTTAACTAAGCCTTATCTAGGTGGGACGATCTTGCTCTAATTTGCTCAATACTCTGAGTCGACCAACATTGCAAACGTCTGGGCTATTCTCAGTTAAATCCATCTTAAAACGATTTGTTTTGATGTTGAAGGTCACACTTCTTTACTCGGATCCTCAAGAAAGATCACAAAAGTATATGGCAACAGCCATGAGGGAGCCTGTAAATCCTTCTGGGAGAGCTGACATGAGACCTGCACCACCACACTCAGGCCTCCCTGTGGCCCTTTGCCTTCCCTCTGAAGGAGAGCTTTGCAAAAACAGAGCGCTCATTTAATCCTCCAATTAAGGTCTTGATCCATTCCAACTGAAATCAAAGGCATAACTCGTACCAATTTCTGTAGCACTGGATGGAGGCCTGGACAAGTCAACATATGGGGCTACCCTGCTTTGAAACTCCCATAACAAATATACAAGGGAACTGCAGAGGAGAAAGCATCCAGAGCTCTGTTTGCAAGGGCTAATATTTAACACTGGGAACATAAATACTTTTTAAAATGTTTAACACAAATGATTGTTGCCATAAAGCTGGAATGTTGCAGGAGCTTCATGCATCTTAGAAATGTTTTGACATAACAGCCTAAACCAGGATTTAATAAAATTCTTGTGCTGTAAAAAGTACTCATAATTTTTGCTTAATTTCTACATGTTTTCTCCCCCTTTAATTGTAGTTTAACAAAGCTGAGGGACTAATCTCAGATAAAAGTAGAAACACTAAGATTAAAGTGCACTTCTGTTTATTTTTAAGGGCAGTGGGTTAATATGAGCACTCTATTGTTGATGTCAGCATCGCAAGCCAAAGATAAACACCACTTTTCTGCACTTACATCACATTTTCAGGGCATTATTCTTCATTAATGAGTATTTTCTTCTGCGGTGGAAAATAATGACTTTGTCATAAGCTTACTGGCTACTAATCATAACCATTTTGTGGCTGTTCTGCAAAATACTTGCTCCTTTTTATCATGATCTTTGCATTTCTTTCAGTATTGGTTTTATTTTAATTTCCTTAAGTTCTGATTCTTTTTTACAATGGAGTTGTTCCCCTTTTTTAACAAAAGAAAAAAATGTGTATTTTCCCTTTGTTGTCATTACCTCAAGTAAGATATTAGAAACTTGATGCTCTTGCTGTCATAAAGATTCCAAATCTACTGTGGGGAAGAGTTGATAATGTATATTTACAGCAGTGTTCCCAGTTTCTGTTTTCTTTCTCTTGTTCAATTTATTGTTGGAGAATTTAGTTGTTTTACAAGTAAAGTCCATGTAGTAATTTGCTTTAGAAAGACTGGGAGGTAAGGTCTACCTAAGTACTTACAAGGACACTAATCATGGCAGTCTTTCTTATTGTCCATCTTTTTAGGTGTCCCTTAAAGAAATTGATCACCTCTATCCAGGTACTTTGGTCCTCCCATAAAAAATTTCACCATGTCATCAGTGAATACCATGATTTTCTGAAAGAGAGAGGTTTCAAAACCTTAGAGAAGCATCTTTGTTCTTGATTTGAAAGGCCTTTCTGCAGATCACCAAGAACATCCTACAGCTCCCAGCAATTACATGCTTCAGATGCTGGTATGTAGGAAGCAATGCAACATAAAGCTCTGCCATGAGAAATAAATGAGCAGCTTGTAATTTTACAATAATTTCTTGCTATTGTCTTATTTTGACCTGTATCTCTTGCAGAAAAGCATCTGAAATTTATCTGCCATTGCTTATCCATGTTAAAATCATATTTTCTGTATCTTACTCATCTGCAGGAGTGCATGTAGGTTATAGCAAATATCTGTCCTCTTTTGCTCCTGTTGAGCTTTAGATGAGGCGAAGTTGTAACAGAAGTTAACTTTTTCCATGCTTAGGAAGTAAATTTAGGTCATATAACATGTGGAGGCAAAAATCTCACTGCATAGCTGGAAACTTATTCTCAGTTACTTTTTCCTATGTGGAAATTCAGAAATATTTTGACATTTTTTCCAGTTTTAAACAAATGAATTTCAAAAACCTTGGAATACTTCTGAAACATTTTCCTTTCTTCATATATTTCTGACTCACAGAGGAACCTGTTGGAAAGAGCTACTACAGTGGTTCAGAAAGAGAATAGAAACAAAATGATGTGGTTTCATAGAATCATAGAATGGTTTGGGTTAGAAGGGACCTTAAAGTTCATCTAATTCCAGCACCCCTGCCATGATAGGGACATCTCCCACTACACCAGATTGCTCGAGGCCCCATCCAACCTAGCCTTGAATACCTCCAGGGATGGAGCATCGACAACCCCCCTGGGCAACCTGTGCCAGTGTCTCATTTAAAGGACCAACTTCATTTTACCAATGCTGCTTGCATACCACGTTATAGCTACTGATGTTCAAGAAGTAATTTCATAAACTAATTTTGAATAATTAGAAAAACTCACCATGCAATCACAAAAAGAAAGCTCAGAAGCTATTAGAAGAGATTATTTATTGTGAAATAATTGTTGTCACTTAAGTATCATCTAGTATATTCTTCCTGGCACAAATATGGTTACGGTGAAAGAAGTTGAAGGCATCTGACTGCTGTATTGTGACTGTTAAATGATAGGGTATCCTACTGAAGCAACCAGTGCTGAATGCTTCCTTGGTGGGATAAGAGGTATTAAAAATACCAGCATATAGTCCCAAGATAATTTTCTCTTACTACATTTTACATAGCTAGCTGCACATGTTGTGTTTTTGTGAACACCTTATAGGAAATAAAAGCATTAGAAATCAGCTTGCTATAATTAAGTGTGCTAGACTACACGCTGTTATAGTCTGGTTTATATACTCACGTAACCATCTTTATACATGCAAATCCTGTATTTGCATGCATATAAATGGCTTGCAGATTAAGATACAAAAGAAACTATTGTGATCATGTAGTCCAGCCTTCAGCCGGAAATGCTTGTTTGCATTGACTATTTGTACTCGTCGGTCTATTTGTATGTCCATCTCTCCAGCCATCCCTCAGTTGTTAGATTTTCTGAGCAAAGTTCACGCTTCCTCAAATTTTTCTATCCACCCACTTAACTTTGAATGTCTCTCTCTTCCTGGGAAAAACTGATCTGAACTCTTTGATCTTCTAAATTCTTCTTGTAGGACAGCAGGCATCCAACTTGATCTGTGTGTGTCTGCATTTGCACGAGAATAACTTTCCTTCTTCCTATATATATTTGGGAAGGAAAGCAGTGGAATGACATTGTTCTCAGTAATGTTTTCCTATTGCACCGATGCTGTAGTAAAAAGGTTCAAAATGTATTTGACCATAATTTCTACAAGCTGATATCTGAAATACTCTAAAGGTTTCTTGTGTCGGAGGCAGGAGAACCTGCAATCTAACAAAACTTATACTGTTTGTTTGTACTGGTCTGTCTGCTTTCATTTGTGTCTGTCTTTAAAGCGCACCTTTAATTCAAGGCGAGCTAATGAGGTAATTCATAAATCAACTCTCACTGTTGAATCCTTAGGCCACACTTGTCTCTCTTTTTAAAACATTATTAATCATTGCGTCATATGTCCTTCAGTAGTGAGGACTGAAGCATCATGCTGTAAGAGCCCTCATATGCCGTTGCATCCAAATTATGCCTATTACAGGTTACACAACCAATAGTCCTAGTCATACCTTCATCAGGCTTCCATATTAAAGAGATTAGTTAATTAGTTATCAGTCTGTCTAAAAGGAGGTTGCTCCAGAACCATACTCTTCTGACAGTTAGAATCTTGCTTCTGTGTTTCCAACCTGAATGACAGCCTGCCCTGAGTGTACATACAGGCATTACTGTACCAAATGCCAGCTTCAACTGAAATATCACTCTGTCTTTTCTGTAATTGCACCTGTTCTCCACTATCACATTGCTGGTCCATGCAAGAAGTACCTTTTTTTCTCTTCTCCAAAATCCTCCTTTCTTTAATCTCTGGGCTATCACCTTCTCTACAGCTGACCCAGTCAGCAGAGAGATCCAAAGTGTGGAGTTGCTTTTTAGCATCAACAGCGTTAGGAAAAACATTCACAGCTTTGCTGGGGTAAGAGAATGATGTCTCAGCCTAAAGTTGGGACACTGGGCATCAAAACAAATTAAAGGGAGTTTTTCTTGTCTCATTTATGCTTGTTGAGAAAACTGATACAGTAGGTGTATGTTCTAGACTAATCAGATTACAATATAATTCAGTTGAGTAGCTCATCTTCAGCACCAATCTCTCATTTATAAAGAGCAAAGCTTAAACTTGGGCAAAGTCATGTTGATTTTCTCTGGCATAATTTGCAATTATTCAAATAGCAATGCTACAGATAATGAATTCCAAGTTAATCAAATTGTTGTACCAATGAGCTTGGTAGTTCATCTTCAATTTCAAGTTCATAAGATCATTTATGGTCAACTGCTTAAAAAAGAAAACCTTATCTTCATCAAAATTGTAGTTTAGTTAGTTTTTGTGATTTGTGTCAAGATAAGGTTTAGAGGAGAGAAACACACAGAAATTAAAATTGAATGGTAAAATTCATCCTCAGTAAAGAAACAGACCTGTCTAAAGAAGCCTGTATGCACTTCACTATGACAAATGTCCATAGCAAACAACAGCATTTGTAATGTGCCAGCATGCTAAGGGAAAGTACTGGGTGCCACACATGGATGTTTGGGCTGGAACAGAAAGCATCATTTTTTGCAACCAGCATTTCTAGTACATGAACAAGAACCACATCAGATCATTCACTGGAGTGGGGAAGGGGATAGAAAATTGACCTGGGTGATGGATCTACAGCCTGCTGGTGTGTATGCTCATGTGTTTGAACCGTCTGAGTGTTAACACATGGTCTCCCTATCAAAGGTTTGTATATGAAACTCAGCTGCTGGAGTGACGGAAGATTTTGTGTTGTTAGCGCACACTTCATTAAAATACCAGCTGAAATCCAAGTCTGAAATCCCACAGTTTGTGTTAGTTGATAAAACACAATTGCCTCTAATTACTGTTAGCATGGCTTTAAAATAATATTTTGTTGTAGTAAAGGTCCCCTTGTGATGAGGAATAGCTGGTATTCACAACTGGAAATTTGAGAAAGAGTATAAATGCATGGTGGGGTATATGATCCAGACTGCTTTTTCCACTGCACTCTACATCTTCCAGCAACAGTGCTGTGAAAAAAACAAGTCAGGGATGCAATACTGAGCAAGGGAAAGATTAAATGTTTTTGTCTCGAATAGTTAAATGAACTTGCTATGAAATAAAGTGAGCAATTGCAAGTCCTCTTTGAATCCAAGAGGTAGTTTCACAATCTGAAGAGGAGAACCTGTCACTGCTTTCTATTATCTGAGTAGACCGTAATCCTGCAAAGCACTTGTGTGAAGATGAAGTTTTTTCTCACTTTAATCCCCAGGTCTCACTCATGTGCTTAGCATTCAGCTCATGTTCAAGAGTTTTGCAGGAGCAGGACCTTGCTAGCTGTACTGAAACATCTATCTGCTTTTGGACACTACTGTAGGTGCTTGCTTTCCCTGTGTGCAGGTATGTTCTCTGTTAAAATGAGCTCACTGCCTCAAAGCACAATTGTGATGGAGATGGGCACAGTTGGGGTTTTTTTTTTCAGAGCAGCTTGGCTATTCAACGGGCAACCGTGTGCCTGAGATTGCCCTTCATACAGGGGTAAAAACCTTGTTGCCCATAGGTTTTTAGAGGAGGATAGGCACACTGACTCTCCTGTTCAGAATGTACAGTCTTGGTTTTATTCTAAGACAAAAAAAAAATGTGATCAGGTTCCTCAAATTTGTATTTCTAAGCCATATAGTATTGTTACAAATATTCATATAAGGTGTTCACATAAAATCACATCAATGCATTTGTATATTGCTTTAGTTACAGGCTTCCATTCATGACAAACTATTTCAAAAGCATCATTGGATACCTTATGAAAGTTTAATAAGACTTTTATTGACATAGTAGGAAATCTTTTCAGAAGATTTTGTTTTAAATCAAAACTCTTTGGACTTCTTGCTGAGAAATGCAAGTGACCCCACAGTCCTAGCTGATCTCCATTAGTTGTGGATGCAATTGAGGAGAAAAAAAAAGAAAAATCAGTGAT
Organism: Brachypteracias leptosomus; assembly: GCA_013401335.1. Lineage (NCBI taxonomy): Eukaryota > Metazoa > Chordata > Aves > Coraciiformes > Brachypteraciidae > Brachypteracias > Brachypteracias leptosomus. The sequence continues at coordinate 82,356 of VYZX01024595.1, forward strand.
GTACAAAAATCTATTTGAACAGAAGGAGGCAAAGAAACAGTCAGTGAGTGCTTAGGCATTCATCATTTTAATTTTATTCTGTTGATTCTGGTCAGAGCTTTAGACTCGAGCAGGGCCAAGATTGCATGCCAAAGCATGAAAATGCCAGCAACGACCAGAATTATTCACTCCTAAATAATGGCCCTGTTATGGAGCCTGCTGGATTCTGGAAGGATGCTTAACTGCCTTTTGCCTGTTGGTACCTACAGCCCCTCCACAAGGCACTTTCTCTTTGGCCATGATGCCTGGGAAAGGTGATGAGCCTAAGAATAGGTCTCATAAAGGACAGCAGGCTGAGCAGGACCAACTTGCCAATGGGGAGATGATGCCTTTATTCCCCTTGTTTTTCTGAGGGGATCTCTGAGCTAGAAAAGAATGTTTCTTCGTGTTCTTGTTTCACTGGCACTCAATTCAAATGACACAAGTGGTAGGTTTTTGGCTTGCTCCACACTCTCCCCACCAAACACAAGTGGACATCTTTTTGCTGTTTGCAAAAACAGTAGAAGTTTTCTCTTTCTTTGTGGGTCAGCCATTGAAATCTTGGGCTGGTCTATGTTTTTGTCTGATTTAATAGACAGACCTGAATCAAGGGAATTGAGAATTAAAAGTATCTGCATCAGATACATGGGACATTCTAAATAATCTCAGGTGCTTGTGAGTTTGTTAGAAATGCCTCCCAGGACTTTGGAATTTTCTGATTCTGTTGAGCTGGAAACATTAGAGGTATGATCTTCGTTGCAGTATTTGAACTTTTCCCCCTACTGAACCCAGACATGTAAAGCAACAAAAAACAAACGGAACTTTTCACACCTTAAAATAGATTTAATTTGGGTTCAGTCAGAGTTTGGGGCAAAGGTTTGTGATCTTTCTCATTTTAATCAAAGAAGTTGGCTCATGCCCTCAAAACTTTCATTGTCAGAGTAAGATCAGCAGAATTCACTTGCAGGTCCATTAAGCAAACAAAACCACGTTCCCTGCTGTCACCTCAGTTCATGCTTTGGCAATTTTTAGAAGCTCTTTTTAAAAATAACTTTCTCTGGGTTCCAGGACCACTCTTACTGCAGCCTGAGTGGTTATATATGTTTATATAAACACAAAACACAACATAGTGAAGTGCATACATCTCTCTTTTACCATCACAATCCTTATTCTAAAATTTAAAAAAAAAAAAAGGAAAAAAAAAATATAAAACTGCTGATATCCTTTAAATCAGTATTGAAACCCTTCCAGAATGTGAAAGTTATTCTGGCATCTTGCTGAAGGTTAACTTTAGCATTCTGGAAGGATTTCAATAGTAATGAAAAGGACAGTAAAGAGAGTAAAGCTATTTCAGAAGCATTCCTGAAAGATAATGCTGGCATGCTAGAGAGATTTCAACAGTAGGCTAGAGGGCAGCAAAATTATTTCTGAAGTATTCCTGAAGGAGAACTTTAATAATCTAGTAGTATTTAAAATAGTTCTGCTGTGGAGGTAAAACTATATGGCAAATGTCCCTGAAAGTTAATTTCATTCTTTGAAATAACAAGGCAAAGCCTCAAAAGTATGAAGCCTGCCACTCAGAAACTATGTTTGTAAGAAACAGAGAGGCAAAGCAGTCACTCTGGAGGCTGCTAAGTGTCCCTGACAGAAGTCGCAAGGGTAGAAAGGCATCATTTAGCCCTGTGCAGAGGTCTTAATGCGAGAGCTGTGCACAGCATCAGTCAGAAGAGAGTTCACATGGGACTCTGGGGCAAACACAGGAGCTAAGCTGTCCCTTTTGTGCAGGGTTATGTTCATTCCTATCAGGGACTCAGACCTGCAGCATAACTAGCAGATCCCCACCCTTGGTGTCTCTCTTCTGAGAAAGTGGACACATAGTGTGAGGTGACCTCCACCAGCTCCCTTAGGGTTGGTGAACTTTAGGCTCAGGTGCCAAGTTCTCATTTTCATTTCAACTAAAGATCTACTAATCTGCAGCCTCCTTGGTTTGAATGGAAAGCAAGTGGGAAATCTCACCCAGCCTGGATGCTACCTACTTTTGACTCAGCTGGGAATACCACAAGAGTAAGCTGTCTTATAATGTGTCACTTCTTGTTTAATGGTGGATTTAGCTATGCTAGGTTAATGGTTGCACTCGATGATCTTAAAGATCTTTTCCAACCTAAACGATTCTATGATTCTTAGTCCAGCTGACAGAGCAACTCACAGGCATGTGCAAATTAAATACAGACATAATTTAGCCAACCAAATATGCAACCCAGCATTAAATTTGTTTGGGTTGGAAGAAATTTTGGCTAGTAGTTCTAGCTCCTTCTTTTATATCGTATCCTATCTGGTATGAGACATTATATATTAGAGGTAACCATGACCCAGTCAATGAGGAGCAGTTAACTTGTGCCCCCATCTTTTCCACCATTCCCCTTGTTCTTTGTTAAGAGAAATAAAGGCAAAATGCATTTTATGTCCTGTTTGTACAAGGAGAATTCTCATCCTCAAGCAAGATGTGATTTGTAACAGGGAAACTATCTTTATGTTTTATTCTTTCCTAAGAACAACCAACACATTTGGAAAAAACAATGACAAATTTCAGTCAGTCTTGGAAAAGACGCTACGTTTTGCTACTTCACCTCATTTATTTACTTGGGGCACCACGGTGACAATAGTACTGCTACTTAGCCTTTAACACATGCTGCTGTTTGCCAGAACTGACCAAGTTCATCTTTTCTGTCTGCTTTTTGTAGATTATACTGAAATCCTGCATTTGTATAGAGCCTTCCCAACAAAAAAATTAGAGTGAATGTAGCTACATTTTCATCTTAAGCACATCTGTGTGGACATGTACAGAAATGAAGAATTAAATACAAGCTTCTTACAATGCAATCCATGAACTTACTGAGAGCAAAACTATGACTTTGCAAATGGATATTTGGTAAAGATCTGGGTGCTTTTGTAGCCAGTGTTGCTTTTGCAGTGTGTTCAGAGTCTAGAACAGAGGGTGCCATTAAAGGTAGAAAGTATCCCAAGGGAAATCTCAGACATGCTCTCCACAAATGTGTAAATGGGATATTGTCAAGTCTAGCTTTAACCAAGCTTCTGTAGAGACCAGAGGCTGTTCACAGGAACTGCATGGTGTACCATTCTGATGGATGAATACTGTCCAAGAAAATCATAATCTACTTGAGAATTGAAGGATGGGGACAGGAAATGGAGAAATCTACTTCATTTGTTTAACAGAAAACATTCTTCCAGGTCTTGCAGTAACAGCTATCAAATATGGAGGCACTGCCACAGTAAAACATGTAGGTTTGCTGGTGTTCCCCAGAAATGCTTCCCAGGTAACCCTCATTTTAAAAACAACGTCCTGAAACTTTCAGGTTCCCACTTGTGTTTTGCTTCTTTATCAGATGATCTGAACTGTGCCATATCATTCTTCACAGATGTAGCATTTTACATCACTACTGTTGGCTGTAGGTGCCTTTTTTTTTTCTCCTATAAGGGTTATTGCTGTGTACACTGGAGTGTCTAAGTCTCTTCCAGCACCCTTTCACACTTACGAAGTAGGTGTTTACAGGTTCCAATAAAGTCATCATTTGCATAGCCTGACGAAGAGAGATTAGATTTATCAGTGTTTTCTTTAAATGGATGTCCTTCAAGGACAGCCCTCAGAAAGCAGAGGTCAATGCAGTAAAGATAGCGACATTAATCATCTTCACCATTTGAAATAAGGAAGAATAAATAAATAAACAGTTTAGCATCATGATCATGTATCAGGGGGTTACTTCAGGTCGCATGCACATTAAATGTAATCCCAAGGATGTCAGGACCAATGTTACGAATGTTTTTGTTAGCGCAGTTTCATGAATGGTGAGGTAGAGCTTTGCATTAGGCTATGTAATAATGTTATCAATAATAGCAGGGTGTATATTGTGGCAGTGCAATGAGTTTGTCCTGTGTGTGAACCTTTCTGTAACTACAAATGTTAGGGCTTTCGTGCTTTGGTTTAGAGCAAGTGATGGGGAATGCTGACACAGCGACGTCCATGACTTGTCTCTCTTGTCTTGTGGGCAAGTCTGTGGGCAGTTCATACTGAGTGAAAGAAGTACTGGCATCAGTACAAGAAGGAGTATCACTAGGGGGACGTGCTGAGGAGTATTACAGGTTAGCTAAATACTAGAGAAGAAAAGGCTACCTCCCACTAAGGAGGGTGAGGTGGTGGGACATGGGGCCAGGGAAGAGGGAGAAGGCTATATGATTAGCCGATGATGCCTGGAGTGAACAAACTGGCATCCCAAGAAGCAACTAGATTATTAGGGCTGTGCTCCCCATGTAACTCTACTATTTTTAAATCTGAGCCTTTTGCACCTGGGCTAGCTAGGGTGCTGATGTTTTGTGAGTGTGGAAAAGAGCCTTCTGTACACTGAGATTTAGCAATTTCAGAACTTGAGATTTGTAGCTATTGCTAACAAAAAAAGGAATCAACAAAAATTTTTCAATAACTTGTTCAAGTGCATAACTTCACACACCAGAGTAACATCAATTTAATAGGACTTAAAGCCTGGATATACACATATTGCCTGAGTAGAAGCATACAGCAATTTTTTATAGCAACTGAAAATTATTATTTTTTTAAATATTCAGGAGACTGTCAATGTCTTTGAAATGAAACAGTACTTTGTAATTATTGAGAAATGGGGTTTTCATCATATTAGTAAAAATCCTCATCAAGATATTCAGTTTACTGAAATTCTGTAAAGGGAAACCAGCCTCTAATAAAAAAATAATGATTTTCAAAATAAGACCCCATTTCTGACTTTATATAGGAAAACAATTTCAAAGTGACAAAATTGTTCATTAAATAATTCCCAATTTTATCTTTATTCTCATACATACTGAGAAAAAATATTAACTGCTTCTCAATGCACATCTTGTATATTTATTGGTATGAAAGCATCCTGAAGGCTTTCTTGTACCGCTTGTTACTAGTGTCTCTGTTCTTTTCAGCATCTTTTTAAATAGTCAGAATCTTAAAAAGCAATTTAACTTTATAAAAAGCTAATTTGATTTATTGGTGTTATTTTTATTTATTAACCAATTTGCTTCTGGGTTGATTTTCTTAAGTGCTAGGCTTCATAATGGAAACGCTGACACAACTTTAAGTATAGGACCAAATGCTATTCTAATAATTCAGCTGAATAAATACCAGCCAGCATTTAGTTATTTTCCCAGGAACTGGATAAACAGACACTTCCTTTTTAGTGTCTCTTTGTAAAGTAAAAGTTCTGCAGTTTGCTAATCATCACTATGAAATTTCTATTAAAAAACCTCCAACCTTTCTTTTGTTTATTCTGTAAGATCTTTGTGGTTCCATATTAGTCATGTCAAAAAAAAAAAAAAAGAAATCAAAAAAATCAAAACAAATACACTGACTTGGCAATGAACCACATTTTGACCTATTTCAAAAAGCACCATTTCTGAACCCTGTGGCTTCTATAGATGAGAACAAGAGAATGAGCTCAGCTGAATAATTCAGACGCTGAATAATTCATCACGCTTCAAGTGATCAGGACTATCCTGGTATGGAAATTTAATTTTGACCATTGTTTTGGAATTTGCATTAAAGTTGACAATGGGTTTGCGTTAAGGCAGCCACTTACTTGTGGAGTGTAGGAAGGCTGCACTTGGGTGTTCCCCAAAATATCACCCCACGATGGCAAGGAGATCTGTTGTTCCAAGTTTCTCGGGGTCTCAGAACTGATGTGGGTTTGATTTGTAAACCAAACAGGTGGACTAAATTATTGTGGCCCTTGGATTCAATTAATACAGCACCATCTGATTAAATGAACTAAAATTCTTCACAAGGGGTGACAGATAACTTGTTCCTAGTGTGATGTGGTGTAACAGTCTGTGCAATTTTATCTGATATTATCAAACTATCACAGTGCTGTAGTTATCACATTATGTCGTGACAAGGAAGGGTTTGTAGGAACAATTTTACTCTGCAAATCCCCATTATGCTCATGAAAAGTAAAAAGTAATATTACACTGAAAAAGAAATAGAAAGAGTTTGGGATAATTTTTTTTGGCAAGGTGGAAATGATGTTCCTTTCCCTGAAAGTTCTGCTAGCAAAAGGGCAATTTCTCACTGAAATATTGAACTCTAAATTTTCTAGATGAGATGATGACTGTTCCCGATAAGCATCAGCACTCCTGGATAGATCCCTACCCACAGGTTACTGACAGGTGCTTTTAGCTCACTTTTGTCTGGAAATAGATAAAATGGTCAAGGAAAAGAGGTTAATTATGAAAACACTGATGCAAAGCTTAAGCTTCAAACAGCATAATTTGCCCAACCTCTGTTAATGTCAGTGCAGCAGAGGATCACCCTGCTCCGGTGCTCCTGGATTGCCCCATCGGTAGCTGAGAGAGGCAGGCTCTGTGCAGAGCTATGCCTGGTGCAATAGCGCCATGGAAAAGCAGACACGAGGCTGAGTTCCTTGACGATGAGAATATCCATCAGGCTCTGCCATCTGCCACCACTCACAAAAGCTGAATTATTCAGATCACACAGACCCTCTTTTGCATGCTGGGTCTCCCCTGTTTCCATTTCACTAATAGCTACCCCACTGGGTGGATGGTGTGACAGCTCCTGAGTTTATACATACTTAAACTGTACTAATTACTGGTTTTTAAGTAACTAAGAGTTTTTCTGGCATCTTCATTAGGGTAATAGTAAGTGGGTGGATACATGTGTCAATCAAGTGAAATGGTAGATGAACTGCACATGATATTTGAGTTAATTTGTCCTGTTAATTTCCTTGTGATATTTGCAGCTGTCGAAAAATACTGCCTCCTTTATGGGGATGAATCCAGCTTAATGTCGTTCTGCTTCCTTCCCTGCCTGAGCAGTTACGCGATTTTTGTAGTACGTGTGGAGCTGTCGGAGAAATATAACCTGGATGCTGGCATGTGGGTATCAGAAAGAAAGGGAGGTGCTGCAGGGAAGAGGTGATGAGGATCAGAGAGCTGGTCAGATGCCCATGTTCTCATTACTTTCATAGCTATGGCACTGATATTTTTAAACAAAAAATCATGTAGTCTTTGAGCTTGCAAGTAAGGGCCTCTTGATGTGTGCCAAGAAGATAAACCTGAGAGGAGGACATGCTGTAAAGGGGCAGCTACCAACTGACTTTGTCAGAGGTGCCTGATCTGATCCCGTTGTGAGTGCTAGCAGTTTAAGCTTCTTTCTGAGAGTTTTGATATGATTAGGTAGGCTCTGAGTTGAAATAAGGGAAAAATCATGAAGAGCAGTCAAGTCCTGCTTTGGTGTACTTCCAGGAGCTTTTTTAAGTGGATGTAATGACTGCTTTGGAAACTTAAAATAATAGAATAAAAAAATGTAAACAGTTGAAAATGAGGCAAAAGATGTACTGCCCTGACCAGCTGTACATTACTTTTCTGTCTTCCTTTCCTGATGACAGCTCTGAGAAGAAAGAGGGTCAGCCCTTGGGAAGGCTGGGGTGGGCTGGTCAGTGCTCCAACAGCCTCTTGCAAAAAGAGATTGTGAAAGCCCTGTAGCAAGAGGAGGAATGATCTCTGGGAATGGACATGGACCTAAGATAAAAATAGTGAACTAAAAGAATCTATTTATTTAGCTGAGCAATGGTAACATTAGTTGAGGAGGGACAGGCTGCATTCTGTGGAGCAGCCTGTGTCACATAAGGAGAATTGCCCAGGTGATGAAGCAAAGGCATTAGGAACTATTTACTTGACTTGGAGGTTTTGTTTGATTTGACATGTGTATTTTATTGCCATGGATATTCATGCAAGCACTTTTTTAAAACAAAAGTGTGTGTGGAAGAAGTACGACAAGTATAACTTGCTGATGGCAGGAGGGCTGTTTCCATCTAAAAGCAGTAACAAAAGGTGCAACCATGAAAGATGGAATAGAAGCTTCCAGGTTGTCCCAGCCTGTACTTCAAAATGTGTGAGTTTTTTGTACACTTCAGCTGTTTTAAAGGAAGACACATGTAACACACTGTAAAATAAGGGAGTTTCTGTCAGAAAAGTTGCACTGAGCTTTTGGCCACCTTTCTACTGTCTAGTTCACGAGCTCTAGTTTGGTGACGCGCAGTACCCTGAGTCTGCCCTCATGGACATCTTCCAGGATGCAGGCCTATGCCCAAGCCCAGGGATGTGTGCACCTCTGCTTGCCTGGGGAGACCCAGGGGCAAATGTCCAGCCCCAGAGCCTCTAGCAACAAACCTTCAGATGCCTCAAACTGACAGGGTGAAGAGTACCTAGTAAGTCCTACCAATAAAGAGCGATTTTTTTTTTTTTTTTTAATGGCACGTGTTAGTGAGGTTTGCTGTCATAGTCATGTCAATTGTGGGTGTGATTTGTACTTCTAACAGACCTGGTTGTATCAGGAAGATAAATAAATAGAGCGCTAAGCCAGTTCATTGTGATACTTCCCAGCTTTCCCATGATGTGGAGATCATAGGAGGCTTGTTGATAATGCTGAGAGAACCGTACGAAGAGCATCTTACCATTCCTGTGAGTGTTTTATTGCAATGTCAGTGATGTTATATACTCTATTTTTATGGACTGTCTTTTAAAGTTATATTTCTCACAGCAATGTGTCATTTTGATTACTCTCGACAAGAAATTTTACAATGCAACCAGATAAGCCTCTTCTGATTAAAATGGAAAATTTGGTTTTGAAAACTTTAAACATTGGGATTTGGTTTTTCCCTTTTGCTTACCTTTTTAACACTACCTGCAGTGGAATGGAAGAAGATTTCTCCATGCAGCATTTTATTTTCAATAATTTAACCCATAACATACATAACTTTCATAATTGATTTCAACATTCAATAGTTGACCATAGAAGAATTACAATTTATTTCTTTTCTTGTCTACACTAGCTCTTTAAACACCAAGATAGTTTTGACAAAACAAAAAAGAATTTGAGAGAGAGAGAGGAAAAAAGAGAAATAAAAATTGGGTGTGCATGGGGGGAAGAGGCCCAGGGTAGCCTTTGTCCTCCCAAATCAGCAGAAGCAATTTTCAGGAATAATTTACAGATATTTTCAAAACAGTGAAGTCACCTGGATCAGAAGCAAATGCAAAATTCTAAAGTTATTGAGACAGTTGGGTACCCACTTTCTAGAAGTATTTGTTGTGGACACATTGCATAGAAGTTAATCCTTAGCTCTCTAGGGCATCGACGTTTCTGGAAGGTATCAAAAGATGCTTACTGGAAAAAGGAAATACAAGAAATTCCCAGAAAACTATGTATAGGTGGTAGTATTCTTTTACACTTGATCCAAGTGACCAGTGCATCCAATCAAATTTATTAAGCTAAAAACCTTTAATCTGGAAATCTAGAAGTGACCAGCTATATTTGAGCAGGAGAACAGCCTCCAATTCTAAAAGTAGAGACCAGGAAGCCGAATGACCTAGATCCTGTTATTGACTTGGAGCAGAGACGTGAGCCCAGCTCCCATGCCTCGGACACTGGAACTGCACCAGTACACAGCGTGGCATCTGTTTAGTGGTACAGAGAGGTGCTGCCTGGAAGCTTGCAAGACAAAGGGAAGCAGAAAAATCTACTTTGCAAATGAGACAGGGAAATTTAGGTAGGCCAAAGGTAATTTTCCAAATCATTTTGGAGGTGTAAAGCTACTATTCTCATTTTTTATTTAAAACCTTTAAAGCAGAGAGGAGAAAACCCACCATGTAAGCGTGATTCCATTCCAGCTTTATATTGCAGTCTCCTCTCTGCACTCTGGTTACTGCTTTGATATTATAATGGTGTTATTTCTTATAACATGAGGCTACTATGGGACTCATTAGTCATAAACCTTACCCTTGGAAAATGTAAAAGTCAATATTAACCGTCACTAATAATGTATTTCACCTACTGTTATTGTAAGTATGTGAACACAGTCAGAATCTGCTCAGTGCCTGCTCATGTTGTCCTTTGGAAATATCCTTTTGCAAAGTCTCTTCCTTTGCTAAGCACAGGGTCCATTGAACATATTTATTTCACATTTTCAAATATTTTTCTACTTATGAAATGAAGCAATTGATCTAGGGGCTTGCTGTAAGGTTTTCTTCCCCAGGAGAAAATAAAATTTGGGTGTGGGCCTGATGGGAGATACCCACTCAACTTTTAATCTCAGCCCACCTCACTGTTCCTTCTTGTAAATCTTAGAAAAAATCTGTGTCTCAAAGAACAGGATCTATCAAATGGAGCATATTCTTTCAGAGACTTGTATGTTTAACAGATGAACTGGAAAGTAGCCTCAACCCCGTATCAGTGCTGTTTGTGATGTGTAGCTTGTCAGCTTCCTTGGAAAAACTCAGCTTTCCTCTCATCACCAAGGTTGTCCAATTCAACAGCAGATGATGCTTTCCCTTCTTCCCCACCTGCACATTGAAACCAATTACAGCATTACACTGAATGAGCAGGTAAAGCAGCAGGGAGAGCCCTTGTGCTTCTGTATGGGTGGTTTATTAACTTTCGAAGAGATTTAAGGGAAAAATAAAAGAATACTGTGTTATACCTCAGAGCTTAGCCAGAAGTAGAATCTGACAGGAGTGAAAGAAAATCTCAACGTTATTCAACTCGGTTAGCAGAAGTATTCAAAATGTGGATAAGCATCACCTGTAGATTTATCCATGCTTTTAATCCCATGTGTGAAAAAGCAGCTGGCACCTGCTCCTGACAAGGAGCAGGGCAGAAGTCTAGATCTGGCCATCATTAATGTGGCTGTGGGAAGAGAAGATGACAAAATCTGGGGATCTTGGTGTCCAGTCGCTCAAGCTCACCTCACATTTTCTTTTAGCTACTGCAGCAACTGCTGTGCCTGATGTTGGCCAAATATTTTCACCATGTTGTTGATGTAATTAAGTGACACAAAAAAGCATCAGCCAGTGCGTTTCCGTGCTAAATCCATTGAATATGAAAATGTTCTATAGCTCCTGCATGCTGCATCACATCAAGAGAGAAATAAATCTTTCAATCACATGTCCCTTTGTTACTGGTTGTTTAACTTTGGTTTTCTATGTATAGATATATATTTTTAAATCTTCTAGGTTGAAATAGTTGTAGATAGATTGATCGTGAACTGATTTATGATCTGTATTGCACCAGAGAAGTAATTTTATCCATATAACTTCTTTTACAATTACCTCCACAATGATTTCAAAGGATTTCATTGCTTGTGGGAGGCCGTCAATAAGTGGCACTTGCATATTCATCCATTTCAATCTGAGATTTTTAAAGACCTGAGGGAATAGAATGGAGCCACTGGAAATTAATTTTTTCAGCAAGTTTGCTTTTTCATTTTTTTAGGGATAACCAAGCTTCAGTGAAAGCTTTTTTAAAATGAAAGTATTCCTAAATTCACAACTGTTGAAAGCTAAAGATTTCCACCAAAATGTAGCAGTTCTTTTCAATATCCTTTGTTATTCAGCTGAATGTAAATCTTGCATCTGGGCTTTTGTAGATATTTCTTTTCTATTAAATATGCACTATTCCCAAGTGAATGAAATTACTAAGAAATTAGTTTGTTCTTTGACTAGAAAATCAGTTTCACAATTTCTTGGTTTATTTATTTAACAGAACCATGCTTTTAAAATTGTCAGCTTAAAGCTCTCACTCCTGCAGCAATGGAGTATCTGAGGGTTGGTTTCCCACCGTCTTTATTTCTTTCCTTTGCATTCAAAAGGCCAAATTATGCTTCCATCTGACAACAAGCAAGTAGAGTAAGAAATCTGCCCTCATTCTTTGGTTAGATGGTAACACCCAGTGCCTGCTGCTAGATTGGCAGGTTAGTATCACTGAGCTGCAAGGAAACAAGCAGATTTCCAGTGAGTTGTTGTAGGAAACAAATGTTCTGGGAGCATCACACAAGGGATGTCTATGCCATGCAGTCATGTGCATGGTTGAGCTCCCCAAAGAGTTTAGTACATCACCATGTAGAGGTACTTGCTCAGGTCTTGTTAGCAGTGCAATTGCATTAATGTTCGTGGTGCTCAGGCTACTAATTCCTGCCTTTTAGCCAACTGTACTAGCTTAGGCATCACACGCATTTGGTAAGCTGCTCCCAGTTCTGCAGTTGCTTTGGCAAATCATGTATCTCTCCACTGCTACACATTGCATGATGCCACCCTAGCTGTGGGCAGTGACAGTAAGTATGCAGCATGCTGGTATTTCACACTGTCACCAGTGTGATGGGAACCAGTTTTTTTGAGTTGTTCAAATGGGTCCTACTGACTTCTTCCATAGGTACTTCTGTTTCCTACTTGAACACAGCAAATGCTGTCCAGACATTAATTATCCATGGCATTTGTTATATTGGAAGAAGAACACTTCTTTGAGAAGCCATGATATTCACTCATCTACACCAACAATTCCCCAGCCCTTAGGGTTAATCACTAGAAGTGGAGAAAGATTTGGGGGGAACCTTTGTCCAAATATTGACTGCACACCACCACTGTTTTGCAGTCTAAAGCTATATGTAAACATTAGAATAAGCTGGAAAAAAATACTTCCAAAATTCCTTTTTAATTTATAATAAGTCCATTTAGGAATTTACTAAGGCCAGCACCAGATGGCCTGGAGCATGTTCTCATTCATATTTCAAAACACAAAAACCTTTCTCAGAATCTGCAAGCTATGTCTTTTTCATGGGGATGATTTCTGTTGAGCAAGGAAAACTCAGGTTAATTAGGCCAAATAAGCTGATGCTGTCAGAGGCAGAGACGCAGAGGTTGCAAGATGGAAATCCATCAAGACACCATGTTGACAGGTGCCCTCTTAACTTGTTTGTTATTTGCTAGGAAGGTTGGCCACATAATTATGTAGAAATATATTGCTTCTCTGTTGTAATAAATGCACCCATGTAAAAGGTCTTCATTCAGTAGAGTTACAAGATGCAGCCAAGCAAAACCGCACCTTATAAAGACTGCAAGGAAACTACACTAAGGTGATGGGGATATTGAAAAGTTCCATCTCAGTAGTGTAGGCCACTTTAAAAATGCCCTTGATTATATGGAAATGAACACTGTAAGTGTTTTGGGGGAACTAGGAGGGAGGTCTTGAGCAGAGGAGTCCCCAAGGTTCCTTTCCACCTACCCACATGCTATGTGATTTGAACTCTGAGAGTCAGGGAAAGCTGGACACCAAACTGGGAAGTACTTTAGGAGATGAAGCAGAGCTATGTGCCCTACTGAAATGTGGGATCTTAGTCTAAGACTTCTGAGAGAAAGAAGTGGTGAACACTGGTATCCGGCACGTCTAAACTGTAGACTTAGCTGAGCTCCCCACAGGCACAGTGGAGATCCATCTGATGCCAACTAAACCCCTGGGGCAGGTGGAGGGTGTCATGGTGCAGCTCAGGTGTGACCCCCCCTGAGCAGGGTCTACTGAGACATCTCTGTTGAGCTGAGAATTGGAACCAGTCTGATGGTCATCTCTTTCAAAGCAATTAGGCAGGTTAAGGATCCATTTCCAAAATGTTTTTTCAGTACTAGACAGGTAAAGTGTTCTTTCCTAAATAATTAAAACCTTTTTTTCTTTTCTTTCATCCTCTCACCCTTTCTAAACTTTTATGTCATTCAGATAGACACTCCTCTTATGAAGTCCCTGAAGTAAACAAAATGCCCTGAAAATATTATGACACCTGGACTTCACCCTCATGTGACTTGTACCCACAGTTTATAAGGAACAGAGAAGTGTGGCAGGGAAGGGGTGGACATGCTCATCTCACATACGTTGAACTTGTCTGTGTGCTGCAGAGACAGTATCCAGTTTCCAAAGAGAAATCTTCTTTGTCTGGACTGCTTCTGTCATTGTGGGACACAGCACTGTGGTGGTGTTTCACTGCAGCAGTCTGTCCTTGTCAATGTCCATACAGGTAATTCTGGGCTCCAGACCCATCCCAGAGCTTTTCAGAAGCATTTCTCAGCAGGGTTTGACTGTAGTCAGAGCAAGGATGGATGTCTGCCTCCCATGTCTCTCCGGGCCCTCACTGCCACCCTTGGGCACTCTAAGAGCACACTAGCTCTATCAACAAATTCCATTACTGACAACATGTGTGTCAAACACAGATCTTCCCCGTTTCTGATTGAGTTATTGATCTGCCTTCAGAGAGTGTGACCTGGGTTTATCCCTACACACTGCGCAGGTCTCTGGGCCAGAGAAAATGAAAGTTAATCAGAGAAGGATCCTAGTCAGTTTCAAGAAATAAACAGCTCAGGCTCAGCACAGGGCTGGCTAGTCCTTTGAAAAAAACATATCCCACTGTGGTGCTCTTGAGCTACATTAAATGCAGGAGGTCCCTGTGTCTGCTTTCACTCAAAGCTGAGGCATATCCAGAATCCAGTATTGCCTCTTTAAGTCCAAACTTACATCTCCCGTTTCAGCTTCGTGGTTGCTCCTTGCTTCTGTCTGCGGAAGGGGATGAGAAGCAGGAGGGTGCTGAGTTGAAGGAATTGGGATGGGACTCAGGAAAGACTCTAGCCACAGGCTGCTTTCATGACTTAGGCAAAGTCAGCAGTTTCTTCTGCCTCTGTTTAGATATATGTGGACATGTCTCAATGTTTCTACACATCTGGATCTTCCTTTCCACAAGGCTCAACCTTCACTGTTTAGAAGGGAAGTGCCTGTGTGCTGCCAAGCACAGTGGACACGCAGCCTCCAGGGAATACTGTTGTACGTAGGTAATGCTGCTGTTCACAAAGCTAGGTAGTAGTATTGTGCAAAATATTAATAGCTTCTTTGTCTTGCCCAGTCATTTAGCAAGCACTGACTTTGCTCTGTTAGAAAGTACCTAACAGAACCTGATTTGTTCTTAGAGTATCTTGATCATCCATACTTTTGGGTCGTAACAAAAATGCCTTTACCTTCTTACATTTAGTATTTCAGAGGGATCACGACCAGGACACTGGAAGTCATAGGTTTTATATTCAGCCTGACCACAGGCTTGCCAAGTGACAAGGTGCTTTCATCATGCTGCACCACTTTCCTGTATTTCTTTTTCTCCCCTTGCATTTGATTAGGTAATGACTCCTTGGGGCAGCAACAGTTGCCAGAACCCCAGGAACACCCAGCTCTCCTACCTGGCCAGGTGGCCTGGGGCTGCATTTGCTGGTGCTAAAAATAACGGAAGCAACAAGTGAAGGATACTCCTCCACTCTAGGCTCACTCCTAGACCTCCCTCCCATAGTCAGTAGTACAATGACAAAAGAATACTCATGGACAGTGTGGCACATACACATGGTGTCCACACACTCATGTGCATGTGCTCTCTCTCTCTCTCTCTTCATGTTTAGTGTCTGCTTGGTGCTGATGGAGTCTCTTTTGAAGAAGTGCTCATACTGTGCTCTTGTAATGGGGCAGAAAGGCTAGAATGTGAGAGGGACTGATTGTTTATTTTTCTTTGGCAATTTTGTGGTAAGCGCTGTGGTTGACATGTAGACTAAGACGTTACAGGGTGGGAGAAGTTTAAATATAATTACAAGTCACTGCTCTCTGCAGCCAGTTCTGTAGCTTACACAAGGGATGGAGAGAGCATTTTTCCCATGGTGTCAAGACTGCAGAGAGGGTGCCCTGTTTGCTGAAGATTTATACAGACCTGAGAGGCAGGGAGTTCTATTTGGGAATGGGAAATAGCCTTTCGGGAGCAGGAATAAAGCAGAAAACTAGACAAGCTGCACAACTCCTCAAGCATTAACAAAGCCAATAGGAAATGACTGTCATCTGCAAGAGAGGGATGTTGGGAAAAGGCCACTCAAACTTCATAATCCAGAGTCCATCTATTTTCAGTAGACCTGGGGTGGATACACTTTAATTTGGGGAGAAGTGGAAATACTATAGAAATCTTTTTCCTGTTTCTAGTAACATCTTCTCTGATTTGTTTAGACATTGGTCTCTGTAATGTAATCTACCTTCTCTACCAGGATAACAGAGATGTTCAGAGACATAAACCTCTTTTCTGGCTGCTGTGCCCTCTGTGTTGACTGGTTCTTTTAGTTTTACTATTTATAGCCTTGGGTGCACATTACAGCACCTTGTGGATGTTTCCATCTCCACTTCACTGCAGAGGAGACTACTTTTGGTATCTGTTGTATTTTGGAGAAAGCAGACAAGCATTCAGGCACAAAAGTTCTTCTTCAGCTTATCCCCAAACCTTTTGTGAGCCAAGGCTTTTTTCTATTTTGTTTTATTTGTTTGCCACAAGTAAATCTGTCTGAATTCCTACAAACCTTGCCTTATGTGTATTCAGGTAAGTTGGCTCCATGTCCTAAGATATTCTTATGAATCCCCTGTTATTTACTTAGTGGTCTTACATGCTTATGAGAAGAAGATATTCTCTCCCTGCAGATGATTTGGTGTTAAGAATATGTTATGGTCAACATTTTTTAAATTCTGGCTATGAAAAATTTGGCTTCTGAAGCATGGAGTTGCAAACACTCAGGTGTTAGTTTCAATAGTGAGTGAGTATATCTCACAACAGTTGCATTCATGTTTCTCAAAACAACCACAAAATCACATCCAGGTACTAAATAAAGAACCTGATTTTTCACTGAGCAGAATTCTTGAAACTTCTGACAACCAGCAGTGACTTAGATTAAGTCAAAGTAAGTGGGGATGCTTTCCTTTAAAGCCTTGAACTTGCTTAGAGTCTCACTTTGGTTATTTGTGTAAGAAAATGCTGGCCCAAGGTTTCATTTCTGCTCAGGCTTCTCTGTTTCACAGGGGAAAAATGAAGATAAATTAGATGGGGTCAAAACTCTCTTCTCACATATGCCTGGCAAATTTGAAATAATTTCTCACACTACTTTCAGTTCAGCTGAGGTAAATCTGGGATTACAGCAGTGAAGCTAGCAGGCTGCATGTATTCATACTGCTGCGACAAGGTGCTGAGATATGGTGATGCTAAGTGCTACAGAAAAAGCTTCAGGTTAATTTTTTGTAAGAAACTGAAAACAGCGAGCATGTCTTGTAATTTAAAACTCATAGGTTCCAGCGTATCTCTAGAAACAGAGGAAGAGAGAAGCAGTACTACCAGATGGGAAGCTGCATTAGAAGTGTGGAGTGTCTATCTGAAAAGAGACACCTGGGTAAGTGAAGACACTAACAAATAAGCATTCTGGGCTTTGAGCCTTGTGAGTGCTTGTAAGAGAACAGTTGGAAAGCCTTAAGTTAGGGTGTCTTTCTTGTACGCAGCTGACCAAGTGTGTTGCTTACAGTTACCATGTGTCAAGATGTTTCTTACTCATTAGTTTTACACTGATGGAAAGCAACTTTAAATCACTCTTTAGAGGAATCCACCATGAGGCATGCCAGCTGTGTGCCAGACGAAGGAGTTGTAAAGTCATGTTGGACAGACAAGAATATACCAGAGAGAGAGATTTAAAGTCATGAGAAAGATAATTACTTTGCACTCAGAGATTAGCCATAGGAAAGGAAAGAATTACACTCTGCATTTGTTAGAAGGTTTCCTGCTATCTCTGTCCCACTCACACATGCACACAGCTGAATTTACTGTCACAGTGTCAGGTTAACCAGGACTGCCAGCATGAGAGAAATCTGTGCGGAAAGATTTCTCACCAAGTACGGACACACTCATTTTTTTCTCATTGTATTTGCTTTAACACTACAGATTGCAGAAGGAGGTGCCCTAGCCCAGATGGATTTAGACACTTTGCTTGTTAAGAGGGTTTGAAAATATTCCCCTCTCTTATTACTATTTCTGAAAGGTAGGACTGGAGCTGAGATCGGCAGTGGGCAGCATGTCTCTGGAGGTGGTGAGGAAGGCAATGGTGCAGGGACCTGCTCAGGCCAGAATAAAGCATGACTGAACAACCAAGAACGGAGTAGGTAATCCCGACCACATGCTCAGGACATGTTCAATACATACACCAGCAGCTCTTTGCTGCTCCAGTCTACGTTAAGGCAAGGTAGAGGTACTAAGCCATGTTTTTCTTCAGTGACTTCTTGGAAATTTCTTGTGGCTATTGTCATAAATGCTCTGGCTCATTCAGACTAGAGCCCAGTGCTCTCTTCTTCACAACTGTCTCCTCTTCCTTCCCAGTTGTTCCAGCTTCTCCTGGTTCTCCTTATCCTCCCATTTCAGTGCTGCTATTCTTTCTTTCAGACCAAGTTATTAGTCTTTTAAAGCACTAGTATTGTGCTTGCAGGGGTTTTGAAGCACGTTGGCTATGTGGGAAGCTGTGAACTGGTGAGCTGGGGAGATTCTCTATTTCCCAGGGCAGAACTGATGTGCTGCAAGCCCTGGCTTTGCTGAGCACATCCCCTACCCTGCATAGATGGAAATTTTGAAACTGATCAAATGTTGCCCAGTAAACAGAGACACAACTTGGAGGGTTCTTAGCCTTGGTCATTCGGTCACCATTTGTATTACAGTAGTACCTTTGGGCACTGTCTCAGGTGAAAGCCTGACATGAACACTGTCAAAAGAGTAAAAAGAAACAAAATTGCTTTTAGTGTCCAGTACCATCTAATTATCTCTTAAGTGACACACGCACCCTAAGTATATTCACTAGATATATCAATTAAATGTTTTTACTTAAAATAACAAGGCATTTTTTTTCTAACAGAAATCTTTTGAACCTCTTCTAAAAGGCCACCAGCAGATGCTCTGACATTGACACCCTGTTCCCAGAAAGGCAGCAGATGAGATGTAGGGTTTGCACTGCATGTAATGACCTTTAGTGTAATGAAACTTGCCTTTTTGTCGTTGATTTGGGTTTGGGTTTTTAAGCCATTCTATCTAAATGGAAGTATTTTTACAGGAAATTTTTTTCTGCACATTTGTCAGGGTCTTAACCACTGCAGCTGCAAACACTGCTGCTGCCTGCAGGTGGGAATTACAGCTCTATGAAGTCTCTATAACATGACCCTACTACCTGCCCCGCTTCCTCCCTGTTAGCTAGCTTTGTGCATGGATGGACCTTTTGGAAACTTATAATTTGGATGTGAAACAATTATCCTAAAACAGTTAGTCAGAGCAGAGTGGACATACAAATTTATCTTCTCTCTCTCTCTTTTGGTGAAGAACATCTATCTTCCATGACCTCTTGATTACTGAAGCCTTCAGAATATATTCTTTGGTCTGTGACACTGTGCTCGGTGCAGGGCTGAGCATTAAATATCACCCTCTGTGATTAATTGGAAGTTAATTAAATCTATCACTGAAACAATGAGAAGGCAATGATCTATGTAATCATTGAAATAGTAAATGAAATGATGTAAGGGCCTTCCATTTCCCTTATTGACAGTGATGGAGGGGTGCCTAAGTCCTGCTGCTCAGCTATGTTTTCTGCCTGACCACACAGGCCTGCTCAGGCAGATGCAAACTTTCCAATGAACCAAGTGGCAAAGCAGAGCTAATAGTGGTCTACTAGAAGCTGCTTTTTCTTTGCCACCTTCAGATGTTGCTAAAATGGCCTCTAAGGTAACTGTTATTTTGGGTGTGCAGTGCAAGCAGCGTACCTGAAATGACAATCCCAAGGGACAAAGATTTCAGTACTGGGCATGGATCACCCTACTCTTTTCAGCTTGGATAAAAATGTTGCTGCTCTGATTGTTTGGAAAACAATAACATGACATTTATTATTTTACATTTCAAAAGTACTTCTTAGGTGTATCTATAGTTTTTTGATAGCTCTGAAACTGATGCTGTTCATTCCATCCTGACAAGAGATGTTGAGAACATGATGACTTTCTTCTTGTTTCTTACTACTTGTTAAAGCAGCCTAAGTAACAAAAAACCTTAGAATACCCTGAATGTACATCCGGAAAGGATGCCATATGGCATAACCAGTACCCAAGCAATTTATCTATGTGTATTTTGCAGGAGAATAAAGATATTATCTGCTTCCCTCTTAAATGACATTGTGATAGATTTTCCTTTTGGATACTATTCCACAGTGTGAAAGTAAGACTGCTTTTTTAATGTAAAAGGAAATATTTTGTAATATTAATTTCTTATTTCAGAAGTGCAATAATAATACCAGGTATACCCTCAGACACCACTCTTGATAAATCCTCTCTCATTCTGGAAAAAAGAAGAGCAGCTTTGAAGGAAAGGTCAGGAACTTGTCCATTCCCTTTTTTTCATCCCACCCTGGTTTTTTCCTCATGCTATCCCTGGGCACACGTGCACCCCCTGGAAGGACAGGAGTCTGTGCATTCCCCTTCAACAGGATGGGCTCAGTTCTTTGCCTTGGCTCTATGGGCTCACATAATTAAAAGAGGTTCCCTTACCTTGCCCATTAGTTCTTTTGTAATGCACCCTTTAACCAGGAGACATTATTACTCCTTGATGTACTACTTACTCTTCCATGCCTGTCTTTCTGCTCCAGACCTCTAATTCCACATATCCTGTAGCAGGCATGGTTCTCATTTCATCTAGGCCAGCTCTGAGGGAACTAGAGTAACCCTTGTCTTTACTGTGGGAGGCTTTAGTCTTTCAGAAACAGAAAGCAGATCCCTACAGAGGCCTAGCTTCATTAAGCCATGTACTGTAAAACATAGCACAGAGAAATCATCTGCTATCCAAAGAGTTTGCAAGCAAAGTAATGTAAGCTTCTCATCGCTTCAGAAGTAGCTTAAGACCATTTGTGTCACACTCTGATCCCCAGTCCTCATCTCTTTCATGGGTACAATGTTTTATTCTCTCCAGCAATGTTTTCCACTGCAAAAAACAGTCACAATGCACACAATGAGGCATGAAAAGGCCCTTCTGAACACCCATGGCTTCTTCAGGAAGGAAAATACATCATAGTTTCCTTTCCTTAGCCTCCTGACTCTGCATCTTCCAGTTTCTGTGTTTCTTTCTTATAGATAAGCAGAGGTGCTGTCAAATTTGTTTAATTAAATGAAAACTAAACCTACCACTAAGCAATAGTTACTGACTAAGCAGGAGGGAACCATTATTTATCATGAGAGCTGTAAGAGAGCTGTTTCTATGTGGCCTCTTCACTAACAGCAATAAATTAGTAACCTCACGGTATCCTGATAACTAAGTGAGGTTCCAGGCACCTCCTCAAGCCACTGTGGTCAGGAGATAGTACTTCTGTGCTTTGTCTCTGTCTTTCATTAACCTTCTCTCTTCTCTAATAGTACGGGAATTATTTCTGAGATGATCAAAGGGAAATAGTCTCTGTTCCAGGAATATTTGAAATACTTGATCCTCACTTGAGAAAATCATGGCCTTTTTTTCTCTGTAGCTGGTTAAAGGGTCTGTGTTTCACACTGAAAATCAGCTTTACTAATTTTATTTGCTTACCAGAACCCATCAGATTGGTTTGGCTTAGGGATCTGAAAACCATCTTATGGGAAGCTGCATTTCCTGTCCCAGGTGAGCTTTAAGACACCTGGCATCTGAAAAGGTAACTGGGGACTCTGTGGGTGAGATGGGCTGTGATGGACCATCTGAGCTGGCATGCTCTGCCAACTGCTGAGACAGGCAGTGCTGCCAGCCTGCTTCTGTCAGCAAGTAAAATAGTTGGGAATCAAAATCAGACCCAACCCAGCCAGAAGACAGTGCTAGCTTCAGTTTTCTGTCACAGCTGCACCTCAATCCTCAGGATAAAACTTCTGGGGAAAATGAACCCGAATTCCTGGGTGAAGAATCGTTCAGATCACGTTTAATATTCAAGGTCAAGTTCCTATCATTTATTATTTATTGAGCTCTGTAAGCTTGCTCAGCAGCGCACAATACATAAAGACACAGACTCTATCATAATGGATTTGCAATCTAAATTTCACAGTGTAAGATAGATACCGGTACATATTACACCTGGTAGCTAGGTCAAAGTCCGGTCTCAGAACAATGCAGAGATTTTTTTAAAAGCTTCTTCCATTAGTAGTCCATTAGAGTGGCATAAACTTTTTAGATTTGAACAATTAATCCCCCTAAAAATATTCAAATGGATACATTGAATATTTTAAATACATTTAGTACATGTGAAAAGTGCTGACCTGACATAACTACCTATCTATGTCCTCCTAGCCACAGAACAGTAACAGCAAGGAGCCTAGAGAAGTGGTTTCACATTTTCTGTAGGGATGCAGTAAGTTTAAAACCATTGCCATGCACCATTCCCAGCCCCTGCTTCCATTCGGTGTCAGATCCAGAGCAAGTGGTTAAGGTAAGAGGTTGATGCCACTGGCATAGGGCAAGTAGGCTTTGCAAGGTTCTCTGTGAGGGCAGCTTTGCACATGCCTCACAGGCATGTTTCCAGAAGAAATCTGTGATGTCACAGGTTGATCACTGCTCTCGTGAGTAAGGTAACACCCCCCAGGCCCTGTAAATCTGACCACCTCCATGGAAAGCAATGGAAATACAATAGTGCAGGGTAGTGAAGGGAGCTGTGCTGGTAGCTCTCCGAATCCACTCTCTTGGTAGGATGAAGAAGCAAAGAGAAGCTCAGTTTAGCAAAGCAGCTGCTATCAGATAGTCCAGGAAGCTATGAATGGCAAAAAGCCCTGGAGAGATGAATTGCAGCCTTCACAAGAGAAATCTGCCACAAGACATTCTCGAAGAGTAGAATGAAGTAACCCAGGTGGGTGTTGAAAAGAAATATTCATCTGCAAAATGAGAAAACAAGGAGAGAATACTTCAGAAATCACAGTAAAATCAGTAATACCACTAGACATGGTTTATCTGTACAGGAAGCAGTCAGAATAGTCCCCATTGCCATGCAAGGGACTCTTCCTAATGCGATGAAGTGCATGTGCAGCCTCAGGGAGCTCCCTCATTTATCCTTTCACAGGATGGCAGGCACAAACACTTTATTGTACTGTTATTTCTCTGGGTAAATAGACTGTTATTTGATTTTTGGTTCCAAGAGCAAGCTTTTGATTTCTTTTTCTGCCATTAGTGTCTATTAGAGCTGCGTGCTTGCAAGGGGTGTGTTTCTACATTTATGTGCAAGCTGGCTTCTGCGGGACAGTGTGCTAGAGAAGTTCTCATCTGTTTTCCCTTTTTCATCCTCTGAAGTGCTGTGAAGATTGTCTGTGGATGCTGTTCCTACTAAGTCAGAACTCAAATTCTAATGGGGAAACTTGACATTTTTCTAATTTGCACTTTGCACTTTTTGAATAGCAGATTACTTCTTAATGACCCCTCAATCCTTCTGCCTGCAGAGGTCCCTCTGTGCTGTTTCAAGAAGCCAGTGCAATTAGGGACATTGCTGGTAAGCTCACAGAACAGATGCATGGAGGCTGGAGACAGAATAATTGTTACGGTATCACTTCTACTGTATGAGGAACTTGGACATAATCTCTCAGCACTGGATTTTTTCCAATAAGTTAGTTTCCTAATGACTTTATAGTGGAACACTGAGTACATACCCTTCATACTTACTTTGAGCTGAGGTATGGGTTTGGTAGGGGCCTATGTTTTCCTTTTTACTCAGAGCCATGTTCTGTTCTCCGTACTGAGCACTGCTCAGCTGCACTCTTGGTCCTCTCTGTAAAGGCAGAGAGGTTTCAGTGGAGCTTGAGTTTATGGTTAAAAACAAGTCTCTCAGAGGCTTTCATAAGTGTAAGTGTCATTTGGGGAATCCTGTGACCGTCCTTTGGGAAACTACCAGGACATCACATAGGAATTTGGAACTCTCCTACTAAAACTAGGGGAGAGCCAGTTACTTTAGCATAGCAATAGATCCAGGCAGCAATTTCTTAATACATAAGTAGATAAAAACACTGAAATCCAGCTCTGCATTTGGTATTTCTGGTCAAAATTGCATGCTCTCAGCTCATCTCCTCAGTTATATACTGCATGAGAGAAAGACTTTCTATTCTTTAGGGTTTTCTGTGTGTTTGAAGGGCTTTTTGTGTGCAGAGCAACCCTGTGGGGATATTTCCCACCTCACTAGCAGTGGGAGCTACTACAACTGCTAAGGAACATCTCAGCAGCAGTACCGTTCCCTTGACAACAAAACACTACAGTGAGAATTTACTACAATTAAGCTGCTTCGGTAGAAGAAACTTGAAACATTTAAGGAAGAGACAAGAAAGCAGAACACAATTTTGCCTTTTGCGTCTCCCCTGCTGCCTGGAAATGTTTTGCCAGTTTTTCTGGAGATACATCCATCACCAGCCCTGCGGATCTGCTGAATACTTTGTGAGCTTAAAAAAAAAGACCTCATGATTCCCTTAGGCCCTCCAACCCTTTCTTGCTTCTAATTTCAAAGGCCCTTTTGAGTGGGAAACAAAAGGTTAATTTTCTCCAGCTTGCCCAGACTGACTTAATGTAACAGAAGGCAGCAAATTGTATTGATTTAGTGACATGCAACTGTCCAGAAAGAGCTATTTATACATTATTCAGGACAAACACTGTCATAATGGACAAACAGCAGCAGCATCTGGGATGTTAATGTCTACAAATAAGATTATTCTTTGAAAGGATTAGGACAAAGCATTTTGTGTAATTAGATTTCTCAGTTTCAGGAATGAATTGCCTTTTAGCAGTAAAAGCTGTCACTGAGGGAGCCATTAGCTCCTTATAACTGAATTAAATGCATAATTAGTGACATGATCACATTAGGATTTGTTTCATTTTTAACTAATCTGGGGCGCAGGGGGGTGGTCTCTCCAGGTCGCCGTGGCCCACCTCGGTGCGGCCTGGCCTCAGCTAGTGTGCTGGAGCCAGGGAAAGCCAGGCGTGTGTGAACAGGAGCCGGGGCCTTGCCATGGCGCTTGCGGGGCTATTCATCACTGGGTGCTGGGTGACAGTGACTGATGGGCTCGGCCCAGGCCTGGCACTTCACCAGTGCAAGAATCATACGAGCCAGGGAGCAGAATGACAGCTGGAGCGCCGTGTCAAGTGGTGTAGAGACCAGAGCTATTAATAATCTGTGCCACATGATCTGTGCTGCCAGAAAACAATGATTTAGACATTGGTTTGAATAAAGATTTCACATTTAGTATGGGGGGACTAGCCTAGCACCAGAGGAATAAATCGCTATTCAATCAGCATGTATGAAAATAAGGCAATGAATACATTAAGGGTTAGCAAAAAGGAGGGGAGTGCCTAAGCCCTGTTCCAAGTTGAATACTGTTAATCAGTATTTCCTCAAGCTTCAGTGAAGCCTGCAAGTGATGGCATTAAGTGGTGCTGGAAGATCTGCTCTTAAAGCTCTCTGTCCTCCTGCAAGTAGAAACAGCAAGGAAATCACACAGGTCCCCAAATTTAGCACCCTGTCCTCCTAGTCCTCATAAGCCCTCACATCTGCTGCAACTGTGTCAGATCAGATCATACCCTTCCCATCTCAAAAAGCACAGAAGCCTTTTCCAAAGAAGCCCTTCCTGTGCCCATTCTCCTGGAGAAAGTGGCTGCTCATGGCCTGGATGGGTGCACGCTTTGATGGATCAAACACTGGCTGGATGCCCAGGCCCAAAGTGTGGTGGTGAATGGAGTTAAACCCAGTTGGCAGCTTCTCACAAGTGGTATTCCCCAGGGCTCAGTACTGGAGCTAGTTCTATTTAATATCTTTATCAACAATCTGGACAAAGGGATCAAGTGCACCATCAGTAAGTCTGCAGACAGCACCAAATTGGACAGGACTGTTGATCTGCTTGAGGGTAGACAGGCTCTACAGAGATGGATCTGGACAGGCTGCATTGATGGGCAAAGGCTGATGGTATGAGGTTCAACAAGGCCAAGAGCCAGGTCCTGCACTTGGGTCACAACAATGCCATGCACTGCTACAGGCCTGGCGAAGAGTAGCAGGAAAGCTGCTTGATGGAAAAGGACCTGAGAGTGTTGGTTGACAGCCAGCAGAATATGGGCTGGTAGTGTACCCAGGTGGCCAAGGAGGCCAACAGCATCCTGGCTTGTATCAGAAATAATGTGACCAGCAGGGCTAGGGAAGTGTTTGTCCCTCTGTACTCGGCACTGGTGAGGTTGTACCTCAAATACTGTATTCAGTTTGGGGCCCCTCACTACAAGAAGGAGATTGAGGTGCTGGAATGTGGCAATGAAGCTGGCAAAGGGTCTACGGCACAAGTCTTATGAGGAATGGCTGAGGGAACTGGGTTTGTTTAGCCTTGCAAAAAAGGAGACTGGGGAGAGAACTTATCACCCTCTACAACTACTTAAAAGGAGGTTGTAGCGAGATGGGTATCAGTCTCCCAAGTAACGAGAGGATGAGAGGAAATGGCCTCAAGGCACCAGGAGAGGTTTAGATTGGGTATTAGGAAAAATTTCTTCACAGAAAGGGTTATCAAGCGCTGGAACCGGCTGCCCAGGGAAGTAGTGGAGTCCCCATCCCTGGAGGTATTTAAAAGACATGTAGACGTAGCACTTAGGGACGTGGTTTAGTGGTGAACTTGGCAGTGTGAGGTTTGAAGTTGGTCTTGATAATCTTGAAGGTCTTTCTCTATGATTCTGTGATCTTCCTGGTACAATTATCATTTTTCCAGCCTCTACTTTGTCAAAGGGAGAAAAAAAAATAATGTCCACCAGCACACGCCAGCCCCAATGACCTTGTGGGCCCAGGAGGATCTGTGGCTCATTCTCCAGAAAAAATGTACAAGGCAAATTCTTCCTTAGCCTCTCCACAGCAAGTAGTGTCAGGGTCAGCCATGAAAGTGGGGAGGCTTGGTAGAGGGTTTGCGGCGCCAGATTGTTGCTGTAGTTCTGCTTCGGTGACTTTTGAAATAGTTTGAACTGTGGTATAAAGCAGAGTTTCTTAACAGCATTTCTCGTGTTTTTGTCCTTAGTTCTGATTCTCCTTTGTCACTTAAATAGCAATATTGAGGCTGGTTTACCCATTGTACATTTTAACTGCAGTCTTTGCTGTTCACATGCTTCCTCCAAATACTAGGTTTTGCCAGAATAATTTAGATATTCTTCATTACATGATGGTCACATTATGGACAGCTTAGATTGACAGAATGTGGAACAAAGCTCAAGTTCCTGGAGAGGTTCTGGTGCAGGTGCCATCTGAAATACAGCCATTTTTTTCAGAGAGACATGTTTCCACAATTTAACTTTACTTGTATGTAGAGTTATTCTGATTTGGCTCAGATTTCCTATGTCACATTCCATTTGTGAGTTGTGTCATAATTGGTGTCTGAGAAAGTCTTACTGAGGACCAGATTTTGACTCTCCCAGGTGCCAACTGATGAAAAAAATGATCCCTGCTGCAAAGAATAAAGGATCTTACTCCCTTGCATAACTTGCCATTTGTCAGGGAGTGTAATTTTAGGGGTGTAATGCACATATGAAAATTGATGGAGTGTAACCAAGAATCAGTCGTATAACATGAAAATGGGAGGTCAGAGTAAGCCTCAGAGTGCAAAGTAGTTGAGGAGTAGCAGAGGAGCACTTGGGGAGGCCAGCAGGTGTAGGGACACCTCAGCTGCTCCTGCTCCCACATTTGGCTGCCACTAAGGCCCTTTCAGTGTCCCATATGTTTTGGCTTCTTCTTTTTTCTTGGTTTGTTTTTGTTTTCTTGCAACTGCTTTCACCAGCCCTGAATCAAGCTCTTAAGTGAGTGATAATAACTCATCCTTTGTGGGGTAGTTTTTTGCTGTTTGTGTTTTGTGCAATTATAAATTGTATAATCTGAGCTCTCACAGCCAAAGCTTAATATATTTGACTTTATTGCTTTTCAGTTTATGGAAATAAATTACTGCTCACATTCTGACATTTAAATTAAAGGATCTGCATTAAATCTTGTGTGCCACAATAAGAAATTAAGAGAGCATTCCTTGCTAACCAAGCAGAGCTGGAAGCCCCAGTCCGTCAAGCACTCTGTCCAATTAAACCAGTTTACAAAGGGGACAAGGTGTTCAGTCCCTTCTGTGCGTCAGCAGACATTGCCACCACAGGCCCTGAATGGCTAAGGAGATGAGCTTTCCCAGCCCAGAGGAGGTCAGCTGGGTTCACCAGGGTGTGCCACACCAATTTTGGGGGTTGTTATGTTCCCGCTTGCTTGTGAACAGGTTCATGAACAGAAATATTCACATAATTCGTATGCAAAGTGACATGACAGGTGACCCTTGCTTGGATCTGCAACTCAAGGCCTTGCACAAGCAGAGACCAAAGCAATATGAAGCTGGTTTAGAAATGTCAAGCTTTTCAGAAATCACAAATTGGGATGTGGAGGAAGGGCGTTTTAGTTTTAAAGCTGTTCCTACCCCAGGGAGCAGTGATTTCAAGCTTCCCTGTGCTCCATGCAGGACTGAGATATTCTGTTTTGTTCTTCCATGGAAAACCTGAGGCATTTGTGCAGTACAGAATCTGATGGAGTATTTCACTAACTAGAGTATTTCATGAAACTCACAGTAAAACATTGAGGACTGGCAGGACTGCAGTTCCAGTGACATTAAATGGCACTTTTTCTTTTTTTTTTTTCTTCTTACACATTTCAGCATTCTATATGCTTTATTTTACAACAGCCATGGCCTTTCTTACCTAAACAAGAGCAGAGATGTTAGCCAGTTCGTTCATGAAAGCAGACTTCACTGGCTACAGGCGAATCCCAGCTGTTGGAAATAAATCCTGGAAGGAGTAGTGTCATTGTTAGGGCTTTCAGGACCAGCCTTTTCTCTGCACTCACCTGCCTTAAAGCAGATTTTCTGTTAGATGCCTGAATACTGTGTGAAGTTTCAACCTAAGCAGATCGTACATTTCTAAGGGAAGGATGAGTGAAAAATATATTTTACACAGTTAATAGAAAATCAGATTTAATTGTGGTATCTGTCCTTCCTGGGCTTGAGTCCAAGACTAAATGTGAACAAGACTAAGAGCAAAGCTTTCACTTTACTTGCTATTCTCATCTGGGCACAGCAACCTGGAGCTGGTAATGTACATCCCCAATGTGTTTGGTGCCTTCAGCATCCCATGACCTGTGTGAGGAAGGGTCAAGGGAAGCAGCAGACAGTAACAAGAAGCTGGAAGTGGAGAGACTGAGATTGCAAGAAGGAGGAAGAGGAGAAGGTCAGTATCAGGGCCATGTATTAACTGCTCAGGCAAGGGAGTAAGTGGAAACTAGTGGACAGTAAGTTCCTGAGAGCCACTAAGAAGAAGAAAAAGAAAGGAGCAAGGGAAACTGAGGCCTGGGGTGGGATGTAATGCTGTTGATAGAGTTGCCCTACATTATGTTCAATAGCTGAAGTCAACAGGGAACTGTACTTTGAATGTTTACAGGGCTAAAACTGGACAATTTTAATACCTGGAAAAAGCAAGCAGAAATATTTCAAATTTATAAAAAAATGAAAGAATATTCATCTGTGAAAAATCTTCCAGTGCCTGTATCCCATATATGAAATGAGTGCACTAAAAATGCTGCTTTTCACAAGGACTTCACAGAAGTAAATTCAATAACACTTGTGAAAGGGTCAGGTAGTGATGATAGTTAAAAGTTTTATCAGAATTTGTCTGTGCTGCTTTAAAACAAGAATTTCCTCTCTCAGGAATGACAGACTTTGCAGCCTCTATTTTTGTGTGCATTATGTAATAAATTGTATTGCGAGTTGATATAAAACAAGCAGTGCAATGTCCTTGATGCCAAGCAACAGCTATAATTTCAGAGTCCCAGGGGAAAGTGGACCTTTGGGTTGCACAAGATGACACAATTAAACATGCCCTAGTGTGTTCCGAGGCACAGAGGCCAGTGGTGAGGAACAGCTTGAAGCTTTGCTTGTAAATCCTCTTAGCTTCTAGGGCGGGGTGAAGCATATGCATTGCTTATTGTGAGTGATCCCAGGTACAGATGTACACCCTCTGGAATTAGCCTGGGCATCTTCTAAGAAGGCATTGGCTGGCGTGGATCAGAACAGTGTCAGGGAAAGTTTTAGCTGTTTGTTTGTTGGGGCAGACAGCTACATTCTCATGCCCAGGACTGTGTCCTCTCACTGCTTAATGCACTTATTTTGATGTAATCTTGATGTCTAATTGACCCAGGTCCTGGTGGTCTGGCCATGAAGTTATCTTTTAGCTTCAGTGAAGTTATTACATTTCTTGTTGACTTACTTAATTAGTATAAAGTTATTGTCTGGAAAGTCCTTTCCGTGTGCTTATGTGGCTTCTATTGATGCAAATTAGTGGCACAGTTAGGGCAGAATATATAATAGCCATTAAAACTTATACTGGACCTGTGACATGGTATCAGGTAATTAGCACCACCACATGCCTTTGATATACTCTCATAAGCATATGAGTAGTTTATGTTTACACATTCCAAGTAATGGCATGTTGCTACAGGTACTCAGTTTACCTCCTTCTTTTTACCCCATAGTGAATTCTGACCTCTTGAGATAGTTTCATCTCCTTCTGCTTCCTAAGGGGCAAAGAAAAACCCAGAAGAAATACCTTAATAATAAATACCTGTGACTGGGAAAAATGTGTTCCTGGAATGAAACCTTTTCCTCCCCAATCATTCCTGGGCAGCGCTCTGAAGAAGAGCTTGCTCTCCTGCCCCATCCACCCCAGCTGCCCAAGCTCTCCCCTGGTCCTCTGCAGCATATGGAGCCTGGCAGTTGTTCTGCCTTGTGCTGTAGGGCATCAGAAAGAAACTCAACATCAGAGCTGCACCAGGAGTGACTTGGGGCTGTCCATATGTGTGCAGGGCCAAAGGCAGACCCTGTGGGATGAAGGGGCTCTACGGGAGAACTGAGTCTGTACCACCCTACAGCTGTCCGAGAGGGAAACGGACTATTTGCTCATATCCCTCCAACTATATTATCATCTCATGAAGGATTACGTATTCCAAATCAAATTCACAACATAAATGAATTTTAGGGAGGTAATTCTTTTGTTTTCAAATGGAAAATACAGGGAAAAGTGATGAAAATTTGGGTTTACTTTCAAATGTTAATATACTTAGTAATAATGTTTAAAATCTGAATTATAAAGTGAAAGCAGAATCAAAAAGGCAGTGTGTTTCCTCTCCAGCCATATGCTTTTGAACACTTTGAGAAAGCTTTTGTTATGAGTTTCTCATTCAACTAAATGTGTAGACTGAAGCAAATTTCTATGAGTATGAAACCCAGGCAAGGGACATATTGACCCTACAGCGTGCTCCCCTCCCCAAGGGTGATTCCTGAAGTGCTGGCTGGCTGGGGGAAACCCAAACCACTGCCTTCCCTCCGGCTGCCTCAGCAAATAGTCACAGCCAGAGCACAGCCCTTGGGTCTGGCCAAGCCCACCTCCCTGAGCAGTGGGGGCTGCAGCCAGCCCCACATCAAGGGCTTGGGGAGCACCCAGGGCCCCTGCAACAGTGTAAAGCTGGGGAGCTGAGAGTGACGTTAGGGATCAGTGGTGATAATCCCTCGTCCCTGTGGAGAAAGGAGGAGGGCAGAGGGAGGGGTTGGGGACTTTGTGACTTTCTCGTACCAGGATACAATATTTTTTTCTCTTTCCAAGATTGCAGTAATATATATATATAGTTTTGGAATAAGAAGTCTAGTTTTTGTGTTGGAAAGAATAGAAAATTGAAGCATGCTACAACTTTTCTTCAGAGCAACTGATCTAGATCTAATCCCCTCTGTTTCATCTGAAAAAACCCACTTACATACCCAAACATAAGAGTAAATTAGCATGTGCCTATGAATACTAATGCTGCATAAACCCTACTTTAAGCCTCTAAAAATGAATAGTACCAAGATAACTAAATGGGAAGAGGCAAATTCAGAAAGAGCATTAGCATTGTCCTTAGGTACTTTGAAGAAAAACATTTAACTATGTATCAAAATATTGAAATAAGAGGCTTTGCAAGATGGAAAGTAACTAGAAAAACCTTTGTGTCTAAGATGCTAGTTCAAGACCCAAGTTTTTTATGCCAGAAAATAGATATTGAAGATACAATTGCATGTGAAAGTATGTGTGTGGGTTAATACTTTATGCTGTTTAACCCAATCCAGCCAGAGAAAGGTTTGGCTTTTTTTTTTTTTTAAAGAAAAGCAGGAAGGGGAGAAAGGAAGCTTTTCACATTTTTTTGCAGCTCTCTTGTGGGTGGGCTCAGTAGCCACACAGCAACCCACTACATCTAGGAAACAAGCTTTCACCTCCTTCTTTTCAAAACAGGTCTAGAGATGGAGAAGAGATTGTGAGAGAGGCCTAAGGCTGAAAGGCACTGATTTAGTCATAGAACCATGGTGCTACCTCCAGCCCCTAAAAGTAATGATACCTGTTTATCCTCTAGAGAGCTGCTTAGGTAGAATTAGAGCAATTATTTTATTCCCAATATGAATCATGACTACGGAGAAGTTTCAGAGCAAATAAGGAGGTAAAACGGCATAGGAAATGCCACTGTCTCACACTCCTGAGAGGAAGAATAGCTAGAAATACCTGGATCGAGATGGAGGTCTTGTTGAGCATATAGAATCCATACTCTTACCAAGACTGACTGCCCTTACATTTTAAGTGGAGAAAGGATATGGAGGGCAAGAGGGGAATGGAAGCACAGAGAAGTAATGTCCCTTGTCTGAAGTCACCCAGCAAGTCAATAGCACAGGTAGGAATTAAAGGTGGATGCTTCATTTAATGGTTGCATACCTGCCCTGCATGGCGCTGTGATCCCACTAGTGCACATGGTTCTGCAACTGTACTGGGTACACCACAGCATGGGCCGGGAGTTGGGTCTGTCCAGAACATAGCTGCACTGCTTTAAGACTGAGCGAGACTATGTCAAACTCATGTGGGTGTCTTTTCATCCTTGCCTTGATTGTTTGAGATTCAGGGTTAGCATGATTGTCATGATCCAGTGTAAGAGGAGGTGACACTCCTGTTGCCACTCAGGCATGATGCTCTGTGTATTTTCTCTCCTTTCTCCCCATGATCCACACTGTTAGAAGTTTGCCATTTTGGGTGGGATCACATAAGAAAATTTTCTCGTCTTGGGCACTTATGAGTATATCACCAAACGCTTTGTGGTTTGACAAAGACGGTGGTTTCTT
The DNA here is from genome assembly GCA_013401335.1 of Brachypteracias leptosomus. Classification (NCBI taxonomy): domain Eukaryota; kingdom Metazoa; phylum Chordata; class Aves; order Coraciiformes; family Brachypteraciidae; genus Brachypteracias; species Brachypteracias leptosomus. The sequence goes on from VYZX01024595.1 coordinate 115,327, forward strand.
CTGTGAGAGCCTAGTGGACTGGCATTATCAGAGACTGCTTCTGTGCACAGAGGAAAGCATGTTGGCTGTGCTGCCTACAGACACCAGGCACAGTTCAGGATTTTGCAGTTACTCCTAATTCTCACAGTGAAGCTGTGCTCACTGCCACTTGCTGGTTTGCTCAGGGTTGTAACCCTGCTGGTGGCATCCTCAGAGCAGCATCCTCTGGCACTGGCCTTCTCACAATATTCACTTTCTTATCCAGTCCTAGAAAAAAGTATCTTGTGAGAGAGTGAGGCTTTCACCTCCTCTGGGCTGGTCCCACACACCCCTCAGGCTTACACCCTGGGGTCTCCAGATCCTGTATGTGGCATTTGGCGTCTGTTTGCTTCTGTGACCGAGGAAAAATCAACCCCACCAGTCCTTTTAGCTGGATGTCATCGTTAACTGAGGAGAATGGCAACATCTCTGCTACTGCAGAGGAGAATTGCACATCTCTGAGGTCAGGAGCCATGTGAGTCGAATATCAATGATCTCTAGTAAATGCCAAAATAGATGAAGAAGCCCATTCAGAAAACTGTAGTGTAAACAGCTGGGTTTTCAAATGTATTGTAGGAAAGGAGGAAAAGAATTTGTGTAGGAACACAGAGTTGTGACACCGTGAGCTGCAGCCTTTCATTCTCTGTCAGTACCTGTGACACGAAGCAGCCTTACTGGCAGGGTTTATTAATGGGGCCTGATTGCCCAGATCAGAAAAATCTGCCCTTAGAAGGAAAGGAGAAAAGAGGTCTCTTTTTTCCTCTCCTTCCTGAGGGCTTCACAAACAAGTATAACAAGATCAGTCCCCTGCCAATAAAACCAGTCCTGGTGGATACACCGGCTTGCATGCCTTAAACCGCCCCTGAGACACTTAACCTGCTGGATTGCCTTTCTGCAGACACCTGCCTGAGCAGCAGACTAAACAAACAGGGATTCTCAACTGCACAAAACTTGGCCCCTTTCAGCAGAGCTCCCATCTGTTAAAAAGCCATTGTCTGAGCAAGTGTTCAGCTAGCTGGGGAGGCAACTCTCTTGCATATTGTGCTGCCCCTATCCCCCATAAAAGTCCTGTTTAGCATTTTCTTTTCTCCCCTGTTTCCATCGCCTGATTTATTCATTGGTTTCACCTCTTCTCCCCTCCCCCTGTGGTTCATAAGGAGGGCCTTGTTGTCTTCTGTACCTCAGGGGTCATGTCTTTTCAGTCACTGGGACAATACCCGCTGCTGGCATCTGCTTCCAGATCCAATCAGCCATATTGTGATCACATCCTGCCAGAGAATTGTTCCTGCTTTTGCTCGGCTTTGTTGCCAATTTCATGCCATGTATTGCTCCATGTTTTGTGCTTCATGAAGCTGTCACTGGCATAAAAGTGGCCTGATCAGGGTCGTAGTAAAAGGGGTGGGAATGAAACATCCACCAAAATGTTGAGCAGGCCACCCACTGGCCACACGCACACACACGCAGGCAGGCATGCAGACATACAGAAACACACACAGCGTCCCACCGTGCTTAATTGGTGTCCTGCTGAGCTGCTTTATGCTGTCCAGAAGGACCGAAAACTTACACAGGGAGCTGGGGCATTTGTTTCCCCCAGTAAAGATCAAAAGCATGTAATTTTATTGACGTTTCTGGAGGATCTTGACTGCCTTATATCAGATAAGCTTTATGTAGCCTTGGGCATGAAAGATGGAACTGGTTACTTGGAAAATTGAAAATAAGTCTGAGTTGCTACTGGGTGTCAGAGGAGAAAAAACACCCATTAAAAGGAAATCTCATGGGCAAATTGCATCAGTGACACCTGTCACTCCAGCCTTGTGATTCCCAATCTGAAATCCCTTCTAGAAGTTGCACCAAGGTCTGCTTTGAATTTTTACCATCCTCTTCATCTGGATTTGGATATAGTTTACTGGAGACTGAGCTTTGTGCTGCTTTTAAGGTCCATAACACAGAGGCACAGGCCCAAATCACTGCACAGAAGAAGTTGGGCCACATCCATGAAAAGAGAAGTATGCTTACCAGGTAGCAGAGAATTTGGTCCAATATTTCCTGCAGCAGAATTACTGCTTTCCTTGCAAAATACCTTGATGTTAAATAGGATTGAATTACATGTTTGCTTAGACATCAGAAAATGGAGAGTTGAAACCTCTGTTTTGTTCTTGGTTTTGGCTTTTTTCTTCTTGCATATTCATTTGCCGTGGGTATTTTTTGTGATATGACAGACTCATCTGATGCTATCCTGTGTCCTCCCGGCCTCCATTTGCTGAGCACTGGGAAGATTTCTCATGGTTTATTTCCTGCCTGTCAGAGCAGCCAGTAAACCTTGGGGAAAGGGCTTGTCCCTTCCAGAATACAAAGTAAGTCCAAGCAGGGTCAGGGGACTTCTCTCCTCTCCTTATGAGGGGAGCCAATTCTCTGTTTCCTTTCTTTTGGCTCGGTGCTGTCACTTGCATTCACACTGGGTACCACCTTCCCATGCTAATAACCTGATGGCAATCAATAGAACTGTTCATGGAAGGCAGAGAAAGGAGAAGGATATGTTCATCCCCCTCTTGCTTTATGCCACAGTGCTTGACAAGCAGGTTGAGGCGCAGGGATGGGCCCATGCTTCCTAGGAGGGGACACAAGGCACCAGGCAGCTCCCTGAATGAAGCTCCTCTGCATGCCCAAAACTTAGTCCTTCTCTGAGAGTCTGGTTCTCTTGGCCCAGTTGATACAGGCAGTAATTCCACCAAGGACACCCACCATTCTCTTCAGAGGACTAGCACCTTGCATGGAGATTTTGCAGACCCTGTGATCTTAATCCTCTTCCATGGAAGTCAAGGGACAGTTGGGCACAAAGTGCAACAGCAGGAAGATTATGCCCTACGAGTGTCTCCTCTGGAAGTGGGGCTCCTGAGGTAAAACCCTGGTGGTCTGGAAAACCCAATGAGAACTTCAACATCTTTGCCTCCAAGCTTCCTGTCTGCAGGAGACTTGCAAGGAGGAAGCATATAGCAGAGGAGAGGCTGAGGAGAGGATCAGATCCCCTCTCAGCACACTCAGAGGAGCTGGCATCGTGATTCTCACAGTTTCTCTAGAAAGTTTCTACAGAGCATGATTCCTGCAGCAACCTGTGGTCCTCACCATGTACCCACAGTTTCTTCTGAAGTACCCAGGTTTTATTTATATTTAAAACTGACACTGACCATGCAGTAAGAGATACACGAGAGAGTAGGAGGGCAAGAGACAGCTTTGTGAGAGAGAGAGAGAGTGTGTGTGTGTGTGGTGTGTGCATGCGTGCGTGTGTTAAACAATTTCATGGACATCTGTCATGCACAGTTAACTTTGCATTGCTGCATTTTAAGTTGTAGGCCCAGGCTTGGCCATCAGTGATAAAGTAGCTGGCAGTTTTCAAAAAGCCGCTGGATAACAGAGCATGAATCATAAAACACACTACTGTGTAGCAATATCCAAGTTCATTCAATGCAATGAAACCATGCAGAGGACCTTTATTCCCAGCTAATTATGTGGAAACGCCTAAGACAATAAAGCATCTGGTGGTCTTTCTTCCCCATTTCAATTTTTCTCAATATTGTGACAGGGGAAAGCATTGTGCCTTTCCCAGGGTAGTTGCTGTGAAGAGGAGTAAAAGCAAGGGTCAGGGAAGAGCAAATAGATGAATTTATAACTTTCTTTTTATTTATTCCTTTCCCATTGTTTCTCTGGAGTCTCTTCCTTCAGGGCTGCATTTTCAAACCACTATTCTCACTACACTCTGCCTGAATACTTTTTTTTCTTAATACCACCCAAACTGCCAGGCCCCTCTGTGTTCCTCACTTTTTTCTCTTCTCTGCTCTTCTCTTCTCTTTTCTTCTCTTCTCTTCTCTTCTCTTCTCTTCTCTTCTCTTCTCTTCTCTTCTCTTCTCTGCTCTGCTCTGCTCTGCTCTTCCCTTCCCCAGATGCATCCAAGAGTTGAAATCCAAGTCTGTGATCTCTGCTGAAAGCCTAGATATTTTTTTTAAAAAGTAGAAGCCTAGAAATAAGTAGTGTTTCACTGAACAGGGAGAGAAAGGGTTTGATTTGCAGAGTGTTTCTGATTGGTTTGGGGGAGCTTTTGTAACAGAGGCTCCACAACTCTGTCAGGCTCATTTTCTGTGTATGAAATGTGGATAAATTTGCTGATTCAACACTGAACACTCAGCAAATTTAAAATAACCTCATAGCAAAATATTTCTACATTGCAGATTATTTCTAGGCCATCAAATGACAACACCCTTTAAACTATTTCTCCCTTGGCTCTCAGGCTACAGTTCTCATAAGTGAATACTTTAAAACCTCTACAAATTCTTTATTTCAGAAAAAAGTGCTCAAGACTGATTTTCACTGGAACACTCTTCTTGAACATGCTATAGAGTATTTTTTCCCTTCTGGCCTAAAGCTGTGAGGACAGAAGGGAACAAATGAACCAGGTTCAGAGTATGCTAAGTAGTAGAAAGTAGGTGTTGATGTAGATTTTGGGAAAATAATAAAATAATTATTTCCCTAGTTGATAATGAGGAGTCTGGCTAAGAGTAATACCTTGTAATAAGCTAAAATAGGTTTTGTTTGATTTAAATGATGCTAATTACCATCCTCCTGTGACAAAAGCTGCAGGAAGAGTCAAATTTGGATCTTTGCTCTGCTAAGACTTCACCTGCTTTGGCCAGACATGGTGAGGCTACCTGGAGTTCCCTACAAGTGGAATGTTTGGTCTAAAATGCTTAGTAAGCAAATGCTCCAGAAGGTAGCTTGGCCTGTACCAAGACAACTCTTACAAACAAATGAAGAGTGAAGAAGCCTCAAAACTCACCTTATACTAACCCTTTTTTTTTTTTTTACATTGCAGTATTGTAGAGAAATGACATCCCAGTGTTAAAGTGTAAATGAAAGAAATAATGAAATCAGAAAAAAAGAAAGGTAAACTGTTTCCCAAATTGGTTGATACCTGGGATCTTTCCTCAAGAGTAAATGTTTCACACGTTTTTAGACTATATATTCTGTTCTGGGTATTCTCAGTTGCTACCGTGGTATTCAAGGACTATGCAGCAATCAGCAGTTTAGCCTCAAAATACACACAGAAGTATTTTTCATCCTCATGCTTTAAGTAGTTGCAATTTGTACAGTACAGAATGAAGCTTGGCTTCACTGAGGAAATCAACACTAGGGAAGGAGTTATGCTAGCAGAGACCAAAGATAAAACGAGATGCAGACATGAGAATATTTGGACTAGGAAAATTTGTACATACCATGGATCTGGGGGAAGCAAAGGTGGAAGTGTCAAAGAGGAGCTTCTGGTAGACCAAGTGTATGAGAATGTGTGGAGTAAGTAGGAGGAAGCAGGAATGAGTAAGAGGAATTGTATCTGATGGGTTCAGCTCAAGGCTAAACTTCACTGCCACAGTAAGGAAAAATTCCCATGGTGGTAGTGTATTCTTAACTTCTGAAAGGACCTGACTACATCAAAACTCATACCCCTGGGAAATATTTTAAGCAGTATCTAAATTTTAAATAGGAACCTTGGGTCAGGGAGGGGCTGCAGTGTAGCTAAAATTGCCAATTAATTTAGCACTGCACTCAAATTTCTACCACTTGATCCTCTGCATTATGTATAGGTCAAATCACTCTGTCCTCTCCTACTTTTTAGGTTTTCAGTAAACAAAATAATACTTATGGCCCCAGCTTTGACATCTAACAGTGCATGTTATCATTAATTTGCTTCTAATATTTCAGTTACTCTGTTCAGTGAAAGAGTTTGTGATTGACAAATAAGCAGTCCCGTTATCAGCCTGGCTCTCCTCCGCGCATAGCCCCCAACCGAAACAAGTCTTGAAACATGGAGCAGAGGGAAACATAAAAAATTAAAAGGGGCAAGGGAAACAAAAAGCAGAAACAGGAGGAAATATGCAGAAATAATCAGGTGAAGTCTAGTTCTGTGGCAAATCAGGCTTCTTTTCTTCTTCTCAGGAGTCCGCATAAACTATTTCATCTGCTCCTCTTAGCTCTTCAGAGTGACACTAGTGCACTTTCAATAAGACCACAGGTTCATGTGACATGTCTTTTATTTGTTAGTGAGGGCAAGCACTTGTACAGGAATAAAGTTCTGTACTTTACAAAAAAGGCAAAAATCAAATATGCTGTCTTCAATACAATATTCAGTATTGCCTTTCACCATAAGATTTACAGGAACATGAAAGCACGGTGAGTGTTTTACAGCTTTTAGTGCATGTAAAGCTGTACAAACCAAAATCCAAAATTGTCTGGGAACAGAAGGTTGTAAAAATAAAAAAAATTTTTAAAAAGGTACATTTGTTGAGAGCTGATCATATGCAGATAAGAACAGAAAAGAAAGCAAAGGAAAATAGCTACCTACAAAAATATTCAATTTTCAATTGGTATGGTAATATCTTGGAATTGCTAGAATTTCTCAGCTGGCTGCATCACGGTGGAATGTGTATATCTGAAAAGATCACATTTCCCAGTTGTGCTGCAGTAAAATATTCACAAATATCTACGTTACATTACAGGAATTTCAGCGTTTCAGGAATGTGCAACAGATGCATGCTCAGAAATGCCAGTGTATGCTCTGAAATGTTTTTCTGACATGCTAGAATTGGAAATAGCATATCAGGAGGCTGTGATGGCAAGAGACAATCATGCACTGAAAAATGCAGGTGCACCAGGTTTTGTATAGTTTCAACAGCATGTCAAGTGGGAGTGCATTTCTGCTAACAAACCCGTTACAGCCTCCCTTGAGAAATGAATCCTAAATGTGTTTCTGTTTCTGCTCTTATCCTCCCACCACCCTCTCTGAACCCTTAAAGGATTCAATCCATTCATCCTTTCCCTTTGTCTCCTGATCCACATCCTTCCCAGTGAGCAATTACTATTCATTGCTATATAATTTTTTGTCGCACGGATTGTTATCCTAATTACAGTCCCTGCCTGGGAGACTCGGGTGTAAGAATCAGTTTGTTTGCTGGAGTTATCCTCAGGTGATTGTTTCAATGCAATGTATTTATAAGGCTTTTTGAAGCTGCACCAAAGGGAAATGAAAACTTCCCAAATCTGAGCCAAATGACATTCTCTCCTTTCAGTGAGCTGAAGAAGGCAGGTTAGTCTTAATTATATATGACTCAATGTGTAGAATACCTCTCTGGTGATTATACATGTCTCATTTCCGCAGGCAGCCCAGTGACAAGCAGCATCACGTGGAGTCTCATTTACAGTTACATGGCATTATATTCACTTACACCATGCTAAGTGGCAAAGATTCATATTATTATGTTATGGAGGAGTTAACTCCTCCATATCACTGGGAAAAGTAAACGGCAAAGAGGTGGTGGGAAACCTGATGAACGTCCACACCTTTTGACATAAAACAGGCTGAGATTTCCTGCAGGTCGTCCTGCTCTCACTAGCATTTGTTTTCCCCTGTGCCATTGCATTGGAGCAATATTTAGGACAGCCTGTACACTAAAGTGTCTGCTTCAAACTGCTTTTGCAGCCCCTGGAAAGCCTCCAGACTGAAACCACTTTGCCTTTCCCTTTGTTGTTCACATTTTTGAATGCTGGATTGCATTGAATGGTAACTGACCTGGTATCTTTTGTAAGAAGTGAAAAAAGCCATACAACAAAACTTTTATTCTTAATCAGTGAAAAATGCACAACAACATGACACACCATGGAACCACGGGGAAGGTACACTAAAAACACAAGTGCGTCTGTGATACAGGTCTTCTGCCTGAGGTGGAGCTGCCACGAGTGACCGCAGAACTGCAGAGTGTGCGGCGTGGCAGACACAGCTGGAGTAACAGTCCCTGCCGATGCTACTCCTGGCAGTACAGTGCTCTTCAAGTGAGGTCATCATCCATTGGTTTTAAAGAACCAGTTCAGGCGCAACTCAGAAGACAGCAAGTAAATTCAGTGGGGAAAAAAAAGGGGGATCTTCCCAGGGCAACTACGAGCCTAAGAATTTAGATATTGACCATCACTCCCAAGTACACAGTATTAAGATGCTGAAAAGATGGGTTACTGAGTATATGCAAAGCCTGACCTTTGCCACTATTTTGCTTCCAGTCTCCAGGCTAGAGTTCTAGAGCTGTCTGCAGAATGTGCTAAAAGTTCTTGGTGCACTTTCCATGTACCCCCTCAGTGGGAAATGCTTGAATTATGTATGATGTTATGAAGTCTACAAACTTTCCATTTTACTGATCACTTTGATTTTGGCACCATGTATGGTCTGAGTAGCTTTCTGGTAATCTGTGGGAACCCACCCTGTCCTGGAGGCCAGTGAAACAGAACTGTCAGATTACTGAAACTGTGTATCAAGTATTTTGTTAACCTCAGGTCACAAGCTAAATTTATAGAGGGAGCTTCAGATCTGCAAAGTTTATAATGGCACTACTGGAGGTCAGCAGCCCCTGTGGTCCTGCAGACAGTGGACATTTTTTTTAAAAAAGTATTTCTCTAACTGATGATATTTGATAACTAACATACTTAGTCCTTCCAGAAGTTTGACATAAGGAAACAAAGGCATCTGAAATGTCTTGTTTATGGTCCTTTGGTATATAAGCATATTTTGGTAAAAAATAAGGTTAAACTGATATAAACTGGACATACTGTATTTGAGACAGAGGAATTAAAACTGTAAGAAGGTCTTATGCCTTCAGAAAGCTTCCTGGTAGGCTGTAAGGGCAGTCTTGTGTTAGTATAATATCCAGATGCTTCATAAGTGCACTATGAAAAATAGTACCTTGAATTATTAGGTATTCAAAGTTACTTAATGGAGATTTCTGTTGATTCTTTTTAAGGCAACAAAACTCTGGTAGCTCTTTCTTCCTTGGGGGAGGGGCATAGGAGTTCCTGTGCAAAACCAGCACAGCTGTAGGAGTTCTGAAGGAAGCTTGCTATCATCTCAGCAGACAGGCTGCTGGCATGGATGAATTAGCACAGCTGCCATCTACGACGTGATCTAGTTCACACAGCCATCAAAAAAGAACAGTTTCAGTTTGTTAACATATTGTGTGAACAAGTGACTAAAAAGGCATAATGATGTTTAAACAGTAAACACTTTCCCAGATCCTGGCTTTTTATAAGCAATTCATTATTTTAATTATTGCTTTGTATTCATGCTCTGTGTTAACTTGCTTGATTCCACCTTAATGGTTTGTTTTTATCTAGACTTCAACAACTCTGTTGGATTCTACTCTTCTGTTTAGAAATGGGATTCCATACTACATCAACCCTGTGATCCTGCTGCTCATGTGCTACTTGTGAGTGGAGACACAAACATGCTTTCAATCTAACATTTTATTTACAAGGAAATTGGGCCAAATTCCTTTGCTGTGAACTGAAAAAAATCCCTCTAAACTGTTTTGGAGAAAAAAAGAGCGAAAAAAGGCTCTATGTTTTTTACATTGCTGTACCTTTTGCTCACAGTTTTGGAAAAAAACAATCCCTGTGTTATGGAATCAGAGTGAGGGGGAAAAAAGAAGCCGCTCTAGTATCTTTGCTTTCCAGCAGTGAGAAATCTCTGTCCTCGCCCACAGGCAGCACATTGTATGTGCAGATGGATGGTGGCATGGCCCAATAGCATGAACCTTTGTAAAGCAAAAGCTCTGCCAACTCCTGGGCCAAAAATCCCCCACAGGGTACCCAATGAGGCAAATTTCCAATGGCAAGCAATAACCATGCAAGCAACAAAGACCTTGGCATGACCGGGTACTAACTGCTCCTTGTGGCTCTTCCAGGGCTGCACAGTTTGCTAGTATGGTGCCAGCAGGAGCAACCAAAGTCACACAGATCTGTGCTGGTGGATGCTGACAGACTCTAAGCACTCACCCATGCCATGCAAACAGCAGTCTGCCTCCACCTCACAGAATAGCAGTGACAATAACACTTAATAGCAGTGATGTTTAGCCCTGCTTTTCATCCCAGGTGTGAGAAATGAGGAGCTGAGGTGAGCATGTCTGCTGCTGCCGCCCACAGCCTCTGGCTGTCCCAGAGGTCAGACAGGAGCATTTTTATGGGGTGACTGCTCATTTGCAGTGCTGTTAAGGAAGGCAGTCCAAACCCGAATACTTCCTTCTAGTACCCACAGAGGGACAATGACTGTGGATAGCAATGCAGAGCCACCCTAAGAAAGAAGGTAATAGCAGCACTGGGTCTCAGATTATCCACATCCACTGTGTCCACATCACATGTCCTCTGGTTTGTGTAACAGCTCAGCAAGCAGGGGAATCTGAATTTAGCCAAGTACTTTTGCTTTATTACCTGGTGTGAACCCTCTTGTATTAGTAATGCAGTAGAAACCATGCCAATGTCAACAAACCAGGGGAGGGTTCAAATGACCCTCACTCTGGAACTACACTTATAATAAACTCCTGGAAACAAGAACCAATTCCTCCCTTCTAATTTACAAAAACAACATCAGAAGTACACAAAACAAATCTTGATCTGCTGGGGAAGAGTTAAACACAAGGTCTTGTCTGTAGTGATATGCCTGTATCACCCAGGTCTGGAAACTCGGATATCCCCAGCCAGTGTAAGCAAGATGCTGCTGTGCTGCAACACCCCCTGGAAGCAGGCTCATGGCAGCGCTGGATTTGCCCGTTCTCCTAGAAATTCCTCCCACCCTTCCCTGTGCTGTCTCTTCCACAAAAGTGCTACTTTGGCCTGCAAGTTAAATTTGGGACAGCAAAAATGGCATGGGCACTCAGCAAAGAAGGACAGACAGGTGTGCCTGGGCTGGCACATCCTGCTTCGTGGTTAGCATTGCCCAGCCAATGTGCTGCACCAGGGACAAGGGCATAAGCCACAGCTGTGCCTTGTGCTGAGGACCAGCTCCCCTCTTCCCTAGTCACAGCTGTGTGGGTCATTGCTGCCTAACTGGCTCACTACAGGCACCTGGCCCATCTCACATACCCTGAGGGAGGGTCCTTGGCAGGGACTGGTCCCGGAGGTTATTTCACCAGTGCTCCAGGAGTATGAGAGTTTTGGGTGGTAAGGTGAGAGGGCCTAGTTTGCCTACAAGAGGACTTGGGCTTCTGGGAGGCTGTGAGGTCCCCTGGGCAAGATGAAGATTCCCAGCAAGAGATGTGTCCATGTCCAGGCTTCTAGGTTTTTTTCCTCAGCAAGACAACAAACTTTAAGTAGGGGTGGTGAGAGCAGGTGATGGAAATACTTGAAGACTGTGTTGGCACTACTTTGTTCTGGTGTGGCTGATGTGAAGTGGTTTGCTTAAGTATGTGCTGTGTTGCACCTGCATCATTTTGAGCACAGTTGGGTTTGCTTTGCACATTTGGGCTGGCTCACCTCCAGTATTTCTGGGTGCCAGACAGAATTGCTGCTGCTGAAGAGTATGGGGAGAAAGGAAGTGGAAGAGACCCTAGATGTGTGACCCTAACCCTGTACCCTGGCAGATAAGGCCTGGTGTGGGGATTGATCTGGATCTCCTGTTGTAGGGTCTCTGGAGTTGCAGAGGCACCTGCTCTACCTGGTCCTTCTTCCCTCAGCCTTGAGACTGGGGCTGTCCTGTGCTTCACGGCAGCTGCTACATCATTTCTGCCTTCATTCAAGGGGGTAGTCCATAGCAAAACATCACAATGTCGTAGTTGGAGGGGAGATGACTGTATGTTGGAGAGAAAAACATCAGGGAGAGGGTGTATAATGTGGTGGGGAAGTTTTTGGTAGTAGTCTATGACATTAATATATTTGTTCATGTTGCTATTGCTGCTAAAATGTAGCTCCCCAAAGTATCTCAGCTGACATAACAGTCTTTGTGTAATTGTGAAGCATTGCTCTCGCGTTTCTCTCATGTTTTCATTCTCTGCTGCTTAACCTCTTCACCCTTGCCCTCATCCTCATTTTCTTCAGGCTCGTCTCCTGCTGTGCTGCTGCTAGAAATCACTCTGCTCTCACTCAGTCAGCTACTTACTTATTTCTAAATCATTTCCTTTATTTTACTTCTCAGATTCCTCCACTTGTACAGCAATATATCTATCTGTGTGTGCTCTTTTGTTACATTTTCTCTCCTGCTGGTTCTCTGACAATATTTCTGTCAGAGGCTCAGGGATTATTTTATGGCGCATTCTGTGTTATTGCCTGTGACAAATTTTTGCATGGCTCTTTTCTGTTGTACACTTGCTGTCTTACTGCCTTTCTCAGTTACGTTTTGCAGTCTCAACAAAGCTTTCAAAGAACAGCTTTCAATTTGAAACAAACTCTTACATAAGCCTTCTTTCTCTGAAACTTTGATATTAAACTGCTTCACATGTTTTGTTAAGGAGGTGTTTAAGTCTTTAATTCTTGCTGACCTGCAGCCCAGTGCAGAGGCTGCTTTCCACTCCTGTTTTCTTTGTGGTGGTTTCTGCATTGCTAGTCCCGTGCCTGCACTGACACTGGGAGTATGGGTGATAAGGACATGAGAAGCGCTATCAGAGTTGGGGCTAGCTGATGTGGCACAGTACTGAAAATGCTTGCTGCTAGTGTTGTGAGATTTAGGAGGATCACAGCAGTGATGTGTCCTCTATCAGAAATATAAAGAAAAATGCCATGCTACTTGCCAAGCCTTCCTCTAGAGTTAGTTTCTCTGCTTAATGTAATGATGGAGGTGTAAATTGGAGCCTGTGTGTCCTGCTAGTGCCTCACTGTAGGAGATACTTCAGGGTGAGCTGGCTTACCTGCAGCAGCAGGAGAAGTGAGGGAGGTGTTCCCAGAACAGGTGGATTGGACCTCAGGGAAGTCTCTATGCCCCTGGACTAAGCACAGAGGGTTGAGGTGAGTCATGGGATGTTGCCAGCTCCCTCAAAGGAGGGCTGGTTTGAAGGTGTGCCTGATGAGCTGCTGAGGTGAGAGATGCCCAGCTAGCATCTCACAGCTGACTCCAGCTGGCATTTCATCTCTTCATTCCTACCTCGGTTTCAGAGAAGGCTAAGGAGATCTGAGTTCTCTGCCACTCAAAGGTATAGAAGTACAGGAATGTAGCAGCAGAAAATTGCACATATACATGTATTGAACTGATTTTTAAACATTGGAGCCCACCCTTCTGTTCCCTTTTCTGAGTGGTGTCTGGATGAACGGCACTTTGGTAGCACATGGAACCTGAGCTCCAGGTGGAGTCTGATTGTGTTAAATGATAGGAAAACCTTTAGTGAGAGGCAGTCTCTGCCCCCCAAAAACTGAGATCTGGCTCTGTCCATGTGTTTGGATGCCCTTGAGGAGGCAAAACCTTAACTAGACAGGACTGGCTTTGACCGTTTTGAGGGTGCAAGTGTATGGCTTTGTCCACAAGTCCCCCGGGGTTGGCTGGATATGGATTCCATGCAGATTTGAGCAGAATGTGGCCTGGAACACAGCTGACCCCTGAGACTTCCCATCTGTGGGAGGTGCACACTAGTCGATCTCCTGGTGGGTGCTGCCCCCTCTCCTTGCCCGAGCCTGATCTCTTGGACTCTGTGTCAGTGGTTTTCGGGCAGGAAGGGGGGCTGGCCGGGACAGGGAAGGAAGTCGAGCAGTGAAACGAGGCACGAAGGCTGCACCGAGAGTCTTTTATCAGGTACATCTTCGTTTTTCAAGTGCCTATCATATCACGCAAACGGCTCTTGAAGAGCCCTCCATTTACCCTCTCCCCTAATTAAATGTGCACTTCATTAATGTAAATTGGGGGTTTAATGCTCTTGTTGAAATTCTGAAGAAAGTGCTATGGCCTTGCGAAATGCTTAAGCATCATTGCAAATTAGATTAGGGACCAAGAAAGGCAGTAAAATTAGAATGATAATGGTTGATGTGGCTTCCTGACAGGCGTGACTATTCAGGGATCAATGGGATGGAGAACAGTTCCCCCAGCCTAAAGCGAAAGGCAGGGACAGACGTCAGCCTACAGATGTGGCTTTTGGAAGCTCTTTCAATTAGTTTAATTTGGTAAATGGTGGGGATTTAGAGGCTCTTAGCCAGTCATACAAGACAAGAATACATTGAAATGTTTTTCGCTTTTTAACATAAAATAGGATTGGCCACATTTGCATTTCTTAAAGCCAGGGTGGGGAGGCAGAGGGGGAGGAGGAGGCTGGCGGGGTGTGTGTTTAACCAACTTGAGGCTTTAAAATGGAAATGCTGGAGCTGGTCTGGGAGCCGTCCCGGCCGCAGCCCCGCCAGCGCTCCTGGTGCGGGGGTCTCGCTGGGAGCCCGCCCCGGCAGCCCGGGGCGGCACCGAGGACTCTGCGGGGCACCAGAGAGGGGCCCCGAAACAGAGCTTGGGGCGGGAGGGGGGAAAACAACGGGTCCCTAAACACGAGGAGGTGATGGGGGCCCAATGAATGCAGCCGAGTGCCCCGTCTGTGTCGAGGGGGGCTGAATCAAGCCCTACCCCCTCTTCTCCCTACTGCGTTTTCCTCCTCATGCTTCTCTAATTGTGCTCTTTAACTCTGCAAAACCGATAAGGACAAGGCAGCTGGAACATGCAAATAGCGCTCCTTTCTGTGTCTCTGCCGGAGCCAGAAGTTGGAGCTTGTTTTTCAATCCCCTTGGCTGGGTAGGTAATTGTAGTTAATGATGTGGAAAACAAGTTCAACAGATAAGCAAGTGACGCCAAAACTTGGCTGAGTTTGTGCAAGGAAGAGGTAAGAGGAGGGTACTTCTGACTGAGGATTGCCTTACTATAAATGTGCAAACAAACAAAACAGGAACATAAGCTTTTGTGGAAAGCTAATGCCTCAGAAAGAAATCAGATTGTGCAAAGATGTGCAGTGGTGCATAGGGCCGCTCTGAGCGCCAACAGCTCCGTGATGGCTGCAAGCAGCCCTCTCGAAGTAGAGAGGTCCTAACCCATAAAGATGAGCTTTCACTGGGAGCCTGGCCAGTTAACGGGTCTCAAATAGTATTCCCTAATCCTCTCTTGACAGAAAATAATTCACATGCCATGAGGGTGTTTGGCAGAGGGAGTCACTCTGCTCACTAGGAGAGAGCTGTTTGGGCTCAGTAGGGTTTGGCTTGGAGGTGCTGCTTGCTGAGCTCAGGCAGACCCTGGGTAGGGTTAGCCTTGTGCAGGGCCACAGGAGGAGGATTAGAGCAGCACTGTGAACGGAGTGGCTTCTCTTGTGGCTTCAGGTACTTGCTCTGCCTCAGGAAAGCATCCCCGCTAGACCTCAGCAATTCATAAGCTAGTTCTTGGATATTGTCTGAACCCTTGCAGCTGGACTCCTATATCCTTTTTTCAGACACTATTGTGAAAATGCAATATAGGATGGCAAGAGCTGTAGCTGTCAAGTATCCAAGTGCCAGATTAAAGTATGGCACATTTAGTAACTCCTCCTCTACCATGACTCCAAACAGCATAGTGTGTGACCTTGCTTGGTCCTGGGCAGCTTGTCTTTAGTAGTCTGTTAAATGATTGGGTTTCTCTCTGTGCATTTAAAAAGCAATCCCAGCCAACTCGCCTAGAGGGGCTGAGACTTGGGACTTGAGCAACCACTTTTATACAGCTCAGCATTCAGCAGCAGAAGGGAAGCTCCTACAGAGCCTGGCAGGCCAGTGCCTTGCACGAGCTATTGCTACTGGTCTTTTAATTTCATTAACACTAAATTCACCTTTACAAAAATTTAATTTTTAAAAACTGTTTGACTTGGCAAGGGCACCAGCTGAAAGATCAAGTTACTGTTTGTAAATGCCAGACATGAATTAATTTAGCAGTGTATTCATCCTGACTTTATGAAAACACATCCCAAATATTGACTTTTTATTTCTTCAGTAAAACCTCTTTTCCTGTGATGGATGAGACATCTGTCTGGTACAGAGAGCTGATTTTGAGTCACTCTGGACCTTTTTCAGTGTGCTGTTTATTTGGAAATGTGGACATGAGGTTCTAGGTTTCTGCTGCTGCCTGGAGAGCTGGTTGAGGGACTTAAATAGCTGCTTTTGGGAGCTGGGTACTTCCAGTGCACTTAGGGCAAGCCTGCAAAAGTGAGAGATGTCTTGGCTTTTAAATAGAGAGAGGGCAGCATCATCAACTTTGAAAGAAAACTAGGAATCAGTCCTGGCTGCTAGTTAGTCCAAAGCATTTTGCTGTGGAAGAGGGGAATGAACAGTTGTGCCTTGATGACCTTAACTAGGTTTTTTTTTCGTTTAAAAAAAAGCGGATGAACTCCTTACAAGTCAGAGGTGGGAAGTGTCTGAGGGTGCTTTTTCTGTATACAGGTTCATGTCCTGAAAGTCACAGCTATAGAGCCAGACAGAAGCCCGACAATCCAAACAAGCACAAAATAGGTGAAGGTAAAAGAGCAACCAGCAGGCAGAGCAGATGGAAGAATAAGAGGTAAGCAGCTAGTTAACCTCAAATCTTCGTTAGGCAATTTGAAAGTAATTTGCTCTTGTAGGTCTTGCTGTGCCTCTGTGGACAGCCAGCCCTGGGAAGCAGAGGTCTTCCCTGCTGTAAGGGCATGATTAGGTGTGGCCCTGTGGATCACTCTCACTTATTCAGCTGTTAAAGCAGCTTAAACCCTTATAAGAACATTAACATTTGGGTGCCAATACCAGCTTGACCTTTATTCATAAAGTGCAAAGAGTTGGAAGTAGAACAGATTGGTTGCCAGCTATTGCCTTTTATGTGCAGTTTAGAGGCTTTGATTTCTCTCCCCTTTCTTCCTTTAATCTGACATTGCTGGCTTGAATATGTTTGTGCTCTAAGTAAACAGGGCCAGTGCAGGCCTCACTTTTTGAAGAACTGTGTATGTGAAAGTGAGGTGGGGGGTTGAGGTGACCTTCAAAAAAGAAAAAGTTTGCCTTTGGAATTAAAGGGCTTAAGAAGAGATGGAGGACACCAGGGCTGAATGGACCTGTGCACAGATCTCCAAGCTGAGCTCCACATCAGTCCTTAGGAGCCCCAGCTATTGATTCCAAATAGCCATGTACATGGGGAATGAGAATGTCAGGATTTATATTAACTTTCCTGGACTTTTGTCTTCATGACATGCACAAGAGAAACTCAAACTGAAGCACAACAAAGGTGAAGTGTCTGAAATGGTCACACTGGCTTGTGTGCTGACCATCTGGGAGACCCTTGTTGTTCTTGCATTAACCCTGAGGTAGAAGAGATGTCCAAGACTGGGTATGATTTACTTATTCTGGTGACACTTATGCTTGTGATCAGTGATTTTCTGTTCTTTACCCATTCTTTATAGTGATAGAATCAAGTTATGGCTCACCCTTTTCCAGAAGCATGGAAGGGAACCTGAGAGGAGGTGGGTAATTGCAGAATAGAGGCAAATTATGTACAATGTCTCAGCACTTCCAACTAACAGCATTATTGGCTGACACTGTCAAAGTCATCATACAATTGGGGCACTCTGGCCCTAATTTCTCAGAGGTATCAGCTTCCTAATAGCTTTCCTAAAGGTGCTTACAGGTTTCAGTGTTGTTTGGGCTCTTGCCTCTGTCTTTGACACTTCTTTGAAGCATTTAATACTGATTACAATAGCTTTTTGGTGGTTTTGTTTAGAGGACAGTTTTATTCCACAAATTCTGCAGCCTTTTGTCAAAGTATGTTTCATCAGGACAGCAGTTTTCCAGCCACTCTGTTTATGCATAATAAATGGTATAGCCTACAGAACTACACTTTAAAAAAATGCTGACCACTAAAGGTCATCCAGATACATCTGCAACAAGCCAGATGTTTTTGATGCTGATGGAAACATTTTCTAAATCCAAGTTGCCCTTTCATCTTTGTGAAAGCATTGAGAGCTGGAGGCTGCCTTGGCTTACTGCTTAGAGTGATGCTTCAGTAAAGCAATCTTCTCTATTCTACTTCCCCAGCAACGAGGTGAGTCTTTCTCCAGATATTTGTGTGTCTCAGTTACTGTGTAACTGTTATCAGACTTTATTTCTAATTTAAACCAGGAGTCCTTTCCAGTCCCCTTGTCCTGCATGTCAGCCTACTCCAAGCCTTCTTGCTTTCTGCAAGATTTCAACCAAACCACCACCCAAAGCATTCATTTAACTTAAAGTGCTTTTTTTGTGCTGACAAAACATATCTATATAGCAGAAGGAAGGCTTGAATGAACATTTCAAGTCTTACCTGTCACAAGCCATTAGCTGAATTGCTTAAAGAAATCCCAACAAGTGTAATTGCTGGTTTTGTGTTACAGAGCTTCATGATATTGTGTACCAGAAGAAATTCTTTTACAAAAGCCCCTTCTGTTTAATAAAGTAATTTGTTCCAGTAACAGTGATAATAAAATTGCTGAAATGAAACAGGATTGTTCAATGAGGACGTGAATCCAATTTGCTGTACTAGTACGATTACACTTTTATCTCAGTGTTTACTCATTTGTAGAATTGCTATCGGACTTTTTATATGCAATTAATAGGATCAATTGTTCCCACGACAGGCAAGACAGCACCCAGGAGCATAGCACCATCTTTTATGTCAATGACACATCAGCCTTATGTGGAGTGTTGCTGCAGGATGCAACGCAGAGCAACAGGCTGTTTTCCTCTCTGTTCTTTACAACAAGTGGAGGAGATCTCAGGGTAGTTGGTTTGGCCCAAAGCAAGGTTAACTCCTACATCTGTACTGCTGTAAGGTCATAAGAGTTGCTTCTCATTTGCTGCTAAGAACAGATGCTTACTTAAGTTCCCTGTGGTGCGTGGAGTGGGGGAGAACCCCTATCCTCTGAGTGGAAAACAACCATGAAACAACTGTTAATGTTTTTTTTCTTTACACATCTGGAAATTACTTATGCAAGGCTTGTGTGCCACAGAAAAGCATCACCTTCACTTCATGGTGACTGAGTGCCCGTACAGACAGATCTATACTAAGTTTTCTCTGTTAGAAATCCACAGAGAGAAAGATGAAGGAGAAGCACCATAGTGTGCTGATGTGACCCAGAGCTTGTTACACTGGTGCCTTTGAACCTAACATCGCATGAAAGATCAAATCTCCTGAATTCAAGGCTTGTAGGCTAGTTAGGTTCACAGTTCACAAATGCAAGTAACTTGCCAGCTTCTGTTCCCATGTTTTCTGGCACTCTTTAGCAATTCCAAAGTTATAGGGCTGATATTTGAGCTTCTAAAACTGGCAGTATTTGGGGCTTGAGTAGAGAAAGTGACCAATGATAGAGTAAGTGAGCAGAGAAATGGTAGTTTACTTGCTCCTTAAAGCTTGCCATGAGATGATGTTAGGTGCAAGACTCAAATGCTCCATCAGTCACTTCAATTCCAGCACAAACATATTTAGCTCCAAATGAGGGAATGCAGGCGTACTCTGTGTAGTTATTAATATTCACTTGCGTCCTGGTGACACCAGTGCTGTGCTTGCTGCTGCCCACACACAGAGCCAGAACAAGCACTGCTCCAAAGAGCTAACAGTGTAAGCAAAAGCATATATAGTTTAAGGATTTGCAGTGACGGAGACAAACTGAAAGCCCCTCTGGCATATTATTAACTTGGATATAAGCATATTTCACTAAAAGCTTGACATTAACTTGCTAGGTTTGATTAAACGCTGAGATTGGGGGAAGAAGTCACCAGCTTCCTTTTGGGCACCCCAGTCAAGGCAGGATTTTCTGAGGGCTGGCAGGCAGCTCCTAGGCTCTGGGACTGTGAGGCTAGTTTCTGTGCTCAGAGTTCACAGCTGATAGTGGCCAAGTGAGTTTGGTGCATGTGTTGGGCTATTTGGAAGAGCCTGCTTTTCAGAAGTTAGGTGCCCCTTGCTCTAGTTAGATGCTTCTGCATTTAGTAAGGGAGCTGGACCTCAGAGTCCAGCTAGAATACATTCTATACTGATTTTAAAAATGTTGTTATAATTAGACAACTTCTAAACCACTCATATTTATTGCAGAAACAGCAAATATAGAAATGGCCTGATGGCGCCGTAGTGGAAAATACTAGGGAGGCAGGGAAATAATCTATATGGTGTCTATTTTATTGCAAAATTAATCAGATGAACTTTTTAGAGTCTATGTTGGTAATATTTTCACTTCATGGAGATTTGAGGCCCTTTAAAACCAGTAGGACTCTACAGCTACAGGGACTGCCTAGAACTCCTGCTGATGCCATGGTCTGTAACAAGGCTGCACTACGCAAGAAAGTTGTTTGTATTTAGTTCAAGGGTGAATAAAAAGATCAGAAGTAATATTAACCAAATTAGATTGTGAAGAATTCATCAAGTCATTAGAGGACGGACAGAATAAAAGAATTGAGGGAAAGCAACAGAAAATAATTCCTTCCATTTCAGCTCACAAGTATTGCGTTCTCAAAGGCATTCCTCTATTCCCTTCCAGCTACAGGTTGATCTCTGGCTTTACTGATATAAACAAACTTTTATTATTTGGTCAACCAGTAAAATATAAATTTTTTATTTACAAGAAAGCTTAAAAAAAGAAAGACACTCTGAGGTGGTTGGCATAATATTCTGAAACAGCCAAAAGTAACATGTGTTGGTAAATAAAACATTTAGGATGCTACTTTACCACTAAGAAAAATAATGTCCTCCATACACTTTCCTTTTAAATATAAGAGAAAATGTATAGGCTTGTGAATTTAAGTGTATGTATGAAGGTGTAAGTTCATTATATCCTATTCAATAATTGTTTTTTTTAATGTAAAGGTAGTATATGCATGAGGAAGAGTGGGACTCTTTAATGCCCAGAAATGTAACTCAGAATATCGGTATTAAGTTTTCACATCTCTAGCATTTCTGTGTGACACGGGGCAAGTCTCTGGACCTAATTTGTCTGTTTAAAAATTAAAATCCTTCAATACCAGGTGGGGTTTCCCTCTACTTTTCATCTGAGAAGACCCTCACTCAGTCTCCTGTGGGGTCTGTGTGTGTTACCAGCACCAGGTGCCGTGAGTTCAGTGGTTAAGCCCTAGGAGATGGGGAGGGTTATCCTGCCAGTACAGTAACCCAGTTTCCAATCTGTTAACCTAGTGGCACTGGGTTCAAGTTGGCCTTCAGTTACAGCATAATTGGTATTTATTGGGATAAATTAGAGGAACCTTGGCCTGAAGTTTTGGGTGGCAGATTGGAGAACTGAATATATTGTTGTTTATGGCAGAGGTTTTGACCTGTGGGTAGGGTATTTGGAGCAGAAATGCTGAGTTTTCTTGTTGCTCATGTTGTGTTGTGTCTCCAGCAGAGTTCAGGGCTAAGTTGTGGCCAGGGATCACTCTCTACTGGAGGGGACAACTGTGCCTGCCAGGTCAGGGAGCCTGAGGGAGGCAGGTGGCTTATGTAACCCATATTCCAGTCCCACGGAGTTTTCTCCCATGCAGTCATTAAATGTGCTGTGTTATGTGAAGGATAATGATGAGATGTTTGTCAGTGGCCATATCTCTTGATACACTGCTTTAACCATTTTGCATCAGTTATCAAACCCCCCTCCCCATCCCACTCCCATCCTGCACTATCAAGGACCCTTTCAGAGTCTTTTGAAACTTGTCATGTGGGCAGAAACATCTACTTGCCATTCCTAAAACCTCAAGCTGCCTTTTCCTTTCGGAAGAGCTGAGGAGGGTGAGCAGTGACAGTCACTGACTGGTTTCTGCCCTCTGCCTCTTCCTGTATCCCAAGGATGCTTCTCTGATATATGGAACAGTTTTCCAGTGCAGAGTATAGGTAGCTCTTCTGAACCCCTAATAATAGATTAAATAATTGCTAGCCTACTTCTCATCTGCTATCCTTCTTGACAGTCTTTGTTGGACTGCAGTCAACTTATAAACCCCAGAGCAATAGATTATTCACCATAAATTGTGATGTCTTCTGTACCTTGTCACTTTGTAAGGACTCTTACACAGCCTGTCTCAATCACTTTCAATGTCCTGATCAGAGAAGATTTCGAACTTATTGGAGCTAAATACCAATATTTTTTCCTTTAGTGCTGTAGGATTGTCAGCTTCGAGTGTTGATACAGTGCTGGTTTGTTTGCCAATGTGTTCATATATCATGTAGCTTCACCATTCAAATAAGGTGAATTTAATCTTAACAGGACTGTTGAATTTTACATATAGTCTAATCCAGAACCCACCAATGTTTTAAAAGAGAGAGGGTCAGAGGGAGGAGAGGTTTTGTGGATGCCTACATCCTGTGAATTCAGTTGTCTAAAAGGTCAGCCTTGTCAGTGATAGTGCTGATAATTCTCTTGCAGTTCCCAGACCTCTGTGCCCTGTGCTGACAGCTCAAAACACCCTCAATAGATTGAGACATTTCTGGCAGTGGAACAAGACCCAACAGAAAGCAAACTGGCAGAAGACAGCTGCCACCTCCAGGGGCACCACAAAAGGCTTGGGGTTTAGACCAGTCTTGATGAATCTTGTTTTCCATAGATATCACCCTCAGCAAGAAGTTGAGTCCTTTTATAGGTGACATAGGTATGTAAGAGGTGCTGGCTGTCTCTTCAGCCATGATGTGGATACCTTTATACTTCAGATAGTTTCCTACCCATAGTTTCTGTACTTGTAGGAACAACTACATCCTTAAGTATCCCCAGCAAGAGGGAAGTGAGTTTAGTTCCATTATTGGATGAGGGTGCCAGGGCTGAGAAAGGGCTGCACACTGAAAAGCATCTGTAAAAGGATATCAGGCCCAGTCTTGGGAGAAGAGTGTGATTAGGGCACAAAGCACTAAGCTGGGCACTTGCTAGCAGGTTTATTCTCTCCATGACCACAATCAAATAAGGTTATGCTGTATGTATTGCTGTTTATACAAAATGTCCAGAGGCCCTAGTAGATACCAGGTCTCTGCTGTGCTCAGAGCTCTGTTAAAATGCAGTAATATAGGTTTGGAGTTTTTTGAGGGAATTTATGCCCTTTTTAAATAAGATCAGACAACTGGTGAGATGAGAAACAGAGCTGAGGACAATGTATCCTCTGTCAGGCAACAGCTCAATGGCAGAAATGTATATAGCTATGAACTCTCTTGATCCCAGCCCTAGTTCTATACACACTACACCACACCTCCTCCATGGTGAATGGGATAAACAGGTATAACACTCTTTTTCAGTGGTATTTCTTCTTTACTGGTGTATTCACACTCAAAATGGCTTGGAAGTTGAAAAGATATGGAAGCTAGAAATAACTGGATGTGTGCACATCAAACTGAGGGCTTTGCTTCTGTTGTTAAGCAGGCAAGCTCTGGTTGTACACTGAGCTTCTGTAAGCATGTGTGTACATGCTTGAGGCCTAAATCCCAGTGTCAGGGATCTTTCCTGCTGCACCCACACTGGGCCTTCTCTTTGCTGCCTATGTGAAATCCTCTGTCGCTCTCAGGCACTTTGAAGAGCAAGGGGTGGTGCACCCAGAGCCCAGGTATACAAGAGGCATGATCAGGCTATGACACTGAGTTACATTAGAGAGCTGGAGTCTGTTGCCAAGAATTAAGAGCACTTATTTGAATATTTTGTTGCCCCACTTGTTTTTCCCCCTAGGCTGCTGGGAACCCTCCTCAGCCCTTTAAGACCCCCCTTGCTGTGGAGCTCCTAGTCCCTTTGGCCAGACATGGCAGGAATGGATGGGCCGAGCATGATGGGATCAATTGTAAAAAGTGGAATTAGTCATTCTAAATCATGCAGCTGTGGTCGAAGGGAGCTCTTCTAAAAATCATTAAACAATCATGTATTCCTATTGATTTATTCAAAATACCTTGAGGGAAAGCAGATTAAACACAAAGTAAAAGTAAACTAATGCAGATTAAATGGATGAAGGATGGGCTGATAGTTCCCTAGGTAGTTTTTGTACTAATGAGAGGAAAATTATATGTACACTATTACCAGGATAAAAGGGTCTATTAGAGGTCTTTTGCTTGACATTTTTATGTATTTCAAATACTAAGTAGCACAGTGAATTAGGTTTACTCTGGACATTTGTTATTTGTTGCATCTCCAAGTGATAAACAGGGCTTTCTGTGGAGGGCAGCATGCTGCTTTGCTCAGGAGGCACAACCCTATCTGCATAGCAAAATGCTGAAATGACGACTGCATTTTGGATGCCATTTATTAGCAATCCAAGTGCAGTTTTATACCCACTTCTGAGAATCGCAGCCAGTGTTCAAAAGGAGGAGTGCAGATATATGTCAGTATTTGTAGCCACCATCACCCCAACTTCTTCCCACTTCATATTCCCATACTACTCATCTTGAGTGGCATTCCTCCAAAAGCCATGTGATGACTGGGTTGATACGTTCCCTCTGCCGTTCCCTCCCGTCTGTCATGTGCTTGCAGCAATTCCCTGAGCACAGCATGCTGCAGGGAAGATGACATTGTTAAAATACAATGGACTTGTCATCTCAGATATGCTTGTTCTAACTGCTGCTTGTGTTCAAGACAGGCAGGTTCAGACCTTGGAGACAGCTGTATCAAACACAATTGGAAACAGGGCAATCATATTAGATGCAATCAAATTTCAGCTTTAATTTAGGCAAGTAGCCTCACTTTTGGTTTATAAAAGTGTCTGAATGTGGTAGAATCAACCACATGGGTGGTTGGCAAAGATACTAAATGCCAGGAGTCACTATAATTTTGCAGGAACTCTGAGTTGGAAGCCATAAAACTGCTTCCTTCTGCAGAGAAGGATGGGACTGCTGACTGTAACTTCATCCTGTTACACAGACTATCTCTGAGTTTTCTGCAAATACTCCAGCCACTACCACCACAACATTTTTAAAAAGGTATCTCAGAGGAAATTAATACTATATAGGAAACAATGCTGTCATGCTGAGATTTGTCTGCAGAGCTGAATTGACACTATTAGGAAAAAAACCAGTACCTTTATCAAAGTGTATAGTATTTGTTTCTATATATATGCAGAATAGTATATGAAGCAATCGTAACATTTAAGTGGATTATTTGTACACCTCAACTACTCTTGTAATTATTGCTTTTGAATAATGTAGCTAAACTAACCTACCAAACAAAATCTCATTGTGACAGCTGGATGAAAAGTTCAAAAACTACACTGACACAATTTCATTATATGTTGCACTTGATTAAAATATAGCTAATAAGCTGCAGATATTAAACCTTAAGTTCAGTAATTAACATGTAATTTGTAGCATGTGCATAAACCATGGATTATGGACACCATTATGGCCTTGTCTGTCAGTATAGAAATATTTGCCCTGCCTGAAGATGAATTTCTTTTTGGCTACACAGAGGAAAAGGAGAAGAAAAAAATTTTTCTCCTTAACATCCCCGGACCTTCTCAGAAACTCTCTGAGCTGGGCCTGGGCAAGAAGTTCTGGCTGTTTGCCTTTTAGTCCCTTGGGGCAAGTGGGGAGGAGGTGCTGGGGGCATTATTGGGTGCTGGCAGGGCAGATCCCCAGCTTTGACTTATGATTGCTTCACAGTATGATCTTGAGCATAACCTGTTCCCCAGAGGCATAATGCAACTTCTGGTTGCAGAGCAGAAGGGAGGCAAGGAGAGCATGTGATTTGAAGCTCTTACATGCCTGTGATCCTGCATTAAACTCGAGTGATTCCAATGCTGCTACCCGCAGGGGAAGGGAGAGGTTGCCACCACATGGTAGGGGTGTGACATGCTGGAGAAGTACTTCTGAGCTGTTGCAGCTAATGGGTCATTGTGTTATGCCAACCCATGCTGACCCCTTCAAACCTGAGGCTGAAGCTGGATGTTTCGGAGCTGTTTCATCAGTGTTTGATCACTTCTGTTGTGCAGGGTGATGCTTTGTCAGTCAGTCTGGTATTCACTTTTGTTGACTTATTTTAATCTGCGTATGTGATTTAGTTGTTCTTGCTTCCTGGGGCAACATAACCAGGTCCTGCTACCTAGGACACACTGAAGAGTGAATCTAGGTGTCTTTTTTTTTTTTTTACCCTGAAAATACTTTTCTTCAAAATCATGTTGTCCATAAGGAAATCTGTACATGGAGGTTAGCAACATGGAGGTTTCATTTCTGTTGGCCTCCAAGTACAAGGCTTATCTAGTAGCAGTGCTTAGAAACACGTATTGAAAAACAGTTTTTGTTTATCCATGCAAATGTTTGGTGTTTCTGGGCATTTAATAGACAGCAAAACATAAGGGGTCTCTCTTTCCTTGTGTCTGTGAGTGCCTGCAGCAAAACTCTGCGTGGGAGGGGGAGCAGTGGCAGCAGTGAGATGTAATGCCAAAACACCTCACAGTTTAGAATTAACTTTCAGATAGTCACGGGTATTGCCAGATGACAGAAACAGAAGGGTAACAGCAATCCTGTGCAACTGCAAGCAGTGAGCTGACCAATAGGCTCCAAGTCCACTCTGTTTTGAAGGAAAAATCCCTAGTTGAGTGTTTGTATGTAGGTCCAGGTTTTCAGCCGGGTGCCGCCCTCCCTGCCGGCCTGCAGAGAATCAGCCCCATTCACCACTGTTCCTTTTCGGAGCTCTACTGTTCACCTTCCCATGGACGATCTTGAAGGTGAAGAATGAACTCTTTCAAATTTCTTTTCTTAGAGTTGATCCAACATTATGTTGTGAAAAAAACCTTAACTTTCTAGATTCCTGTGTTCAGAACAGCAGAATTTAGTTTGAAACGTTTTCAAGTTTTGCTAGCTATCACTTTCAAGTCCTGTCAGTAGGATCTTGACCTCTTAATAGATATCACTTGATATATTCATTTTTAAAAAAATAAGATCTATGCACAAGGAAATTGAGAAAGTGGACTTCAGGAACTTGCTCAGCTACAAGATGTAATTCCCCGGAGAAAGCACAATGAGCATTGGTGAGAATGGGCATAGCAATCATCCATAGCAGAGCTTATGAACCTCGTTCAGGCTGTGCTTAGCCCAGCAAGAAGGAAACAGTGACCTCTCAGAGGCATTAACAGCAAGTAAAGTGTAGTGGCATGCAGAAAGAGAAAGGAAGAGTTCAGTTAACAGCCTGATCAAATATGAAAAAATGGCTTTCCCAACAGAGAGGAAGGAGGTTCCTTGCATTATAACCCACTGCCAGACAAAAAGCAGTTGCACCTGACATGGGAAAATCTACTTGTAAGCCAAAGTAAATAGCAGAATTATTGACTTAAATACCTCTTGAAAAATATTAATATAGTCTGCTTTTTAAAAATAATTTATTGGTGTGTCAATAACTAGAGATTTGTTTCCCTTGGCTGTTTCAGGGAGCTGTCTTGACTGCCAGTATCAGTTCAGCCTGGGTTTCTGTTCTGCAAGAAGATAAAACTGTAGAAATTGTCAGACTTGATCAGAGCAGGCAGTCCATCTGATCAACTCTCCTGTCACCAGCTTACTTGAAAAATAAAGGAAGAGTTGGGTTTTTTTTTTTCCTCTTGCTGCTTTTTAGCATCTTCAAAACCTCTCTGCTCTACATCTCTTACCTTGTTGCTCAGGCTGCCTCTAGCCAGAGCAGAGAGAGAGAAGTGTCTCCAGAAAACTAATTCATCCCGCCATTGTTAGATACCTGTTCTTGGATGGGAGTTCAGTCCCAAAACTTGGCTTCAGAAGCATAACTTCAAATTATGATAGTTGCTAATGCAGCTGTCATCCAAGAATGAATGTCAATGAGAGCTTGTCAAGTAACACTAAACAGAAAATAAACACGAGTTTGAGGGAAAGGAAGGGAAAAAGCTGCTATAAAGTTCTGCAAGAGCTTTATGTCTTGTACAGTGGTCTGTCTTGGATAACTTCTGTGTAGGTAGCTGTATTGAGTCTGGCTGAGATGATTTTCCCCATAGCAGCCCTCATGGTGCAGTGTTTTTGTGCTGGGAGCTAGAATAGTGTTGATAACACACCCGTTTTGTGACTGCTGCTGAGCAGTGCTCACTCAGCACCAAGGCTCTTTCCAACCTTCCCCCCATCTCACTGGTGGGCAAGATCTTGGGAGGGGACACAACCAAGACAGCTGACCCAAACTGGCTAAAGGGATATTCCATGCCATATGATGTCTGCCTAACTATAAAGCTAGGGAAAAGGAGGAGGGGGGGCCATTCCCTTGTCCCCTGGAACAACCGCTAAGTGTATTGGGGCTCTGCTTCCCGGGAAGGGGCCAGACATCTCCTGCTGACAGGAAGTAGAGAATAAATCTTTGGTTTTCTTCTCTTCCATGTGTGGACTTGCTTGGCTTTGCTCTGTTTACATTAAATTGCTTTTGGTTTTACCCACAAGGGTGGGGTTTTTTCCATCTTATTTTCCTTCCACTTTTGTCCTGCTGAGGAGGGAGAGGAAAGGGGAGGAGTGGAGAAGATGATAGAGCAGCTTGGTGGGCACCTGGTGCTCAGTCAAGGTTAACCCACCACAGCAGCATATATATATGATGGAATAATCTGTCACCATGTCTGACCCACAACCAATCTTCCATTCACCCATCCATTAAGGAGAAAAAGACCTGCATTTTTTTCCCTCTCCTTAGGTATGTGGGGCACTAATTCTGTTCTTTGGCATTGCGATAATGCAGCCTACAAATAAAGCCAACTATTGGCCTGGGAAGAGATAGAAATCCCATCTGTAAGTGAAGCTGTTTCAAGACATTTCCTAACAGGTATGTATTGAGGAAGTTTGAGGAATCACTACTAGTACAAATGTTTCCCTACTTAGCTTCACAACTGAGGAAGACTCAGAAGAGTGGAACAGTTTTTTAAATAAGTTGATAGTAATCCATTAGGTTTGTGATGTGAACACTTCCACAACACGCCACAAGAAGCATCAACAAAAAACTGAACCCAGCAAACACCTGCTGCCTGTAGAGCAACTGTTGTTAATCCTGTTGCTCACTACCTGTGCCTAGGGCATCTTTATGAACTTCAGAAGGCCTCAGAGCCCTGCATTTTTTTAGGCATAAGATAGTGTCTTTTCCATCATACTGTAGTTCTCAGCTCTTGGCTTAGGGGCAGGAACATAATGGGCAGAGTTAGTTGGAGATTGACTGTCCAAGTGCACCATTAGACCATTCTTTCTCTGCTTGCAATGCCTGCTATGAAAAAAGATCTTAACAACTGTGGGTATCCACATAAGAAACAAATTAAACTTTTAATATGATCAGTATCAGACATGTTTTTATGCCAAGCACTTCCAAGCACTTCTGCTGGCTTCTCTGTCTTGGAGTACAGTCATTGGAAGAAAGCTGCTACATGGTGAATTATTAGGGTACCTGGAAAGCGAGAGTTGATTTGTGAGGGCTTATGTTATTCAACATTAGGCAAGCAATAATTCAGTATTCCCATAAGCTGTCAACCCTGGTCCAGCCCTGGAATAGTCAGGCAAAACACAGATTCATGTTTTGACGACATGAAATATTTTGTGCCGTTTTACCTGGGTCTCAATGTTTGTCACAGCCTAGACAGCAGTGACAAAAAAACATGAGGCATGGGATTTTCATAAAGAGTTCAGGATATTTTTAGTTGGTTTAACCCTGCCCAGATGATGTGTGAGAGCAGGTTAGTTTGATGCTTTTAAACCATTAAACATAGATGAATAATTTCAATTGTATTTTGCAAGAAAATATTTGTTTTTTCTGACTCAGTTTTTCAAGTCAGACATCTTGATATCCAGCAGAGATGTAGGTCATTATTTTCCATATTGGATAAAACTGGAATTATTACCTCTTTAAATTTTGTTATGGCCAAGCCATGACTTCTTGCTTTTTATGAGAAACAAGCAGACTTGTGCAAAATAACCATTGTCAATGGACTATATAATCTGGCAACACTGAACATACTGAATTAAAACTGTAAGGCTGTGTGACTGTGACAATGTCTCACTTTCTTCTCCTGGCTCTTCTTGATGTGTAACAAATCCCAGTAGTACTGCTGGAACATTCTTCTAGCTGGGAACTGTCCCACAACATCAACACCGAAGAGCTGTGTTTGGCAGACACTGTTCAACACCCCACCTTCCTTGGGGGCAAAAAAAAGATGAAACATAATTCAAGATCTGTTTAGACATAGAATTTTATAAAATAAGACTCATTGACATGAATCATAACTCAGAACAACTGAATGTGCAAGGGTGTTCTCAACTGGTTTCAATGAGTTTTGGATAAGGCCATCATGAGCTGTATGATTTTTAACTGTGCTGCCAGTGATCATATATATTTGTTTTTATGTAAACTTTTCCCCTTCCACGCAGTCCTCTTCCATCTTGCTTTGTCTTGGTAATCTCTACTTCAGTATCAGCTTCTGAGGTTCCTGTTCATTTTGTACGAATGATGCCAGATATGTACAGTTAAAGGTCTTATTTGAGTTGTAAGCCACAAAACCAAATCTGACCTACATGAAAAACAAAACTCTTATTTGGACACAGACAATTTCAACAATGACAGAGGAAATACTGAAAAATTGCTGGTGAATCAAATTGCTTCTTGGATGAAGTGCTCTTACTTGGGAATTTATCCTGGCACAAAAATCCTTTTCCAAATTCATCTCATGCCTCTTGTCTGAAGCAAGGATGAGCATGGAAGAGGTCTTCCTACTTGACAGAGACAATTCTTCATGCTCACCTTCAATTCTCATATCTTTAATTTTCTGCCTTTCACATTAGTTTAGCTTTTAAAAATTTGTCATGCAGATGCAATTCAAACCTCTGCAGTAAAGATTGAGCTGAGCAAAACCTACAGCCAGAACCAAGTTACATTCCTGGTATTGAGTAGTAAAACTATACAGAAAAGCCCTGCAAAGCCACTCTGGCTCTGCCAGGTGAGCTGTGGCAGATCTGATTTCGCTAGCTGAAGCTGTAACTGCCTTTTGACCAGCAGCATCTGCCCCAGTTGAGTTGCTAGAAGCAGACTTGAGCCCCAGCCCATACTCCAGGGGACAGGACTCATTGAGAGATGAAGACTGGTCATGCTAGAATGCCTGACTGTGGAGCTGGACTCGTGTTGGGCTTTAGCTGAGCATCCTGTCGAGCTGCAGCTCCTTCCAGAAGGTGGCCACAAACAATTCCAAGGGCAGCCAGAAGCTGTGGCTTTTCTCTGTGGACAGACAGAGCAAGGGAAAGGGCAGCATAATATTCTGCAAGGTTGGACATTCCCTGGGTGAAAGTAGATGGTACCAGTTTACTTTACCACAGAGATACAGAAAGCTACCTATGAAAAACGCTATTGCTTGAGTTTGTTCCATTTTTTCAGTGGGACTTCTAGAAGTTCCTGTTCCTCTTTTTTTTTTATTAAAACTATTGGTAGCTGATAAGACAAGGAAGCTACGGGGTTCTGTTCAAGTATGAGGTCTATAGCCTCAGCGTGTAGTCTCAATGTCACACAGGCCCTGGCCCACCTCTCATTGATGTAGTCATTGAAACTGCATGTACCAGTCCTGATTTAGCAGACAACCTGGCTGGTGTGCATATCTGTAGAGCCATAGAATATCTCAAGTTGGAAGGGACCCATAAGGATGATCAAGTCCAACTCCTTGCTCCTCTCACAACTGCCTAAAGCTAAACTGTATGACTAAGAGTGTTGTCCAACTGCTCTTTGAACTCTGACAGGTTTGATACTTGTGACTGCTTCCCTGGGGAGCCTGGTCCAGTGGTTGACCATCATCTCAGCGAAGAACCTTTTCATAATGTTCAGTTTGAATTTCCCCTGATACAGCTTCATTCCGTTTCCTTGTGTTCTGTTGTTAGTCATCAGAAAGAGGAGATCAGCATTTGCCCATCTGCTTGAGGAAGTTGTAGACTGTGATGAGGTCACCCCTCAGCCTTCTTCTCTTCAAACTGAGCAAGCCAAGTGGCCTCAACCTTTCCTCATAACTCTTGCCCTTAGGACTTTTCACCATCTTGGTCACCCTTCTCTGGACACACTCTAATAGTTTGATGTCCTTCTTATACTGAGGTACCCAAACTGTACTCAAGGTGGGGTTGCACCAGTGGAGAGTGGGACAATCACTTCCCTCAACCAGCCAGCTATGCTGTGCTTGATGTACCCCAGGACATGCTTGGCCATTTTGCTGGCATGCTGTTGACCCATATTCAGCCTGGCATCCACCTTTTGGGGTTGAGCAAAATCTAACCACAATCTCCAGAACTCTTTCTGCTGGGCTGCTCTCCAGCTTCTCATCCCTCAATTTGCATGTTTAAGCAGTTACCCTGCCCCAGATGGAGAATTCCATATATTGCCCAGGAAAATACTGGTTGTTGCAAGAGTTGCTTCTGAAGGTCCAAATGATGGCTTTGCCTGATGCTTTGAAGGGCAATAGCCATATTGCAGAGATTGCCTAAACAGAGATGTTTAGAGAATCTCAGTGCCTTTTCAGGTTTCTCTCTTCTTACAGTGGAAAAGAATACAAAGTTGGCCTATGCAAGTTCATTTATCCCTTCTCTTGCTACTTTTTAGTACAGATTTCCTGGTTGACTCAGTGGGGCTAGGGGAAATCCCCTCTGAGCATAGAGACAAGGGATATTTGTAGGTCATTATTCTCTTCTGTATTGCTTTCCTGGCCAACTCTTTCCCTTAAAAGTTATGATAAGTAATTGGTATAAGCTGTCACAGGCTGTTCTCCTCACCTACATTATATTTGAACTGGGGAAAAACTTTCATTTTTCCAGCACAGGAAAAATAATAGGGATGCTTCCAAGCAATTAAAAATCAGAAGAGGGGATGCTGAGGACTGTAGCCAGCTCAAGAAAATTCAGCTATGTTTAAGCAAGGCTATATATTTTTATTTTCATTAAGTTTTAACACCTCCCAGTCTCACCTCAGTAGATTTCATTTTATTGGAATAAATTGTTGGCATTTATAGAACTCTGACACGATTATTTTGGAGGCTCTTTGTGAGAGGGTTTTGTTTCAGAGCTCAAACAAAAGTGTTTGAGTGAATTTTTGGCTCCAAGCATGCATGCTTGTTTTTTTTTATTGAATGTGCCTGTGGGGACCTCTGGTTTGCTGTACAAAAACAAAATGATGAGACCAACTAGCTTTCTAAATCTGCAGTATCCTCACCATCATCCAACTGACACTCCTAAGGAGTATCTGATAATTGTATATTCACAAGCAGGAAAACAGTCTGAAGAAGAAAAATGGACTCAGGTAGCTCTTCGCTGAAAAATGTTGTTTTTATATCATTTCTCTAACTGTTGTCTCTGCCAACCCTTCTTTGCTAGATGGTTTGGACATTAGCTTGAATCCTTCATCAGAATGCTCTTCCAGAGATAGTACGTGGAAGGTGCTTGGCTTTGGTAAAGCCCACACACTACATCAGTTTGAACTTTTCCAAGTAAAATCAACTATCATTTGGCCATGGAAATTATATGGGAGACAGAGATTATTTTTTCCTCTGAGAGAAAGGAAAGGCACGTTCTTTCATACCTGTGAGTTTAGTTCCTTGAGTCACTGGAATAAAAAGTGTCTCTTTGAATCTGTACAGTGATTCATCAAAACATATGGCTCTGTGAGATGTTTTAGGAACTGAAATGGCACTTTCCATTCCCCATTGGAAAGGGATCAACACCAACAGGATTTTTCCTGGACGATCACCCTAGAGAGGTCAAAGAAGGGAAGAAAGCACCAAAACTCACTCCAGATCTATATTTATGTATTGTTCACATGAAAAAAGAACAGAGAAGAGTATGAATAAATTGTCACATCTGTTATACCTGCAGATAAATAGTGGCAAACTGAAAATACAGTAAAAATTAGTTGGATTCAGCTGAAGATGCAGCAGTACCCCTGGTGCAGAGCAAGTACCTCTAGAATGAAAGTGTGTCCTGAAATGGCTTGTTGAGCAGCATTGCTTGAAGCTGTTGTGAT
The DNA here is from genome assembly GCA_013401335.1 of Brachypteracias leptosomus. Lineage (NCBI taxonomy): Eukaryota > Metazoa > Chordata > Aves > Coraciiformes > Brachypteraciidae > Brachypteracias > Brachypteracias leptosomus. The sequence goes on from VYZX01024595.1 coordinate 149,034, forward strand.
AGGCAATGCTTTAGATACTTCATGTTGTCGAGCACTTTGTGGCTTTGGTCTTTCCTACTTACTCTGATTACCTACTCATATTTTTCCTTATTCTGGTAGTCATGTGTCCAGCCAGTACTTGCCCCCTGCACAGAGGAACATTTCCAGGCTCCTTTCTTCCAGCCAGCACACAAGCCCTTTCCTTCCCAGTCTCAGCTCCCTGCAGAGTCTGGGACAAACTGCTTGCAGACCAAGGTAATACAGTACTCGTGTTACATGGAAGCCTCAAAGCTACACACTTGACTCTCTTCCTTGCCTTGGGGGCCTTCAGCTACACAAAGAGGATGCTGATTAATGGTAGTGACCTAGCTGACTTAATTTGGGCTTGTGTTCCCTGACACTGGTGTATTAAAAATCATTTAAGGGCACTGTGGTGGTTTTATCAGTGGTATTATTTTTATTATATGGTACTAGACTACTCCCTAGGATTTTTAGATATCTAGCCAAAGTCTAGCTGTGCTCTCAATGGGATCTAGAGTTCCCTAGCATTTTTTATGAAGTCAGTTTTCAGTGTGGTGTTCCCAGTAGGGATTTTAGCCATTTAAAATTTAGAGTCAGTGGCAGGTCAAAGCTGGACTTCTCTTCATGAGCTGGTAGTCCTAACTGTGTTTGTGTGGAGGTGTAAGTCACTTTGCCTTATCGTCTGAAATGACAGCAACTCCAACTTGAGGAATAGCAAAAGTAACATGAAATAGCAGAGTGTGCTTTTGGGTGTCACCTGCTGGCTTTTCTAAGCAGTGACTCTACTGTCCTTGTCTGTGTCTCTAGCTGGGACTGTATCACTACCAAATGGATGTGACGTGAGGTGAAACAAGTCTCAGTGTGCACTCTGACTGCATGCACATAAGAAAAATGGAAGAGCTGCATGACAAAAAGCCAAGTTACTAGTACACTCAAAATTTCCTAATGGAAAACATTCTTGAAGCTGTTTTCATAGGAAAAAAAAAAAAAAAGAAAATATTGTGTGACTATCCACAGTAGTTAGAAATTTAAATGCCTATTGGAGAAAAAAGGACCTTAACAAGCTACAAAATTCCTGCTAGTGCATTCAGTACAGTTACGGTCCTAGCACACACACACACATATCTGCAAGCAGGAAAGATGTGATACATCAGACAAGCTCTCACTGTTTGCCAGAGGTCTTAAGAGGATCTTCTATTTCATTCGGTAGTAATGCCCTTTTTGTTGACAAAAGTAAATTGATGACAGGCAAGAGCGAAGCATTTGGTGGAAAAATTCTGTTGACCCTTCTCAGATTGAATTTGACCACAGAACAGGATACCAGCAGTTGCAGAAATGATAGATTATTGTAATGACCAGAAGAATGGCCTTTTGACATGTTTAAATGGCAATAAATTTCACTAGGAAGAGGGCAATTTAACTACTTTAGGGCAGTGAGGATACTCTTTGTTTGAGGTGTAAATAAATTGTGGTTCATTAACCGTGCACATATTACTTTCACGGTGCAACTCTAAAGCAGGGGATGTTAATATTTAATTTAATTTAAGCAGGTATGCTTTGCCTGTTTGAGGTTTGTGTTTGTTGGGTTTTATTTTTTTTCTTACTCTAGATCTCAGTTACTTTGGGTGACAATTTTTCAGGGGCCTTTTAATTTCTAAGGCCCATGCATGCACAGCTCCAGTAATCCCAAATAAACAAGGGTTTGCAACAGAGGATAACTGCTTAGGTTGACTTTTCCAGACAGCATAAGTAACTGTGACAGTTGGTACTACTTTACTTTGCACCAGCAAAGCCTCCAGCTTTTATTATGTGGCGTTAGGTGCTAATTGAGTAGTCATAAGAAATGCATGGAGCCAAAGCCTTATTGGTTACGCTGTGCAAAATCCAAAGAAAGGCACTGAATTAAGCAGGTGGCAGCAGAACCACAGCAACATTACTGCTGGCAGAATTTATTTCTTATCTTTTACCTTGACTCTGAAATTCCCCCTGTCCCTTGCTCATTATTTTGGCACGGTTCCTTGCTGAACTCTGCTGTTCAGGGAAGAGAAGCAGGGCAGGGAGGAGACATACCCGATGCAGTTTGACATTTCTTCAAAAAGATTGTATTAAAATCCACTTACATTTAGAGCACACTCTCATTTTGGAATGCTAATAAGGCATCGTTTCATCAAGGTAAAGGGAGCAAAATCTAATCAAGCCAAAGACCAGCTAGCCTTGCTGTTGTCTGTGCTCCTGAAACATAATTTTAAAAGGTTGCTTTTAAGCATAACTAAAAATGACAGACTTAACAAAAGTTTATAAATAACTGTTTCACTTGGCTACTTACCTCTGTCTGTAATAACTGAGCCTTATTTCTTTATTAAAGATTTTGGGGCTGGCTGTGAGCTCATATCCATGCTGCTGTTTACACCTGTGAGCAGCCATTCCCCCAGGATCACGTTCCAGTGACAGGAAGGCAAGAAGATTCCTCAGACTCTTAGCCACAATCTCCAATAACAAGCTTGGTCATGACTTCTCTTCTGGTTTTGAATGGAGGAGTCGTTTAAAAATATAGTTGTTGTAAAGCTAAACAAATCAAGGAAAGTCATCCCTAATAAACATGATTCCAGAGCCAGGTTTATAAAGAATTACTAAGAATTTGTTTATGGGGAGAAAAAGTCTGGAGATCATGTAGACAATCCTTTTGACAACATATGTAAAATAAAAATCATGATTCCAAAATAAAATAATAGAAGTACTCAACTCCAGGCAGCTCAGGGATCACTATGGAAGAAATCAAGGGGCATGATAGCAGGTCTGTGTGGCAGGCAGACCTGGCATCTTCTGATAGCAACTGTGTGGGGAAATAGGGCAGGGCAATGCACAGGACTTGGAAAGCAGAGATAAGTGCTTTAACTCTGACCTAGCAAAAAAGGGATGCAAGAAGGGAGGTACCAAAACAGATGTATAGAACTCATGCAGCTGGTTGAAGTTTGTGTAACTGGGATTGCTGTTCTGCAGAGAATATTTTTTTAATGCAGCACTTGAGTGTCTTGTAGTGCTGCATGAAACAGTGTGACTAATGTGAGGCTGGCTGCTCTAACTGCCCCTGGCATGGGAAAGCTTGCTAGCAAGGAGAGACAGGGGCAGCAAAACAGAATTTGCTCCTAAGTGGGGCAGTTCTCATCTGAATTCAGTCATGTCTCTGATTAATCGGCTTTGAGCAGCTACTTTAGACATAGCATCTCCCTGAGAAAGTCTGCATCTGCAACCTCTCAACAACCATCTACTTGTTCACAAATATGTTCAGGTGAGTAGGGGGACCAGAAGATTGGCGAAGATAACTGGCTTCAAAGGCCCAAGCATAATAGGGTAATTAAGATATGGCCTCTGAGTGTGACACAGCAGGTTACTTAGATAAGATAAATCCAGAAAGCTAAGGCATCACGTAAACACAGAGCAAATGTGAATTCCTTGATGGGAGTATTCCACGTTTTCCTGCATGCAGGCACCTGTGCAGTCTTAGGGCAATCATTCAAGCTCTCCAACTTGTTGTGAGCTTCCACCAGTGTCCTGCAGGTTGCTTGTCAAGATGCCCAGTTTATACTGACCACCAATTTAGGGAGAGAGCACCTCCAGAAAGTTTCCCAAGAGTAACACAGGTTGCTGTGCACACTAGGAGTGAGAGTTTTCTGGGGGAAGGTGTTAGATCAGTCCCATCAGATTGCAGCACTGAAGCTGATTTTTTTGCCACTGTGATCCAGCATTGTGCAACTGCTGCTGTGCACAACATTTCTGCTGGGTTTTGCTGTCTTCATCAACGCTAAATTGTTTATTATTAAAGCCTGTAACAGAGAGATACAAGATAGGCATCAGAAATTTTCTGTTCCTATTATCCTGCTGGAAAACGAGATCTGAAGAGCTGGTTGACTTGCCTCCTTCTCTCAGTGAAGGCACGTACCACATGCAGAGGGTGCATCTGCACCTCTTATGTCCCCATCCAGCTCAAGCTCTTGGCCACAGGAACATTTTTACCTCTTGTTTCCATTGTTTGTTTTATCTGTGGAAGATTTCTCACTCTTGTCCCTGCATTTAATGTTTTACGTGTACAACAAATAAACCTATTTTAGCATTTTTCCCCCCAATGATTAAAGTCTGAGGCTGAAGTTTGCATTTAAGCAAACTGTGATTACAGATGGCTCACATAAGTCCCTGCCTTTCAGTTCCAGGGAAGAAAATAACATTATTTGCAACACATTATTCTGGTTTGTTCCTTTTATGCACGTGGCCCATTTAAGGTTTACACCCTCTAGAAGGTCAAGATTGCTATTTTTTATTACAATAGCATATTGTTGAAATGCTATCAGTGCATGTTGAAAGAATCCCAGCATACTGCATTGTTCCAGTTTTGATAGCAGAGAATAACAATATTGGCTCTGAAAGCTTTTTGAGAGACCAAAGAGTAGGAAAGAAAACTATCAGTAGTTGATGCCTGTCCTGATTCTATCACATCAACCTCTTGAGCTTATATTTTATTATTTGTATTAATGATTATTTATATTCACTATCATTTATACTTATTGTTTATTTATGGTTATAACACACTCATCATACAATATTAACCAACCTATAACACTGTCATTGATGGCTGTTTTTTCATTATCCTTCATTAATATTTCAGCATAGCCTGCCCAATTCTTCTATTTCAGAAAAGCATTCAAAAGTGCTGTGTTGTGAAGTCCTACAAATACCAAACTATACATCCAAATGCCGTGTATTGCATCTTCTCAGGCTGATTTAGGTTTGTGTTATGACCAACATGTACTGATAGGAAGAATTGGCCGTACGTATATAACAATGGTGTTACTGAGTAGCCTATGGTATAATTACCTCTTGCTTGGGAAATTAAGATCTAAGAGGTTTTTTGCCATTATTTTTTAATTTTATTTTAGGAAAAGAATGAAAGCTTTGATTTTACAATTGAATTTCCTAGACAGTTCCATAGCTTAAATTATCTGATGTTCACTATTGCGCTTCCTTCATCCTCAGGAATAGAAGAGCTTTGCTGAATCAAACTTAATGGGTGTAGTACCTTGACAATGCAAGAAGACAGGAAAAAACTATGTGATGGGCAGTTTAGAGATGTGCTAACTCCTTTCTGTTAGAAGCTGGATAATGCCTGAGGCAGGAGAATTTGTCTCGTCCCAAACTGTTAAATCCTCATCCAGTATAGGGTGCAGAGTAATTTCTGTCCCAGTGCACAGCAATATGGCAAAATAAATGGTGGCTGTAGTTACCTGCAGTGCAATCCTGCTTTATCAAGCTACAGGTTATCAAAATAGTTCATTAACCAAAAGGCTGTTACTCTAGTCAATAGTTGGAGGAGGAAAGTTGTTAGAAGATTTCTTCTCCCTCCCTGAAATCACTCCTGTTCCTGCTGCAACATAAAGAACCCCCTAAATTACCCAAACTTTTCCCAGCTGGAAATCCTTTTCCCGCTGCTCTCACATAGAGCTGTCATCTCACAAACTGTGAGTTTTTGAGCAGGAACCATGGTCAAGACAGGCTCAACTCCTTCTTGGGAGATTTCCAGCATTAAACTCGCAGTATTCTTTTCTGAAGCTACTTATCCTGCATGCAGAATTTTCCCTTCTTTTTCTCCTCTGAGGATACCTACTGAGCACTGTAGCAGCCCTGGTAATGACTAAGCCTCTCTCTCCAGTAAAATACTGTGCTTCCATTATCATGGCCCCATAACCTAACCACTGGAGACAGGATCCTCGGGGGAGCCAGGGCTCTGTCCTCCTGCTGTTCACATCGATGCTGGGATGGACTTTGCAGGGAGGAGGCTTTCAGCTGCTGCTGAAATGAGGGGGAGGAGCACAGCACCGTTCTCGAGGCCTTTTGAATATATGCCATGGTCAAAGCGTGCCAGGCAGATCGGCACGATAGACCAGATGTGTGTTTTGCAAATTAATGAAATGCCTTTTGAAATGCTTTTAAGTAAATGAGAGTTAAATTCTCCCTAATTGCATTAGCCTCTATGGAGATCAGTGTCTATTCAGGGTCACGTCGGTCTGGTTTTCAGACACATTCAGCACTTTGCAAACCAGGCTCCTCTGCATGGAGAGGAGAGAGGATGGATGCAAGAGTGCCTGAGAAGAGCTCTGATCCAGACGGGTGTGAGGGACAGTGCTGGTCACCCACTGATATAAATGGGAGGTCATCTTTTGCCCGCCAGGAGCCTTGAGTCATATGGGAGTTAAGGAGGGGCTGAGGCTGGCCCCAAGGGGTGCTAAATGTGCTGTTGGGGCCCCAGCAGGGCTTTCCAGGAGTGGATGGGGGCAGGAAATAAGGCCACTGGCTGGGCCTGAACATCCTCCAGGACCCACCTCCTGAAGACCTTGTGGGGACAGAGAGACAGGGAGAGTAAAAGCAAAGTGCTAGATGGCTTCTCCATCACCAGGGCCAATGCCTTCATCTTCATCGTGGTCTGCTCTCTTTTTTCAGATGGCACTTTGACAGAAGATTAATTCAAGTCAGCTGCTGAAAATAATTATTGCATTATGGGAGCAGTAATCATTACTTAGAACATGATTAAATATGTCTGCATCTATTGACTCTGCCTATGATTTATGTATTTGTTTAGTCAATAGTCTAATGTAAATGATGTAATTAATTATAGATGGTGGTGTCAGGTCATTGGTAAAAACAATCTGATGAGAACAAGGACTTTGTTTTTTTCCTGACAGATGCAGAGGGAGGGTGGGAGGGATGGGCAGGGTTGAGGGAATTCCAGGGGAACTTTTTCATGTGTGAATGGCGGCTGGGATCTCAATTTGCATGTTGTCTTTCTCTTGTTCAGCATTCGTTTAGAAATTGAAATAACTTGTTAAGCAAAGGGGAAGGGAACACATGATTGCAAAGAGGACACCTGGGAGTAGTGACGGCGAACAGCTAAAGAGCCAGCTGCTCCCTAACACGAGAGAGCGTGCCACTATCATTTACCGCTTCATAAAATTAAATGTTTTCCAAATTAAATCAGTAGGCAGCATGCAGGAAGACCTACTATCTCTAATAACAATTTTTCAATCAATATCAGGGGCCCGGCTGATCTGGAATCAGAGCGGAGGAGTCTGGGATTGGCTGGGGGAAGCAAGAAGACAGGGAGAGGAGGAGGTAGAGGGGGGCATGCTTGAGTATCATAGCTTTCAATCAAAGCAAAAGTTAAAAAAAATATATATGCATGGTGGATTCTCCATCACTGTGAGTCTATTCCCCATAGATTTTTCTCTTAACTGATAATTCGGTCAGTCACATTCCTCAGAGGGAGGTCACGGGTTACCCCAGCCCCTGTCAGGCCTCAGAGAAACCATTTCCATTTTAATGCCACAGCTATAATCTATCAAAGATGTGATGTACAAGATACAATGAATTTAAGTGGTCTTCATATATCACTGAGCTTTCATGCCTTCACCTGGGTAATAGTCTGAATTACTCTCCCTACCTCACAATCTGTCACCCCCGGTAAAATAACTGCCACACGGGTGTTAATGGCAGGTTTGTCCAAATTGGGGCCGTGGTAGCCCAAGGCATTACACATCATAAACTTTAGCATTCAGTGCTTAACCTGGCAGTGGCAGCAATTCAAAATTATTCTGTAAATACTTCCGCGGCGCTGTGCTCATGTTTTTATTTATGGCAGCGACAATAAGCGTGGCAGAACGCTGCGGAGTAGAGCTGCTGGTGCAGTTACACACCTCCTGCACAGCTCACCGTGCCTGCACACATACACATGCACATGCAGTCCCTGACAAAGCTATAGCTTCCCAACACTGCTGAAATCATGTGGCTGTGTCTGTATCAGCTAATGCCTGCAGGTTAAATGGGGCATATCCAATTGCCCTTCCATAAGGAGATACTACAAATGCAACCCTGGAGCTCTCGCATTGCCCAGTCTCCTCCATGACTGCACAAAAAGTCATGAGCCTCAAATCCATTCTTGTGTTCTCAGAGAGGTCTCCCAAGATGGAATTGCAGTAGTGACTTGTAACCACTGGTGTAATTATGTCTGTAGAAATATGGATTTCTTGTTTTGCTTTAAATGAGCATTAAAGCATTTAAAGCAGATGCTTTAAACTATGCTAAAGCATAGTTCCGGCTTAGCAAGCTTATTTTGCCAGCCCAGGCTGAACATGTACTATTTGGCTGAACATCAGGAGACACCTACTCACTGACAGTAAATGTAAAAAAAAAAAAATCCACCCTATTAAATCATGAGGCCAAACTAGGCCTATAAATCAGAGCAGTCATGGAGGAAGGAGTGGGAAATGGGAGAGAAGGTTTGAAGAAGCACAGAGTCTTAGAGAGGTCTCCCAAAGTTGTTCTGCTGCTAAAGCCATCCTGAGGTGAAGGCTTTGATGGTACTTCATTTAGGGGGAACAGTTAGAGAAAGAGGCCTGCTGAGCATCTGGGGCTGGGCAAGAGGTGATGCAGGTCCCCAGCAGCTGGGAAACATCTCTGTGCAAACACCTTGCTTGATTCACCTCTCTAGTGAAACCTGTGCCAGACACAAGTCCCATCACATGAAAGCATATGCTTTGGAGGTTACAGGTATGAATGTTTTTATCTTGCTTTGTAGCTCTTTACTGTGGAAAACTCAGAAACTGGTGTAGGGAAGATATTTGCATGTTAGATACATGAATTACTGTAGTAGTATGCTCATCTGATCTTTACTGTGAATATGAACTGTTCTCCTCTAACATGCTACAGGCAGAGATGCAGTCATGTGTGATCATTCCTTGCTAATCTAAGCCCAATGCAGATATTGCCTTTTTCATCTTATTCAACTCCATGGCTGTCAAGCAGTGTTAAAGGGAGAGGGTACCTGATTTGGAGAAGATCATGCTGTGATAGGGAGATAGTAGCCAATGGCTATATCTTCATATGGTTAAGTCCAACTTAGTTGAAAAATGAGTGGGTGTGAATCACACCCTTTGCTACTGCCACAGAGGTGGTGAAAAGATTTGTAGACTTTTAAAATATTCGTGTGTGTGTGTGCTGTGGGAAGCTGATGTGAGTCAGTAATTTCCATTCTTTTTTATCTATTCACCTTCATCCACTGACCATGGAAAAACACAGCCCCACCGCTCAGTGTCTTGCCTGACAAGAGAAGGCTGCCCACAACTTTTGTTTCTTGAAATCCAATGTCAAATGGTGTCCTCCATCCTGGGCTCGGGTACTAAATAGAGCTCGAATTGCTTCCTACTTTAATTATCTTCATATTGTAAATTAAAATAAAGTTGCTCGTTGCTAATATACTGTTATGAATTCCTCATCCTGATGCAGTTATATCAAAACCTATTTATTTCTATGGCAGATGTAGCTGGTTTGGTATATGCAGTTAGTAATAGACTCCCTTTAAATTACAGCTGCTGTCCTCAGGCTTATCATTGTATTTGTTTACAAATAGCAGGTTAAAAGTTACTGTGTGCTTTCCATAGCTGGTGTCTTTAGTTGGATACGTTCACCAAAGTCTTCCACACCTTCAGCCTCCCAGCAGATACGAAAAATAGCTGAAGTGATACAACCCACAGCTTGTGAAGATTGTGCTCTGTGTTTTTCCACAGTAAATAATCCAGGTTGACAAAGACAACGTGCGCAGTGATGAAGTGCAAAACCTCCAGGCAAATTTTTTCCTGTGGGAAAAACCCCTTACCTTGTAAAAACTAACACAATGACCACGGATCTGCTTTGACCCCGGTGTTTGCTCACTTCAGAAGGCACAAAGCTCTCCTCAACCTTTCAGGGTCAAACTGGGCAATAAAAACCTGACTACATGCTGGAGTTTCAGCCCTGCTCCTTGTGCATGTTGCAGCCTACAACACATATCCTACTATCCTGGTGTTAATGCAGCCCAGAAAATATTGATAAAGTTGTATTTTGTCCTAGATGTTTCCAGAATATTTTACAAGGTGGATAAAATGCCACAGAGTCTCCATAACGTGCATAGCATTAAGTGCAACACCAAAAAAGAGTCTAAATAAAAGATTTTTTGTAATCTTTTTAATGGAAGAAAACAATTCTGTCCTTTAGCTCCAGTAGGACTTAAGTGTATGCTTGATTTTTAAGCATATCTTGGAGTACTTTCCTAAATCGGGATCTTGATTGTGCTTTTTTCTAACTTGGATATCATTTACAATAAATCGAACTCTTTTTTCTTTTGACATATTACACTGATCTATGGCTTGGCTTTCATTTTGTCCTGTTAGCTAGAAACCCACTTCATCATGAAATATGTCCCTCATACATCCTCCTACATAGTGAGAGAAAAACATTGATAAACATCAAGTGCCAGCCATTTCTCAAAAGCTTCCTACAGATCTCAGAGAACAAGAAGGAAAATAAATGCTAAGCAAGTGCTACTTGTTAAACTGACTATAGGAAGGAGTAGATGGGAGTGGACATTAGAGGGGACAGACTGTGGCAATATATGTGCTTATACCCAGCACGTAGGAGGCTGTGAAAAAAATCATTTGACTTCAGTTTAGGTGGAGATGGAATAAAGTGCTGATGTCTGTCACATCTAACCATATTATATTTCTTTAAAGTGTGGACCTTCAGATGAAATGCTACCAGTGGTAGTGACCTTTCCCCAGCAACTCCTCCTGAGAGTAAGCAATGAACTTGTTAGAGTAAATAGTCTCTTGTTGTACTAACCTTGAACTTCAAATTTCCCCCAGAATTTCAAGTGAAACTTGTTTCCTTGGAGGCTTCTAGGAAATAGAGCTAAGCCAGCTTTAGTCAAGTTATAAGTTAACATGGGCTAACAATCGTAATAGTACAGAAACCAGATCTGTCTGTCTGTGTAACCTCCCAATCTGCTGCAGTTGGCCCGTGCCTGATCCTTATGAGTCCCAAATGTTGGATTCAGAGACACTGAAATTCACTGCCCGTTGTGCAATGGAGAAGAGCTGTTTGAGCTAAAGAACAATATTGGCAGAAGAACAAATGGCTTTGAACTGATCATGAATAAATTTAAGCAATTACATTATTTCTAGCCAGCAGAAGAACGAGACTTTGGAAGAGCCTTCTAATAGGAAAAGAAGGAACTGAGCCCTGGACAGCTTTAAGATGAAGCTTGATGGGTTTATGAAGATAATTATATGACAGAGTCCTGCATAGTCCTCTCAATAACTGAAGGCTGGGTTCATGGGTCCAGCTGCCTCTTCCAGCCTGAAACATGCCCACAGAGAAAGTTGGGTTTTGATAGGGTCTGTAGGTGTGGTGTGAAGTTCCTGATATTGCCTTCGAGGGCTCTCACAGGAGGGCTGCAGGAAAGTTTTGCAGGCAGCCCCATTCCTTTCAGCTCTGCTTTCCTTTGCTTCTTCCTTGCTCTGGAGATGAACCTCTTGAATTCCTTTGAGACATTTTGCATGTAGCCACAGGCGTCAGTGGACAAACACACAGGCAGCCACTGTTTGTGGGCCTGTTATGGTCTTGTTAATTCAGGGCCCTCATCTCTGTCATCCTCAGCAGATGGGGAGATGCCTACCACTCTGGTCATACAAAGTGACCCTGACACTATAATTTCGACAAAGGGGTCAAAAGCCTCTGGGATCCCTTCTCAGGGCAATTGAAAAATTCTGATGCAGGAAGAGGCAGGTGGGCAGGGATGCCAGAGGTCCTTGCCCAGGCTCCTGCCACAGGCAGGGCCAGCTGGGGCCCATCCAGGTGGGCTTGTACCACTGTGAGAGATACAGTTTACTACTCTGGGACTCGAACTTTAAGTCAAGGTAGCATTGTTCCTCTCTGTTTTTTCTTCATCCTAGAATTTTTGTTGGGCGAGCAGGGTCACTTGTGCTTTCTGAAAGAACCACCACACTGGAAGCAGGAGTTTGTCATTTGTGCTTTCACTTGCAATTATGTGCCTGATGACGGACAGAACCCTGCTGCCATCACTGGCATCAATCAGGAGGGATCAGATCATGCCTCCATTTTTATCCTTAATTATAGGAAGTTGAGTATCTTGGGAGAGATCCAAGAGACAGCATCACTACAGGGAGTGAATAGGTGGTAGCAGTATTTTGACTTGCCTTGAGGTATCAAGCACCCCACATTCTGGGTTCCAGCATTAAATCCATGCTAGGAAGGATGCTGTATGCTTGTATACCTTGCAGGTGCTACAATTCCTGCTTCTCATCACAATGCTTGTTTTACAGTGTGTGCACACAGCTGTGGGACACTAAGGTCCCGTGCTTTACAAAAGCTCAGCACACGCTGTGAGTGACAGAAGTCACTGTTGCCTTTCTTCTAGCCTGGCTCTGCTGAGATGCATGTCAGCACCCCAGAGGAAGCCTGGGAGAGATCAGAAATGATGAGGCAGCAAAAATATATATATGAAAAAATTAGACTGAGCTACAGATAAAGAAGCAGATTTAGTTTTCTCCAAGTTGAAGACATTTTTATTAGGAGTTCAGTACTTCAGTATGATACAGATATACAGCATATATGCTCTTTCCCAGAATTTCACCCTTAGTTCAGATGAGAATTTGCCCATAAAGCTCCAGTAATGTTTTTCTTTTAGTAGTGATACTTAACAAAATAATTAGGCAATTAATTGCCTAACTCCACAAGGAGCAACAATTATTTCTTTTACTTAAAACATGTAAAAAGCTGTGTCATTTATTGATAGAGAGTCACATAATATTCCATGGCAGAACAGCCCTCTGGAGACATTACTCTATATGCTGTGAATGCATTTTGAGAGTAATAAACAAAACTCAGCTAAATCTTAAATGGGCTCACTCCTGTATTTAAAAAATACTGCCATTCATTACAATTATTTATTGTTTATCAGTGCACAGACGACCGCAGCTCAGCAAGAACAACCCAGCCTGTACCCCCAGGAATTTACAGCCACAAACTCCGTTCTCCTGCCAATACCTGAGCAGCTGCACTCACATGAGCTCTGATTCAGCAAAGGGCATGAGCGTGTGCCTGGCTTTTGGGAAGGCAGCATGCTCCCAGAAGTCCAAATGTAAAGCAAGCATTCATTTCAAGAAGCTTCATCAGTCCAAGCCTTGAATTCCTCCCCAGATACAGATGAGAGAACGTGTGGGCAGCAGTCCTGCCAGCCAGTAAAGGTGGTCACAGGTGCCTAACAATTTTAATACAGGGCTTTAATTACAGTATTAATGCTCATTAATTACAGTATTAATGCTCATTTTCAGATCAAGAGTTTGGCAAAGGTGGAAGTGGAGGTAGTGCCAGTGCCATTAGTTTGCTTATCTTCAAGTGCTGTCTCTGACTGTTAGGCAGAGTCAGATGTGAAGCCTTCATTTATACAGCAGGTGTTACCCTGGTTTTGTTGCTCTAAGTAGATGGATATAAATTCCTTGTAAACTACATATACCAATTTAAAGCCCCCATAAGACAAGGGTATATGTCAATGGTACATTCTTAGATTTTTGATGCTTAATTTAGTCCATATAGTCTTCACCTTAGCAGAAGCTGAACATCAAACCTTTTGGGTAAAGATAGTGCCGTTATCAATATATTCAAGATATTCCAAGCTATCTATGATCTGAAAAACACTCCCATTTCCCAGAAAGGGAGAAATGCCCCCGTTGTGGGTCTGCTTGTGTTCCTGAGGTACCAGATTCACATGTAAGAGAAATACACAATCCCAAACTCCTGGCTGGTGGCAAATCTGAACATTGGAGCTGGGTGGAAGAGGCACTGCAGTGGGAGTGTTGCTGCTGAGCTGTGCAGCTAGCAGGCTTGGAAGCAATTTAATTATCAGCTGATTTTTGCTTTGCAAGAAAGCCACCAGAAAACCCAGTGTTCTCATAATGTGCTGCTGTGATGTTCTTCACATGCTGTATTTTTGTATTTCATTTTGAAATGAAACTCTTAAGGGTTTTATTTTATTTTAACATGTTTTATAATATGATACTGACGTTTTAAAATGCAAGTTTGAATATTGATCAGCATACTGATCAAAACATCCGTTTGTCAGAAATTAAACATTTGATTTAGATCATCCTTAAAATAATTACTCTGGAGCTTTTTTTTACAAAGAATTTGGCAGTGCTTTCTCCTACGTGAAGCAAAACCAAATATTGAAACCCCAGAGCCTTAACAAACTGTACATCTGTCTCTATACAACTCCATCAGATGCACAGCTATTCTTTTCTCTTTCTCCCCAGATAAAGAGGAATTTTATTTTAAATGCAGGTTTTTTAATGCCTGAGAAAATAGGGCAGTCACAGAGCCATGTCTTTAAACAAACTTTATTTGGGCGCTTGACTGACTGGCAATTGTGGGCAATCATTTTAGCTGTCACAAGGCCCAGAGAAATGTGGGAGAGCTCTTCCATGAAATGTTTATATTTCATAAACAAAATGATGTGCTTAACAGTCAGAGTGATGGGAGGGTTCCGGCTAATGCATTTTCCAATGTGTGAGGCAGATTATTAATGCGCTCCAGTAGCTGTTAATTTCAGTTTGTCGGAATGATTTATGGGGAGGTAAAGGAGAGAGACATAATCTAATTGAGATCAGAATCGCTGTTCTAGTAGAGGAGCACCAGCACGGACCCCGGCCGCAGTAGAATGATTAATATCTAATAAGCAAATAATCTGTTAAATTATTATAAACATTACTTTTGACAACTCTTTTGTTGGGGAGAAAGCAAAACAAGCAAACACGATTAACAAAACGCTGGGTAAATTTTTTCTCTTCCAATACGCAAAGATAAAGGTTGTATGCCAAGGAGAAAGAAAACACTGGGTTAGGAGGGAGCATACACCCTGATCAATTGTGAGTCAGCCGGGGGAGCATTGATGCTGTAATATGAACAACAATTGAATGATCTGAAGAAAATCAATCTTGAAAAGGAAGAGACAGGGAAAACTCCCACGTTGTTGTTATGATCCACGGCTCGAATGGCAGCCGAAAGCTCCCTGGTCATTACTGCCCTTGTTAGTATGTCCTGCCTGCACCCCTGCCTGCACTGCCCTTTGTCTTAGCCGTGGGGGATGCGAGCACTCAGCATCTCTTTATGGCACGCTCCCAAAAGGGGTTGTTGGCTGTGCTAATCTCGCTTCTCTCCAGCACTCTGCAGTAATTTTTGCATTTGTCAGGTTGTTTGCATTTCGTTTACTTTACACAGCAGGTGATTTGAATTTAGTCCTTTGCCAGCCACACACAGGGAGGCAGCATAAATTATTTTGGCTGTGTGAGGGGTAGTGATGGTGCATATGTGTGTATGTGCAGTTACACCTGCAAGCGGTTCAGATTCATGTTAAAAAACAATTCAAGGAAGAGCCAAAGGTATGTGACATAGTGCAACACAAAGCTTTGGGCAAAATACTTCTCTCTTCAGTTTCTCTTCCAAAAGGGCTGTTTGCAGGAGTAAGTACTGTAGGTAAACTATGCACCTAACCTTCCTTCAATTCCTCTGAGCTGTAGAGAATTAAAAGTGTATTTTGGATTAGTCAAAAACAAAGGTGTTCTATTTTTCAGTAGATGAGAAAAGGTCCATCAAAAATCTTGTGGGATTGAACAGAATATTTTCTTGACCAAAAATTAAATATTTCATTCACTATCAGGCTTTTTGTAATCAAATTAAATATGTTTTAAAGAAATAAATATTTCCGATTACAAAAAAAAAAAGTGAGTGTGTTGAAAAACATTAACCAAATGTTAACCAAAATTTTTCTGTGAGCTTGACATGGATGCAGGAAATACTTGACTGGAATCGGGGAAAAATTTAGGCAAAGGGATCTCTCGGAATCATCCATTTGAGCACTGGGCTCAGAGTGGGGCTGCCACCGAAGTCAGGCTGAGCTGCTCAGAGCCTAATCCTGTCCAGTAAACTCTCCGTGGGTGAAGATCCTGCAGCCTCTCTGGGCCCCTCTTCCCTCAATTGACCCCGATCACCATGAAGCATTTTCTCCTTGTACCTAATGGGGATTGCTCTGGTGCTACTCATTTCTGTCATCTCTCATCTGTTCATGGGGGCTCCCAAAAGTCTCTTTTGGTCTAGTGAAGGAAATTTCTCTCATATTTGTCTGTCTCTGGTTTAACAACTGCCCTGTCTGTGGGGGTCCTCACTGGGTCACCTGCATTTCTCCCTCTGCCTGGGGTTGGATTCCCAGTCCCTGTCATAGTTCCCCACTGATGTGGTGAGTCAGTGTTGCCTGGCTGCACTTACCAGCACTGCACCAGCTTGCACTAGGGCAGGGGCCAGCTCTCTGTTTTCACACTTGAAGAATTCTTCCAATTCCTCCACAGAATTCTTCTGATTTTTTGAATGTAAGATATTTATTCCAATAGGATTTGGATTTTTTCAGATATCTTTGCCTTTTCTGCTTTATCTCACCCTACTTTCCCGTGGCCTGGCAAAGAGAACATAGGTCTGGAGAGCGCATGAATGGAGTTAACAAGTCTGTGGCCAGGGCTATGGGCTCTGCTATCCTACACACGAGACAAGCCCTGGGAGGAGTGGAGGAGGATGCAGTGTATGTGTAGTTGATATCTGTTAAATGTTTCCCCCTCCACCATATCACAAGGCAGTTTTGAAAAATCAGACATCCTGTCCTGTCGAGTGCTTTCTGTGAAGTCCTTTAAAGTTCTTGTCCAACTCTGCTGGTTGTGCACAGATGAAATCACACAGGGCTTTCCATGAGGGTTAGCAAGCCCAATATAGAAGCAAATACTGCTTGTGCCTAATACAGTCAGGAAAACTATTTAAGAACAGTTTGTCTGTTGAAAGTATGGACCTTGCAACACTGCCAAGATCAGGGAGTGCTAGAAGGTAATTATGCAACTAAGTCACAGCCACAGAAAAAAAAATCTCAGGCTGATAAAATTTATTCACTGGAATCTAATAACCACTAATGCATGAGAGGTGTAGCTCTCCTCAGTATAGGTAAGGGGATGACTGGAGCAATTTTACCTTATACCCTAACATTATGTACCTGGGAGACTATCAGCAAAATTTCAGCTGCAGAAAACTGGCAGATTAACCATCACAGGACTTGTCCAATAGAGCCCTGCATCCTACTCTAGATTGGACTTCTGAGAGGAAGCAGTCTTGCATTGCTTAGTTGTTTCAATTATACAAAAACCCCAAAATAAGATCCAGAGCAAGATCAGTAAAAAGCATTAAAAAAATCAGAAAAACAGCAAGTAGCATGATTCCAGTGCCAGAAAAAAGACCTCATCCCCAAATGAACGATAACAACATGAGCACCAAAACTTTGGCTTTTTGGCTCATACTTTTCTAAACAAAAGTCTGCTTTACATTAATTGGATGAATACATCCAAAGACAAAGCTACAGGCTTTGAACAGGAGTGCAGGAATTCTTCTTTTGAGTTGATGTTATTAATCTCATTTGCAAAGAACTTCCTCTCCTTTGCTAATCCCCCCATTCTCACTGTCAATGATTATAAAATAATCATTATTTTAATGATTATAAAACCCATAGAAAGTCTTTCAGCTGGCTTGGAAAGACAAAACCACAGCATCTCTCATTTTCTTGCTTGAAGGGAAGCCTCTCTGAGATGAACCTGCAAACAGAAGTTAGTCCAGCATATCCATTGGATGCAGCAAGAAATCTCCTATTAACACAGCACTTCTGCTGTCATTTCCCTGGGTCCCAAATCAAGCACCTCTGAAAAGGGTGACAGAAGGTTTGAAAGGCATCCTTCTAGACCTGGTTGTTTTCTGTCCAGCTTCCTCTTCTTGACAGAAACCTTTCAAAGCAATGAAATATTATTTCTTCTCATGTTCTTACTATCTGGCAAGCAGAACTAGGGCTGAATTTTTTTAGGGCTGCAGGTCAAAGCAGAAGGGTAAGGATCCAGCTGCATTCCTCCCCATTCTCCAACCAGACCCTGAAGCCTAACAGGTATTCCTATAAGGGTGCTCTTTCCCAGAGGCTGACACCGTAAGCATGGGGTAAATAAGCAAGCAGCACATTTTGTCACCAAACTGGACTGACAAAAATCCAGCAAAGTCAATGAAGAGACTGGTACTCCCCTTTCCCTTAAGGTTTAAACTATTTAATGAGCAGCACTGTTAAACATGCAAAAATAATGATGTAAATTGCAAGAACATGCTTATTTTCCCCCCAATAGTAGGGACATTCAGCTGTAGTGAGGCATTGGAAAAGTTATTTAAAATCCTACCCTATTCTTTCTGGGTTAATTCAGCCTGTGACCCAGTGTGCTGCTGATCCTAATATTAACTCTGAGAAACTTTTCTTATAATCACATGGAATCTCTGTTTGTTATTCTGATTGTTGCACTTGGCTCTGTTGGCTGTCCCACAGCCTCGCAGGATCCTGGCAGTCAGCAGCAGAGAGCACCCATATAAACACCCAGACACCCCTCCCCAGAGCCAAAGGGGCTTTGTAGGGTTCATTCTGCTTCAGATTTTAAACTCATGTCTGAGCTGTACAGCAGGCTAAGGGCAATGAGGGATTTCTCAGTCTGCTGCAGAAATAATAAAAGTGTTGGAGAGAGGTCATTCTCACAAAGCTGTGGGTCACTCTCCTCTGCTGTGGGTCACTGATACAGTTCAGCCTGCTGCCAAAACTTAGCACTGCCTGATAACTGTGTGATGCCCTGTGGCAAAGGAGTTGGGTGGAGTGGGTTAGGTGCTATGTAAAGAGCCACCTGTGTTTGTAAAAACAAACCCACAACAGGCAAATATGAAACAAGCATCACAGTTACTGGTTTCATATTTTCTAGTGCATAAACTGTGAGGCTGGGTTACCCTCCCAGCTCTGCATTAGTCACTGCAAAGCTCAGCAGTGCTGGGTGTTCAGAGCCCCAGCTGCTTGTGGGCAACCCTTACTGAAGACGAGGGAACTGAAGACATCTACAATCTGAATCTGGCCCCAAAGCTTTGGGTGCCATGAATCCTGGCACCACTTGCCATGAACACCGTATAAGTGATGTTAAGCTGGAATTTTCCCTAATGAGATCATAATTGTCCTGTGCAAACCAGAGACACTAGCGAATGCTTTGATCACATCCCTGTGCACCTGGCCAGAACTGTCCAAACCAATGGAAAAAGCTGCAGTCAGTTTAGTACTGAAAACTGATGGTAAGTGCAGACAAAAGGGAGTAGACATCTCCCTCAACACTGCTAACAAATCCTCAGAGGCAACCTGCCTGTGGACAAGCCAGACAATGTCCTCTGGGTTCAAACCTAGCTGGGGTGAGACATGAAGTGCAGACACCAATCCCAACCTGCTGCAAGATTTCCAGCATCTTTGAGTCTACCACATAGGGCTAAAAATCTTCAGGTGCTCCTCAGACCTCCTTGGCAGGGCTTCATCTTCTTCCCAACCCATCTCCAGAAATAGCTGCACAAAGACGTTGTTTAAGTAACCAGCTGTTTCAGGGAACACCAAAGCCTGGCCTTGATTCACTGTTGTGTGTGACAGATCCTTCAGGAGGATGCAGGCATCTTAACTTTCACATTAAAAATCCAGGAATGAAAAGTTGTGCAGGAACAGGCTTGTATGTTAGGTAGCTTGGGATCATTGGATTTTCTTTGCGAACTTCTGAAACTGTCCCAGGTTTCACTTCCTAGGTGTAGGGCATTGGCCTTCGGTCCTGTGAAAGGTGCATTCTTCTCTTATCTTCTTTTCAATATTCCCTGTGGTGTATGTGACACCAGGAAAAAGAATGTGTGAAGTAATGGCACCCTGTAGGTTATCAGACCTGGGAATAGAGGCCAGTTTATTTGCAGTGCAGAGCATTTAACTTTCCAATGCTTACATTTACAGAAGCTGTGGAAAGCATGTTCGAAACATACACAAAATATTAACGTGTAACACTCTAGGATTATTTCCTGATATGATGACACATGGAAATAATGTTTTAGCTTCAAGGGCATCAGCAAATTAAATGTTATTTAATATTTGACCTGATATATTGAGGAAGGGTCTGTCAATATATTAACCTGTCGGTTGTGAAGCTAAACTATATTGCATGGATTTATTTCAGCATATGGACACAAACAATATTTAAACAGAAGCAATACAAAGTATGCATTGTTTTAGCTTAGTAGCCCAGAAATGAGCTGGTCAACATAGCTTGGTGTAATAGTTGAGAAATTAGTATTTGTTTGCCTTGTGCAGACAGCAGAGGAATATCCAATACTTCCAGCAAGGCCTCTGACTTGCCTCCTCCTGTAAGCAGGGCTTGAAGAGAGGGTTTGGAGAGCATACCCTTACACGCACACCTTTGAAAGCATTGTGTTTAATCTCATTTCATCTACCTGCATCTTTCTAAACCATAATATAATACTGGTTACCTATTGCAGTAGGTATTTTTGCAGTTAATAGCTGATACCTACAATGTGCTTTGAAATCTGAGTTTGATGCTGTGTCTTGGTTTGGGATCATCATGGCAACATTGCATGTCACACTATTCTGTTCAACCAGCTATTTCTACTATGCTTGCTAATAATTTCCTGAAATGTTTTCCCTTTGTTTCTTGTGCATATACATATGTAGATATGCATGTGAATGTACATATCTTTGTTAATATAGAAACACACGTGTGCATAAGTACACACATACAGCTTCTGCTTTAGAGAAAATGTTTCTTTTTTTTTTGCATGTATGAGAAAATACATGTAAGAATTATGAAATGCAGTATTTAGTACTTATGTTTCTTCACAAAAGTACAGCATCTATATCACATCTGCTGAGAATTTCAGTTCTCCCCAGGATAGGTATGCCCAAGGATAGGTAACCTAACTGGTTATCCTATCCTATACCCAAGGATAAGTAACCTAACTGACAGGTCACTGAAAAGTCACTATGCTGCTTTTGCAGGGACACCTGAGCAGTGCTGGGCAACGAAGCCTCTATGCTGGGGTCTGACCAGACTGTACGTAAGCACCTTTCCAGCCCATGTGTCCAGTTCCTTCTTATGGAAATGACAGTGCAGGGAACAGTGCTGCATCCCAGACCCTCATGCTCTGGCCTGGAGTCTGGGGCTGGGCAGAGGGTTTTCAGCTGCACTAAAGAACTGTGGAGGCTGTGGTTTACACCAAGATCCGGGTGTTCTTAAAAATATTTCCCTAGCTCCTTAGATCCTGTAAAAGTAAAAACTTAAAGACTCTTTACTTGTTTGCAGTTGCTTATTGTCTGTGAACAGAAGGGCACTTTTCTAAGTCTCTACAAGTTTATTCTCACAGGAGGTCGTGTGTTTGAAACTCATGTTGGCCCTGGTGATGCCCCTGAATGCCCTCCTTGCAGAAAGCAGGAGCAGCAAAGCAGATGCTGCACTCCAGTAGGGTTTAGATGTAGGCATCAGTGTTTTTCTGAAAGAAAACTTTGTTGGATCAGTGCCATGGAAATTTAGACCTATTTCAGGAGCAAAGCTGGAGGCAGATGTGCAGATTTAACAGTACCATTTCTTGATTTGGCCTGGGGAAAATACCTGTTCTTATGCTAAGGATCATGTGTCCAATAAATGTCATTCTTTCAGTAAGATGTGAAACTCATACGCATCAGCACATAGCATCATTCTCAGGCCATTAGGGTCTCTAAGAACCTTAGTGGAAGCTAGATTTGACCTTTAAAACCCAAAAATACAGTTTCTACAAGTATAATTCTTCTTATTCTTAAATGGTTGCCATAGTAAATTATGGGACTAACAGCTGGCTTCCAATGAAGTCAACTATTAATTGTATGTTCACTACCCTACCTTGTGTAAATCAATATAAGAAATGAGCAGTCTCCTACTATACAGCAGACACAGATACTCTACACAGGGAAGTAATTTAAGGGTGAATGTCAGATTGCTTGGAAAGGCTTCTTTACTACAAACAAGACAATGAAAAAACCTTACTCTATGGAAAGCTCCCCTTAGTCCCTGTAGGTGCTGAAAGAAAAATCCTGACAGTGAAACACAACTGGTGTCATCATTCTTGCACAAATATCGGTATCAAGATAAATTATTGTCTAAATGAGCTGACTCTGCCACACTATAGATGATGTGATGTATGACCATATTATACCCTTGAATCAAGCGTGTAAGTTTTCAAGAATTTTACATCTTAGGGTCTTTTCATCATTTGGACTCACTTCACTTATGCTAGTGAAGTCAGTGGGATTGTTTCAGTTTTCACCTCATGTGCTGTAAATCAGGATGTAACACACTTTGTGCCTGCATATGTGCTAGAAAAACGAGAGAATTGCCTTGGTTGTCTGGTAGGGCTTGTGAGTGAAAATCACTGACCCTGCTGCCAGCATTCTTACTGAAGAGCTAAGCACCCATTCCTGGGTTGCTAGGGTGCTGTAGTTATTTCCCATCTACACTAGCAATGAAAGAACTACCCCTTCACTGAATGGTAAGAACTGTATTTCAGGCTTTTTTCCTGAATGAGCAAAAATCAGAAGTCACAATTCTGGTTGTGTTTGTTTGGCTCTTTGGTGAAGTGTTGCCTGGAGCAGGCAGACCCAGACTGTCAGACACCTGACACATTCTTGTCCTGCTCTGAGGCCCAGCAGTGGGACTTTCTGCTCTGCCCTGCCCTCAGGGATGTGTGGCGATCTCAGAAGCTGACCCCCTGTTTTCCCTAAACTTAATTCACAGCCCCCATGTAAAATCTCAGAGAGCTAATGCTCAGGAGTCAACAGTTATTTCCATCAACTAGAACCTGTCCAATCCATTTTGTCAGTTCAAGGAGAAAGAAAATATGAGAAAACTATCAAGTTTTAAGTGAAGCATTGTGAAGTAGTGGAGCATAACTGCACAAACCTTGTTTTCAGCAGTAGATTGGATTATCTGTATATTGTACCATAAATGGGTTACGAGTACAAGCAGGAGATGCCCTGATCTTTTTTTAATCTTTCTTTCTCTGCCTTTTTTGGGGAGGAAGTAGAATTCATGTGTCAAGAAATCTTTGACAAACATTATTTCCATGCTTAAATTGAGCAATGAATTGAAACCAGCAAAGGAAAAGGGGAGAGAATATATTCTATAGCTGTGTCTTTTAAATTGCTTTATGTATTGATAGTTTTGTCCCATGCTAAATGCAATTTCAACAATATAGAAAGCACAGACTGAAAAACTGAGCTCTAATTAAATCAGTAACGTTTCATTATTTCATGTGAACTATGTGAGTCTAAAATGATCTTTCCATAGAAAAATTAAATCAAGCTCCATGTGAAAGTCTGCCATTTCAAATGTATTTCACATCCAGCATTCATAACAGGTCTGGGTTGCACAGAAGAGGACTGTTAGCTGTAAGAAGCCCACCAGTGTTCCCACCTCTCCTCACCAGCACCCACTGTGGAGCTCAGGAGCACCTTAGGCTTTCCAAACAGTACCAGAATAATCATGGATAGAAGAGTGATTTTCCAGTAAGAGGTGTAATTACAGCCTCTGCTACATTAATGTATCTTTGGGTATTCAGTTAGGATGGAACATATTTAAACGCTGCTAGGTTACTGTGAAATTCAGCTACAGGTACGTTGTGCTCAGGGATAATCCAATGTGCCTTAATGACTGTACTGCTGGAGCAACTCGGCATAAGGCAGGGGCTGGTGTGTCATTTGCAACATGTTTCACCCTCTAATCCGCAGTTTTTCACTTACAGCATCCAAACCACCCATCAAGCCATAGGGAAACTCATACCTCAAGCTCTGTTACAGTTTGTGAAGACAAACTGTCCCATGAGCTTTGACCTGCAGGTGTCCCTCATAAGTGTCAGACACCTTGCTAGTGGGTCAGAGAAGACCTTTCAGGAGTGTGTCCCAGCTGCTGAGCACTGGTAGCCCCAGATGATGCCCAGCTCTTGGGACGGGCCAGTCACAACTGCACAGTGCTGGAGCAGAGGGGTGTGCAACACCTGGTGCCCTATGTGGTTTTCAAGCTCTTGTTCCAGCCAATCTCCTGTGTCATTAACATCACAGGGTGACATAAACATCCTCCTCTGATGCAACCTCTCTGTGTGCTCTTGTGATATGTTTTTTTCATCAGTGTTTTATACAATCCTATAGTGAAGTGAAACAATGTTTCCCATGCTTCAGGTTGCTTTCATTTCAGATCATGTGCCCCATATGGCATCCTACCACCTATATAGCAAATGGCTGGTCAGTACAGACATCTACACCTGATGAGGCTACATGGTGGCTCCAAGGAGCCCAGTAACGGCCCTGTAAAAGCTGCAGCCTTTTTCACAACAGCTCCCATCTTTACAATCAGCCTGTACCCACCTGCCCTTCAACCTTGAAAGGGAGGATTTGTCCCAGCAAACTGACACCATTTTTGACAGCAGCTTTGGAGCTTTGTAGTAGCTGGCAGGGGAGAAGAGGAAGACCTCACTGTGGGAGGGTTCTGCTGATTCTGGTGCACTCTTAGGCAGGACGCATTTGCTTTTAAACTGGATAAGAACAATTTGTGTTCTGTAGTACCTTTTACCTGAAAGCTGGAACTGCCTGTGCCAATTGGATTTAATCCTTTTTGCAAGTAATGTGGTTGTCACTGTTATTGGTGAGGAAATAGAGCTGTGGTAGTGAAGTGGGTTGGCCAGGATGGCAGAGCCAGCAACCCTGTGGCTGCCCTGCTTCTTGCTCCTCTGATAACAGAGAACATGCACACGAATGCCAGAAAAGGAGGAAAACCTAGAGTGAAAACCAGAGAGGTACATTAACAAACTTCAATGGTCGAGTCTCAAAGTCACCTAAGCACACTCGCCTTGCTAATTCACGATTTGTGATTCTCCAGAAAAAGACGACAACAACAGTGAAGAAGGGGGAGTTCACAATTCGCAAACCAATTTGTGTTGTTTCTGCAACACTGCAAAAGTGCGACTCATGAATATGCTAATGAAATTGCAATGAGAATTTTGGCACCGTTTCATCACCTCAACTAGATTAGGGAGCAATCACACTACAGGTTTACATGTCTTTGGGAGCTGCTGGGCAGGGGGAGGGAAAAATAGATCTGCAATATTTATAATTCAACAAAAATTGTACAGCCTCTACCATAAAATAACAATAATGACTGAATTGTTGGGAAATGGATTCTGGGTTAGCCAAAAGGCTCACTGTCAAGACCACTTTCCATGCCATTACATTGGTACAAAAGTCTCCTCTCACAGAGAAGCCTGTGCCCAGAGGTTCATAGTACTGTGCTCGCATGTTGAGTCACATCCTAGAGCAGGTGAGAAGCACACAGGCAAGAGTGCAGAGGGAGTGGGACCATGGGGTGGTCCAGCTCTGCTTATATTTTTCTTGAATAAGGGAGAGACAAAACAGCAACCAAGGGAAGGTTTGTATCTCCTTCAGCTAGGGCAGAAGAAAAGCAGCCAGGCAGTGGTGGGGAATAAGATCCAGTGGAGTATTTTGGACATTGCCTCCTCAGGAAGTTTTTGGGTTAGACTTCTACTGCCCCTAATTTGTGTAGGGCAGTACAAGATCTATGGGTTGGGAGAGATCTGGGAAGTTGGCCACCATACTTGTTTCAGGAAAAAAAAAATAGCAATAAACAAAACCTACTAATCTCATAGTCCAATTTTGCACATGGCATGTCCCAAAAGAGAAGTACATACACATTTTAAGTCCTTTCAGGAGGTGAAAGCTATGAGTTTCAGGAAGGCAGTCATCTCTTGATAGATGGTCTACATAGAGGAGTGCAACTTCTGCCCTGTTATTACTCAGCCTCTTTCGGATCCTGTGTGTTCCACACATGGATAAAAATTAGGCTTCAGGATTTATATTTGGGTTCCACCATTAAATCCAGAAATAAACACTGTAGATATTGTAAAATAGCTCTGACATATCACACCCACATCTAGTGTCTGTTTAGCAACTGAAGTAGTAATAATCCTATGGCTGACCTCAGTAGGAGCAAAAGAAGTCTCAGAAGGAAGCACAGGTATAGAAATAAGCTCCGGGGGTAGATCCTCCTCCTCTGCCCCCATGAATAGTCCCAACTGTGCTAAAACCTTTCCTTGTGACATTTCAGGTGAAATGGGAAATGCAAAAGTCGCATTTCCCACAGCAACTTTCTGGAGTTTTATGCTAGTCTCTAGTCAGTCCCTCTTCTTGCTTTTTTATGGGCAGTCATAAACTCTCAGTGGAGCTGATCCTATAATTAGCTTAACTCTTTTATTTCTGTGGCATGCATGAGCCAGATAAGAGAGACTTGGACTTTGGGGCACCTCTTTAAATCTTAGTGCCTGCAGCTGTCCCATGATTAGAGAACATGCCGAATGGGATAACACTGATTTTACTTATACCAAATGGGGATTTAGTCTGAGAAACTTCTGCAGTGACATTTTCAGAAGTGATGGTTAGCTTAAAAGAAACTTTGGAAATGGAGAGGCACAAGACCCATGGCCACTTATGGCAATTTGCATCTAGTTTTTAAGGTTACCTATGCACTGATTTGTTCGGGGTTTGGCATTGCGTCAAACACACTGATGTCATACAGGAAGAGGGGAAAGAAATTCCTCAAAACTGGTATGGAAGAAGATACCAATGGGTGCAAAGGAGCATAAGGTAGCATAATTCATTCTGAGTCATTTACCTGTTTGATACCTGGTAGGTATCTGGGACATCTAATAGTATCACCCTTGCTGGTTTATTTACTAACCATCATAGTTATTCTTTTCATTACTTCCACAGTGTAATGGTTATTTTATGAAGGCTCATTAAATTTAATGAGACACCACCAGATTTTATTGCTTTCTAATAAAATGGGTAGGGGGAGCTGTTTTCTTTCTGATTCATGCAGCTCCAGAGTACCTTAAATAGTCAGGTATTTAGCTGGGTTATGAGCAGGGCCCCCGACATTCTTTCTTGTGGCCTCCTTGGGGAATGTCAGCAATTAACAGCTATTCAAATAAAGATGCGTACAGAGATGTGCCCAGATAGGTTGAGGTTTATTTTACATACACATCTATTTTATATATTTTTTTATATTTATACTTTATATAGATATATTAGACCTAGGCATTTTTGTTCTCCGACGGAAGACACAATTCTGCCAGAATTAGAAAGATGTTGTGGGAATATCTGGTCAAGAGTTTGTCAGCCCCAGAGATAAGACAATGGCCAAGGTTCTCATCAGGTGACCTGACAGAGCAAGAGTATTTTCTCCTAGCAGAGAATTAGGTTTGTGACGGCTCATAAATACTCGTTTATTTGGTTCCTTTGAATCAATTGCACATTTGTCCATCACAAGTATTAATTTTATCTTTTTTTTCATGTGTGGGAGTTAGTGAGATTTTGGAAAACCCTGTACTGTGAAAAAATGCTTGATACCAAGCAATAGTCTTCTGTAAACATCTACTCAGCTGTCCCCATTTAAGGCTCGGGGTAAGCCTCATAGAGCAGAATTTGCTTTACCCCTATCCCCCTCCCTCTTCCCTCCTGGGGGAGGGAAAAAAAAAAGACCTTACACAAAGTTGGAAGTTAAGATTACAATTTTAACAGGGAACAAAAAGGTATTAAGGGAAGGTGAATATACAGAGATATTAAGAGGAGATGTATATACAAATATATACAAAACCAAGTCTCAGATGGTGCTGGATTCTCCTGAAGCACGTGGAGTCAGAGCCAGCCACGAAGAGGTGCAGTCCCAGCAGCAATCCCAGAGAGGAAGGGACGAGCAGAACTTCTTGTGTCCTTTTATAGAGTGTGGCAGGAAGGGGAGTAGAATAGCTGCTGCACCTGTCCCCCCCAAACCTTAAACCACAACATCAGCACGTGAGCAAGAGAATGATCCATAGAGCTCCTCTTCCAGAAAGCCATTGCCTAGGAACATCATATCACTAAAAAGATAAATAATAAAGTGATCTTCTTGATAAGCTAAGGTGACTGGGAAGATGGAGTGAAGGGATAATCGGTGGCTTGTGTCTGACTCACCTGCACTATAGGGAAAGTAGGAAGTGGGACAATTGTTTGTTTGAATTAGTCCTGATGGAAGTATTGGGGAAGAAGGTGGCTCACCCAGTCAGGAGCTAACCCTGCTCTGCAAAGGGTCTGCACACAGACAGTTGCAGGCTGTGCAGGCACTCTCACCACTCACTGGTGAGATCCAGTGGGTGGTTGTGGGAGGAGAGCACAAGGAAACAGTGATGTAGCATGCAGCGACAGCAGGAGACCATCAGCCTGTACCTAGAATATTATTTTAATAAAGAAATACACTTAAAAACACAGAGCAAAACCCAAAAATACTACAAGAGCAATTCTTTCTCCTATTGATGTTTTATGCTGTGATCCGGAAGCCATGAGTGTCTGAAATCACTGTATCAAGACGAAAAAAAAAAAAAAAAAAAAAAAAAGTTTTAAACTTTATGTTTTGGTTTGGGGTTCGGAAGAAAAAAAAAAAAAAAAAAAAAAAAAAAAAAAATAGCTTTGAACTTGATGTTTGTGTTGTAGGTTCAGTAGCAGAACAACCAAATTTAGGAAGTGAAGACTCTCTGAAAAATGTCTGGTGATGCAGCCTCACTGACTTCCAAGCGAACAGCCCAAGCAAATTAAACTCTTCCATAATAAATAATTCTGGTTGAATTATTCATTATTAATAAATTATCCGATAAATGTAGTCCTTTTGCTGATCATAAATAACCAACAACCCAATCCTGATTTCAGTAGATGTCTGTGGTATTCAGAAGTATGTGAAGAAAGAGCTGGTTTAGGTTGTTCCTTTTTTGTATATCTCACTAGGTATTATTGTGCCATTCACACTCCCTGCTGTTAAGCTGAAAATAATGTTAGTGAAGGGGTTCTGCAAACCAGGAATTCATGTTTTCCATTGTTCTATCTGGCACGTAAACCCTCCAGCTCCCTTTTTTTCACTTCTTTCTCTCCGGTTACTTGCCTGGCATGCTGACACCTTGCCGTGTCTCTGTGTTTCTCAGCCCTGCGATGGCTCACCTCTTCCTATGACTCCAGTCACATTCCTGTGGCAAGTCAGAGTGGGAGATTTAGAGCATGTCCAGCCCTGGCGGTCTTGGGCAATTGTTCTGGCAGACTGATAGTATTGGGAGCGTAAATCAGACTATTAAATCTGTGTGTCAGTGATTCATCCAATACCCATAGTTCAATAATCAGCACGAACCCTTACTTTTTGCCTGATGTTATGGCCTGATTTTAAATGCTGAAGTGATTAGGAATTTTCATTACAAAACAGAATTTTGCTGGAAAAATATCTGTCAGGCTACATCTTTCCTCTAAAAACCATAATTTGGATTAAGTTTTCCCCTAGAAAGTTTCTCTGAAGGAGATTGGAATTACAAATCCAATTTGCGAAGAGATGAGGGTTGAGAGTTGTGCTTAGCTAGAGGCTCAGCAGCAAGGGCATTTGTCTGAAAAGAAGGGACATCTGGCCTCTCTACTCAGCTCTGATGTAGTTACTGGCTCAAAGCTGAACAGCTCCATCCAGAGAGAAGTCCTCACCAGAGCAACTTGCAGCCCAGCAGCAGGGGGGGTTGCTTGGGAGGAAGGGAACACAGGTAGAGGTCCTTGCTTTTTTTTGGAAGGGATAATCAGGCTTGAACCAGGGTCTCTTGTTTCCATGGTGTCTTCTATTTGGATATTTTACAAAGAAATTCTTAAAAAACATTTGGATTTGCCCTGGTGCAGAGCACAAAGTATTCTGAAAGCCCAGTAACACTTGCCAGATCAGAAACTACTTTCCTGTTTGGTTCAGCATTCCTAAGTACAATATTGTGATATTTTTCAGATGAGGCTTGTTGGCTCTGTGAGTTGGCATCTGAATGTCATTCCCAGGCAAGTGCTTTGCCATCCATAAGTGCTGGTGGTTCCAATATCACGCCTCCACCATTCATGTTTGGACATCGAGGCCCATGTTCCTCAAAGCAGAGCAGAGTAACCTCGGGCTCTTGCGGGGGGGACAGGGAAAAGAGTAATGGGACATCCAGATGACCAACCTCACAAATGAAAAAAGATTTAAAATACACCAAGCGCTGCATTTATGTCTTACTGGTGTAAAGCCAGAGAAGCTCCTGTAACTTGATTTGTGGAACTGACAGCAAGATTTCTTTCCTGATATATACCCTATATCCTTATCATAAAGGGAGCAGTTAAGAGTTATATAAAAAAACCTGTCTGTCCTCATTAGAGTAAAGTTGAATATAGTCTATTCTTGCTTTAATGCAGCGATCTAATTAACCTTTAGCCAGAATTAAAATTACCTTGAATTGGCCTTCTGACCTCCAGTGCTTAATGTTGTTAACTTTAAACAAGCTTTTTGGGGTGGTCAGGAGCAACATCTGTTAAAATGGGCAAAAGGTCGAATCCATTTACTTAAATACACCTACTGCATACACTGCTGGTGGATGTGCTGCCTGCATTTTGAAAGGGAATAGTAGATGTAGCTTTGAAGATAAAGGGCAGCCTATCTGTGGCAAAACCTGTGAGAGGGATGAGAAACTGCTCTGAAGATGCATTGTCACCATCACGTTGTACTTTCTTAGCAGTAATCTGCTTTGGGTTTTCATTTTAAGTTCTGCTCTGTGCAAAAGAGCACAGTGTGGGAAATGGTGCCTCTCGGTGGGCTCTGTACCTGGTGGTACCATCCTCAGAGGAAGGCGTGAGGCGACCCGCTACTTACCCAGGGACGGGAGGTGCCCGTTGTGGCAGCAGTGTCACCTTTGGGGCCGAGCTTCAACGTTCCACTGGGGTCCGGGAAATACAGGCTCATGTGTAAAAAGAAGTCGATGCCCAGTTGAATTCCTGGATCACAAGGTCACTGACGGAAATTACTTTAAAAAACACGCTGTCAGGGCAAGGAATTTCAAAGACAACATATAAGGATTTAGATGGAAACAATCTGTTCAGACATCTCCTCTGATTGATACTAAGGCGCTGGGGTGTTCTGTACAGAAGTCGTTTCTGCTCCCAACGCCTGCACGCCCGGCCGCTGCCCTGCGTGTGGCATGTGCGGCTGCAGAGCCCTCAGCAGCAGCCGCCGCAGCCGCAGCGCTGCCGCTCCCCGGGCCCCGGCGTGGCGGGGGCTCCGCACTGCCCGCAGCCGAACCGCCCTCTTGCGCGGCCCCTCGGGTCTGCCTGGCGCTGCCCCTGCGGCCCGTCCGTGGGGGCTCCGCCCCGCCCGTGGGGGCCCCGCCGCCTCCGGGCACCGGGCGGGCAGCCGTGGCTGGGGAGGGTTTGTTAGAATCGTCATAACTATGATCAATGTTATCGTTGTTAACGTTGTCTGCATTGCCGTTGTCGTCCAGGTTCCCGAAGCGCTTTCCGAGGCTGCTCCTTCCTTCTTCTGCGCAAAGTCGGACCTTAAACGAGGGCTATTTGTAGTACATTAACATAGTACATTAACATTTGTAATGCGGCGATTATTTTACATAATCGATACCATCAAGTTCCTTTTCTTAGGGACCCTCGTGTTTGTTTACATTTATTCTGCACACGTCAGTTTCCATCAGGAGCAAAACCGATTTTCTTGTTCTACGTCTGCTCTCGGAATAACCTTAATTCACCGTAAATCTATTTGGGCTCCCGCCGTAGCGAGCCTTGTCTGACGCTGCCGCCGTGGCCGGTATCGAGCGCAGGGGGCTGGAAGAGGACAGGGCGGCTGCGGTATTAATTGTTGTTATTATTTATTATTATTTATTTTGCGGCAGTTTCTGTTTATGGCGTGATGCATTTGAGCCCAAACACATTAGGTGCATTATTCATTGGGTACATTTGTCAGAACATGCATGTGTATAAAGAACTAATGATCCATATTAAATTAATGACACTATAAAAAAGAAAAATACTCCATACATGCAGTTTATGACGACAACTCCCGACTTTGATAAACCATAGAAAAGACCTAATCAGATGAAGCATTGGACTATTCTGTCTCCAAAATTACATTTCTCGAAATGTGCTTGTACACAATGTTGGTTTTATTAAAACAAATTAATTCAGTCATTAAGGAATCATACGGCAAGTGTCTCATAAGTCAGAACCTCCAGTGTAACAAATTGATTAAATGACTGTGTAATAGTCTCTTTAAACAAATCTAGTGTAACAAGTTAATAGATCTGCTCAATTACCATGCTGGGGTGATGAGGATGTGGGCAACTCTCTCATTAAATCCGGGATAGTGTTGAAGGAGGGGTGGCGGTGGTGGAGGTGCGTGTTGGTGGGACAGGGCTGCGCTCCCGCAGCCCCCGCGGAGAAGGGGCCGAAGCCGGGCGGGGACGGCTCCGGGCTCCGGGCAGGGCTGCCCCGCTATCGTGCCGGCAGGCTCCTCCTGACACCCCAGCGCCTGGGGCGCGGGAGAAAAATCTATTACCCCGCTGCCATTTTGTTAAGTGTTTGCTCTCCGTTGTGACCCTGCCACTTTATCTGTTGGTTTTTATTTTCTGAGTGCATGTTGCCCATATGTTACTCTAATAGTTGCTATAATTCTTGAGCAATAGGGCTCGTATTTTACCGAGCTGAATTAAAAAGAATACACTTTAATAAAAAACCCGAGCAATACACTAATGGCTTGACATTGATGTATTTGCATAAAGGTGAATTATATGGGCTCGCTTGACACGACTTTTAATAAATGATCGAGAACGTTATTACAGGGGTGCACTTGGGTGTGCGGCAACGGGTTATTGCCACAGGGCCAGCGCCAGGCGCTGCTCACAGCCTGCCGACCTCGGAGCGCACCGTGGGCACCGACCGGCCCCGGGCCGCTGGGCAGGGGTGAAACCCCCGGGAGATGCGGAGCGCTGCGGCTTTGCCTGCCCCGGTCGTCGCGGCATAAATTACTTTATTATTATAAATCATGTTTGCTGGAGCGCGGAGCCGGTGCGGGATGCGGAGTTCGTGGTGCGGGGTGAGGGATGCAGGTGCCCACCGCTCCCTGCGGCAGGGCCGCCGCCCGCCTCCCACTCCCCGGCAGATGTTTGCGTCCCTCCCGGAGACTTGTAACCGCTGTTCGAGACAGCTGGTAAACGCTGCCAGAAACATGTCTCTGGAAAATACCTATCGGTGCAGAAGGTAAACGCGGAGCTGCAATTAGGAGGGAGCAGTTCATCTTACTATTTAATTTGCATGCAGGCTCTGAACGCGGGATCACTCTGCAGGAGCCTGTCCCTCCCTCCCAGCGGTCTCGATACGGGAAGGGAGCTCAGGGGAACCAGGCTAGGGGTGAAAGCCCACCACACGCATTTTAAACCCTGGGTTTGCTGGGCTGCGGGGAGACTCGTGTCCCGAGGGATAGGGTGCTGAAGGCAAAGCTCCAGGGCGGCCGGCACGGATATAACGAAAGTCTTGTACGAAACGACATCACGGTGGCAAAAGGCGAGAAAGCGGGGACGAAAACGACCTATACTTGATATGGAAAGCGTTACAAATTAGTATCGCTGAGAAGTGATGAACGATAACAGGATTTCAGTAGCTCATCAAAGGCGAATACGCATGAGGGGAAGGGTGGGAGAGGTCAGCACTCCCTGAAACGGTCGGGCTGTCCCGACGTGTCTGTCGGTCTGGGCATCCCTCTGGCAGGGGTACAGGCATTGCCTCTCACGCTGCCTATGCTGGGAACTCTCAGTGGGAGTTGCTGTTGGGATGAAAGAGCCCGAAGACCTCGGGGTTGTGACAGCGCTGGTGTAGGGTCTGTCGAGGGCCGGGTGACAGTGGTGTACTGTCCCAGTGGCGACTGGACACCCCCCCCGCCAGGCGTCCATGTCCCGAGAAGAGCGGCCACTTCATCACCCCGCAGGGGGTGAGCCCGCCCTTCCTCTCCCGCGGTCGCCCCTGCCCGTCTCCCAGCCTAGGGCTTCCCCTTGTAACCCACGTTCCCCGGGGCGAAGCCCGGGCTGCCGGCCTCGGGGCCCTGTGGCACGGCGGTGTGGATCCTGCCCTCGTCCATATGTCCCGCATCCATATGCATGTCTCCCGCGGGCAGCAGCTGCCGGCCGGGAGCGGGGTACGGGCGACAGGGCTGGTCCGAGGCTCCCTTTTCCCTTCCTCTGCCTCCCCTCTCCCCCTCCATCCATCCTTCCCTGAAGCTCCCCAATGCCGATGGCTGTGGCAGGGCGCGAATAGGGGACCTGCGCCTGATGCGTTTCTGCGGTCAGAAAAAGTTTGCTCCGCCCGTGGTGATGCTCTTTAGGGGATGCAGAGGAGCCGCAGCGGATTCCCGTTGCGAAGTAGCTTGGCAAAGCAGTAGCATTAGAAAAGCAGGGAGGATGTTTTCGGCACCCTGGTATTGCACAGCCAGGAATTTCTCCTTGCGTCCCAGAGAAGGCACATGGCGGGGACTGAAGCAGGGTAAACCAGAAACACCCACCTTTACTTGCCCTGAGAGGGGAAATCCCGCACAGGGACACGGAAAGGAGCGGGGTTTAAACCCAATGGCTCTATTACAGACAGAAATGAAAACCAAGAGCTGTTTGCGAAGGGAGTTGTCGGGGCCAGTCCGCGGTGGTTTCTCACCGCTTAGCCGAGGACCGCCCGCCTCGCTGCGCGACCTCAGAGCCTGCTCCCGCTGCTCCCCACGCGTGTGCGCGGCCGCTTACTCCCCGCGGGGATTTCGGGCCGGGCCCGGGTGCAGGGCGGCTGCCGGGGAGCGGCTCCGCCGGCCCGGCGGTCGCTGTGGCCAGGGCTGTGAAGTACTTGTTTAATGTCGTTGCCTGTGAGTTTAGACCGTCACTCAACAAACTCCTGCGTGTTCGAAGGACTGAGCTGAGTTCGCGTCTGATATCGGCCAGGCTCCGCACACGGGGGGGCTTCACCCCCCGTGAAGCCCGCTGACATTTTGTCTCCTAATTGTTCACGGCGATGTCCATGGCAGCCATCCCGAGGTTAGTTACTGGATCTCCTCCTAAAAAGTCCTCTCCTGGAGGAGAGGGAGGCTGTGCCGCTTCCAAAACCTGCCCCGAAAAGGGGGGCGAGTGAGCTCATGTGAATAACCTGCTCTTTTCTCCAGCGCCCCAGACAAAACCAGCCTAACCAAGCGATCAGAGCTGGGCGTTTTTCTCTGCGATTCCACTTTGACCGTGCCAACTTCAACTGGTGGCCAGCTGGGTATCTGTGCAGAAGTAAATTAACTGGAAAGCCTCAGTCAGTCGGTGCTGCAGTCAGCTGGAAATGGGGACGGGACGCGCCGAGGCGGGCGATGCTCACGGCAGCCCGGGGCACTCGGGAGTGCGCGGGCCGGGAACAGGCTATGCCCGCCGGGACAGGGAGGATGCTGATACCCTCCGGGGGAGCTCTCCGAGCCAGGCGTCGGAAGCGGTGGTGGCGGAGCGGCCGCCGGCGGAAGATGCCGTGAGCGGAAGGGCGGCCCCAGCCCGGCGGGGATCCTCGGCCGCTGCAGCTTGGCCGGGCTCCGCTGCCACCGGCCGCTGCCGGCGGTCCGGGCCGCGCTGTGTTCTCATTTATTTTACCCGCAAAACCCAGGGGGGAATCGTAACGGCGAGAGCCGGCGGGATCGAGTCGGCACTCGGGAAACCGTCCGGATTTTCCCTTCCTGCCTTTACAACGCGTCGAGAAAGGCTTGGGTGGGTGGGAGCTGGGCAGTCCCCGGCATCCCGGCCCAGAGAGCCCGGGCAGCCGCGCCGTGCCGGGCTCGCTCCCGCCTCCCAGCCC
Organism: Brachypteracias leptosomus; assembly: GCA_013401335.1. Lineage (NCBI taxonomy): Eukaryota > Metazoa > Chordata > Aves > Coraciiformes > Brachypteraciidae > Brachypteracias > Brachypteracias leptosomus. Next base: position 184,624 of record VYZX01024595.1, read on the forward strand.
GCGCGTTCTCTGAGCTGAAAACGGAATAAAAACCTACTTTTTTTTTTTTTTTTTTCTCGTGTAGAAATTCACAAATTTACGGGAGAATACTAATTTATTTATTTATTCATCCAGAATAGCTGGCCCTTTTCTCTCTCATGTCAGCGCTTCTGTTTGCTCTGCTGCAGCCGTGAAAAAAGCGCAATTGTTTCTGGTCTGTTTAGATATGGAAATGATCGCGTCTAGATAATGAGTTTCAATTTAAACCACTTGTTTCGGTATTGGGTCTAACTATTTATTCTAGACCCTTAGCCAGGCTCTTATTTTAGTCGCCGTTTTCTTCTCCGAAAGCAGTTTCTTTCCCATAATAACAGTAACGCTCTGCCCTCGATAACAGCCTGGGTTGCCCGCCGCTTAAAAAGTTAAGACAGCCTAATTTAGGCTGATACGAACCGCTCTAGGGCTGGGTGGAAACTCTGCTCGCCGCTTGACCGGCGCGGGCAGGAGCCGCCATCTCTGTCCCCAAACAAGCCGACGCTTATTTTTTTTGTATCCTCCTTCAACCCCCATAACAAAGTGGACAACTTTCACCGTTAAAAAAACCAAACAACAAAACAAACAAAAAAACCCAAACATCAAAACCACACAAAAATACCCCAACAAAAAAACTACTACGGAGATTGAACAAAAGATCTTGAAAAGTATATCTTTTTTTCTTTCTCCTCTTGTATCGTGTTTGCATTATTTAATCTCTGATGAGATAGGATTATCTGTACTCTTTAGTGAAGGCAGCAGACGTCTTTAAACTGGTTTAATTGATTTATCGGGGTTTTTTTTAAACAGAAAGTGCATTACATTTAACTGGTCTTGCAAAGGGCTTCTCTTTACAAACCGAATTATTTTTAATATAAATTAATAAATGTTAAGATGCTATATCACGATATATCATCGTTATTAGCTTAAAAAAACCAAAACAATTTACATTCTATAGTATTCCGTATGATACAAAAGAAAACACACTTTAAATTCAATTACAGCAACTAAATGAATTTTATATTTTGACTGAAAGTGGTTGTGACAATTCCCACCAGCTCCTTTTTCAACACGCAGTTGGCTGGAAACGGTGTAAGTGAAAGCAAACTCTGTCCCTTTGCCCTCTCCCCTCTCCCTCTGCATGACGACCGCAACAGAAAGTGTTTCAAAAATACTAATAAATAGCACACGGGGCCGCTGCTGTTTCGGCCCGAGGGAGGGGCCGGTGGCAGCCTCGGTGGCTTTTTCCTCGGCGGCCCCGTTGCCGCCCGTCTCGGGGCTCCGGGGCTCCCCCCGTTGCCGCCCGGCAGCGGGGAGCGCGGGACGGGCGGAGGGAGTGGGGAGGCGGCGCCCCCGGCCCCCGCTGTACAAAAAAAAGAAGGTATTTTACATTTTAAATATTCACAGTAAAGAACGCCTATGGCCGCGGTAACTCACGGTTTATTTACAACGAGCAGGCAACAGGCGGCCGCCGCCGCACCGCCGGGAGCGGGACCCGGGCCGGGGCAGCCCCCGGCGCCCGCGACCCTACAATAACACTCGGCGCCGGGGGTCGGGCGCGCCCGCTGAGGACCCGTTCCACCGCAGTCCTCTCTGCTTCCACTCCGGCTTCTCCTCCTCCTCCCGGACGCGTAGAGTCTAGAAAAATAGATCTGTACATCTCCGAAAGCGGCGGCGGGCGGAGCGGACTAGGCGGAGGCCTCCCCCTCGGTGGGGTGCAAGAGCAGCCCGCCGCCCCCCGGCTTGTGTTTCTTCAGCAGCTGAGTGATCTTCTCGTCATCCGAGTTGGGGTCCAGGGGCTTGTTGTAGTCGTCGTCCTCCTCCTCGTTCTCCGAGGCGCCTTTCAGCCGTTCCGTCTCAGAGTCCTGCTTCTTCTTCGCCGTCGCCATCTCCGCCGCGTGCTTCTTCCGCCACTTGGTCCGTCGGTTCTGGAACCAGACCTGTCCCCGCCACCACCGTCACCAACACCACCGGCATCGCTGCCCGTGGCCTCTCGCCCTGGGCCGCCCCCGCCCCGCTGCCCCGCGCTTCCCCGTCCCTGGCCTGCGGCAGCGACTCCCACTTCGCCATCTGTCAGACCGCTTCCCCGCCATCGAAAAGCAGCCGGGCCCCGGAGCCACCCGTCCTGGGTCCGCCCAACGCCAGAATAGCCGCCTCCAGCACCCCCCGAGATCCGCAGTGGGCCCGGGGCGCTCCCTGCCCTCACGTCCGGGGGGAGGCAGAGGGGAAGAACACACATTTAGGGCCAAACCCCTCCACAGACGCCCCTACCCCGTATTTATTCTCTGGCGGGGCGCTGCCAGAGGAGGGGGTTATTTTCATTGTAGAGGCTGCAATAATTTATTCGCAGCCGCTGGGACATCTTTACAGTGACAAAGGAGGGTCTCTAGATCAGCTTGAAAGCGTCAACACCGTCAAGAGGCCCCTCTCGCCTCGTCTTCCCGCGCCCGCGGAGCGAACACCTCCCTGAACGTCTCCGGAGGGCTCAGCCCGGCCTCCCAAATCCGCTTTGCCTCAGAGTTTAACTAAAACAGGGAATTTGGGACGGGACACTGCGGGCGGGGTGAGCGGTCCCTGCCGCGGAGCGCGGGCGGTGCTCAAGGGACCAGTCAAGTTTTTTGGGGGGGAGGTACGGGCCAGAGACACTACACCCTGGCCCCCGCACCCTACCCCGAGCTTTCCCAGCAGGCGACCGCCTGAACGCACCGGGATTCTTACTCTGGCTTGACTTTCTTTAATTTGTTTTTAAAATAAGATACGCTTCAAAATACCCTCAGCCCCTCCAGTAAGGCAATAAAGGGCGAGTGGCTGCCGGGGAAGCCCTCCCTGGCCCTGTCCCCGCGGGCTCAGCCGCCGGCCTGCAACATCCCCGGCCGCCCGAGACCGACCCGGTTTCCACGTCGGGGCCCTTTTGTTCCCCGGCCCAAAGCGGGCGGTTTGCGCTCCCCCAGCACCGCCCCTCCCCATGCGTGAGCCGTTCTTCTCACCTTGACTTGGCTCTCGGTCATCCCCAGCGAATAGGCCAGCCGGGCTCGCTCCGGGCCCGCCAGGTATTTCGTCTGCTCGAAAGTCTTTTCCAGGGCGAAAATCTGCTGGCCAGAAAAAGTGGGTCTGGTATGTTTTCTCTTTCCGTCCTTATCCAGCAAAATTGAGCCTTGATCTGGCGGGGGGGGAAAGAAAGGGAAGGCACGGACAGACACGTTAATCTACGTATTTGGGAAAGCGCTTCGATCTCAAGTGGCCCAGGGGGACGGGGGGGGTCTCTCCGCACGGGGGTCTGTAACGAAACTGCTGCCCGGACAACGCGGCGGCGCCGACCTCCCGGCTCCCTCTGGAGATTTTTCCTTTAAGAATGAAAAATCTGAGCGGGCAAACGATATTGTTTTCTAGAAAAGCTGCAGCCCGCGCAAGCGGCCGGTAACGGAAAGTCCTACTCGGTGAAAGTTTGTGCGCACCCCTGAAAGCAGCCCCGGCCCCGAGAGTCCCCAGCGGGGACCGTGAAAGCAGCGTAGCCGCCTTTCCCCCGAGAGAGCTCCTCTTTTCGCCGGCAATAACCGACATTTTACAGGGTTTCGCACCTACCGAGGGGCGGGGAGAAAGCAATGCAAAGTTAAGAAACAAAAACAAAGAAAGCGGGGCAAAGCCAGGCCCTCGACCACGGCCGGGCCCTGCGGTGGGGAAGCGGGAGGGTTTCACCTCGATGCGGGGGCTCCCCAGCACCGGGAGCGGACTCCTGGCGGGGTCCCCGGGCCCGTTCTCCCGCGACGCTGGGTACTCACGGGGGGCGCAGGCGAGACGGGCGTCCCTCCAGGGTGGACTCTGCATCACCCCCGGCCAGAAGATGGGCGTCCGGCCGGGCAGTTCGGCCAGCGGCTTGGGGTAGCGCCCGGCGGCCACAGCGGCGGCGGCTGCGGCGGCGCCGGGGCTGAAGTAGAGGGCGGGCGGCGGAGGCGGGGGGGGGCTGAGGCTGCCGAAGCGGGGCAGCCCGGCCAGCAGCCCGG